>VYXH01000446.1:71737-104184 GCA_013397275.1 Burhinus bistriatus
AAAAAAAAAGAACACATCACACACCAAAACCACACAAACTTTGCCCAGGGAACCCAGCAAGGACTGCATTGCTTACTGCAGCCAAGAATGCCAGTGAAAGGTGTTGGACTAGAAAGTGAAGAGGAGAAAAGGATCTATCACTTTAACATCTAACACCCAAAAGATCTGATCTTCTATTTCAAAAGCAACCATATTTTAGCTTTTGCCACAATAAATTATATCTTTAAATTTATAAAGCTCTTTGGTGTACACAGTTGAAGGAAGTGATGTTCTGACAGACACAATTCACACACATGTCCACTTGCAAGAAGTGGGGAAGGGAACAGTTGGAGTAAGTTGGAGGGGGGAAAACAAAAAAACCAAAACAACAACAACAAAAAAACCACCAAAAAACCAAACAACTGTAGAAGAAATATTTTCAAGACAGATAATTCTTTTTGGTTTTCTTAGTAAGTATCAAACAAAAAAATAAACATTACAAATATGTTGAATAAGAATTATTTCAATTCTTCAGTTAATGATTTACCATATTTGACAGCAATTCTATAACCAATACCTTAGAATCATAGAACAGTTTAGGTTGGAAGGAACCTTTAAAGGCCATCTAGTCTAACTCCCCTCCTGATCTTCAACCAGTTCAGGTTTCTCAAAGCTCTGTCCAGCCTGACCTGGACCGTTTCCATGGATGGGCCATCTACTGCCTCTCTGGGGAACCTGGGCCAGGGTTTCACCACCTTCAGCGTAACAAATTTCTTCCTTATATTTAGACTAAATCTTCCTTCTTTCAGTTTAAATCCATTACCCTTTGTCTTATCGCAACAGGCCCTGCTGAAAAGTCTGTCCCCATCTTTCCTATAGGCACCTTTAGGGACTGGAAGGGGCTCCAAGATCTCCCCGGAGCCTTCTCTTCTCCAGGCTCAACAACCCCAACTCTCTCAGCCTGTCCTCACAGCAGGGGGGCTCCAGCCCTCGCATCATCTTCGTGGCCTCCTCTGGACCTGTTCCAACAGGTCCATGTCCTTCTTATGTTGGTGTCCCCAGAGCTGGAGGCAGCACTGCAGGGGGGTCTCACCAGAGCAGAGCAGAGGGGCAGAATCCCCTCCCTCGCCCTGCTGGCCATGCTGCTGGGGATGCAGCCCAGGATACAGTTGGCCTTCTGGGCTGTCAGTGCACATTTTTGGCTCACGTTGAACTTTTCATCTACCAGTACCCCCCATGTCCTTCTCAGCAGTGCTGCGATCAATTCCTTCATCCCACAGCCTGCATTGATACCGGGGGTTGCCCCAGCCCAGGTACAGGACCCTGCACTTGGCCTTGTTGAACCTCATAAGGTTCACACGGACCTACTTGTTGAGCCTGTCCAGGTCCCTCTGGATGGTATCCCATCCCTCAGGTGTGTCAATCACACCATTCAGCTTGGTGTCATCTGCAAACATGCTGAGGGTGCCCTCGATCCCACTGTCTACATCACGGATGAAGATACTGAATCCTAAGATCTTGATTCAAGATATTGGTCCCAATACAGATCCCTGAGGAACACCACTTGTCACCAATCTCCATCTAGACATTGTGCCACTGACCACTACCCTCTGGATGGGACCATCCAACCAATTCCTCATCCACCAAACTGTCTACCTATCAACTCCATACCTCACCAGTTTAGAAAGAAGGATGTCGTGGGGCACCATGTCAAAGGCCTTAATAGCTTAATAGATGTAGATTAATGCTATATCTTTTTTTTCTACCTGCTACAGAAAAAAGCAACAACAAATCCAACAGTTCTATGGACTGCAACAAGGTCAAAACCAAACCATTTGGCTAACTTAGATAGTACGGAAACTTGATGTTCTCTCATAATTTTTTTCTTAAAGTTGACATTAAAAGCAATAGCAGATCATACATGAAAACCTACAGGCTTAACCTGTGACGAAAAAAAATAATAAAAAGTCACAAATGAAGTTTTGGTTCCATCAACTTTTCCCCCTATTTGATCACGTACTGAAAGGATTGCCCAGGTGGATGAGCATCTCCCACAGTCCTGTCCTGTCAGTGCCCTGCTAAATATTGCCTTTCAGTAGTATCTTACAGTATGATAGTCACATTTTCTGTTGTACTTCCACCATGAAGGGAAAAATGTCACTAAATTTAGTGTATTTCCAAGCTGTTACACTGCAAGATAACTGCTGAAGCTTTGTCAATTGTTACTTTAAAAAGAAACGCGACCCTGAAGACCTGTGTTTGGGAGCATTGCTGTGAGAAATGAATAAACATCCTTTCACTCCTTCCCACTGACATCAGGCAGAAATGAGGAAGGGAAGTCAACAGAGGTCACACACTAACGTGAAGAGCTCTGTAGAAACATCCCTGGATTCTAATCCGGACTGACAGCTATCCTATTCTTCACCAGTGTTATGTATAATGGACACATAACGCTTGGTTCAAAGTCAGAATAACCCTCTGTCTAACTCTTTTAAAGACAGAATTACTAGGCCCCATTCCAGCCTCCTGAACTGAACTACACATGAACCAACTATTTACTTGGGCATCTAGTAGTCCAAGGCAACATGCTTAAAAAAAAAAAAAGAGAAAAAAGTCCCCAAAGTACATTCCATCATTTTAAGTCCCCAAAGTACATTCCATGATTTTTGTATTTCTAAGAGAGATAGCGCATCTATTATTTCCTTAAGAAAATTATTACTATTAACTTTAATGTATAAATTCAGGTTGTTGAGACATTGTAATATGTGGATCACAAAGAAAAGGCAGGCAACCTTCCACCAAGCGGAAAAATTGAGATCTATAGATGTTTCATTGGCTTGGATAGTTAATTTAACTGTAGTTGATATAATCACTAATTTACTTCCACAGTATCAATTAGATGTGTGTTTATCTGTTTCTAAATCCAATTTTTTCACTGCCTTTTCAGTTGCACAGATATTAATTCTATTTATCTATACCTTTCCCCAGTTTAGCATGCATGTCAGATCTCAAGGTTAATTCCTCCAACAGAAATTTACATCTCTTTTTTTATCGGGTATAATTTTTCACTGTTGCAGAGGAACATTACCATCATTCCAGACAGTAAGAGGTAAGGTTTTTGAAACATCATCTAGGTAACTCTCACACAATGCTGCAGAACCCTTATGATGAACAGAAAAAACATTGTGTCCTCTTGGGTCTCAGAACAAGATAGGTCTCAAGACCTTTCCTCACTACAGCTGGGGAAATTGGTGACAAAAATGGTCCTTCTGGAGGAACACGAGAGGCATCATTACAGGAGCAACACTTTCTTTTGGTGGTGTTCTATGGCAGTATAATTCTTGTGCAACAGGGAGAGAGATATTGGGTAACAGATGAAACAAGTCACATTTGAGGAATATCTTTGAAACATTTTGAATTCCCATGGGGTCTCTTTTCAATGGCTACCGAACATTTACAGAACAAGGCATCCAAAGACAGTACTGCTCTTTCTAACACTATGTTGTTATTGCAAACAAAGCTATTAAAAGACAAAACACAGATGGCTGGGATTGCCCAGAGACAACGGAGCTGCAGAGCCTCGCACACCGGACAGCTTACGCCTTAAAGCCCCACAGGTTTTACCTCTTGAGTTTTCAGATTTTCAGCCATGTATGCAGAACGCTCTCCTTCACCCCAGGCAACTCGCCTACATAACTTATAGCTTCATTCCTAGTCTAGATATCTTCCTAGTCATGGTAACATCCCCAAAACTCTCAGAGATCAGATCTCAGATTCAAGTTTCTTCAAAATAAGCTGCTTAATGCCCAATACAGTACATATTCTTTAACTGCATCTCACTCAGTGTTTGCTTTCCAGGGAAATAATATCAGGCAAACTGTGAAAGGGGAAAAAAAAAAAAAAAACGACCAAACCCAAAAAGCAACAACAACAACAATCACCAACCTTGAATAGTTTGGGCTCGAGACATCCCTTTTATCTTCTACAGTTTGTGTTACACATTTGTCTCAGCTGCAGGTTTATCTGCCATATCACAGAATCACCGGGGTTGGCAGGGACCTCTGGAGATCATCTAGTCCAACCCCCCTGCCAGAGCAGGGTCACCTACAGCAGGTTGCACAGGATGGAATCCAGGCGGGTTTGGAGTGTCTCCAGGGTCAGGGACTCCCCCACCTCTCTGGGCAGTCTGGTCCAGTGCTCTGCCACCCTCAAAGCAAAGAAGTTCCTCCTCATGTTCAGATGGAACTTCCTATGGTCAAGTTTGTTCCCATTACCTCTTGTCCTGTCACCGGGCATCACTGAAAAAAATATACCCTTCTATCAATTTTTTTTCTTACTAGTTCCTAGTCTTTCTAGTGGAGACTGAAACTGATTTAAAGCAAGCCTAGAGAATACATTGTTCCTATAGAAAGACTGAAAAGAATAAAAATCACTTCCTTGAGTTGCAGGACTCGCAAGACCCTTGCTATCACTAATTAAATACTGATAGCTGCTTCCACAGTGATAAGATGACAATGACAGAGTAATAACCCCATCTTGCAGGATCTTGATTTTCCCAACTCTGAGTTCCATCAAGCATGGACAATCTGACTAGCTACATGATACAGCTGTAATCTATTTAACAGCATTTTACAGAATGATAATGTAGCTTTTTCATTACATAGTGCTCAAAAAGACAAAACTATTTAGGTAAGTGCATTCATGGAAGTGTGGTTAGAGAAGCAGAAGACTTGGTCTTTCTCTTCCTTACTTCTATCTATTTATAAATCAGAAGTAACTTAGAGTTTAACGAATTTAATTGCTATGAGAACTGTTAGGGGTCCAGATTCAAAAATGCTGCTGCAAATTAGCATTAAATGAGGACAAGGGAATTGTCTAGGAGCAAAATTACTGTCTTAAATTAGAATGAATCTGCACGCTTTAGAGTAAGTCTCAAATACCCTTGTTCACCTCACTCTTATAACCTACCTGTTTATCATAATGGTTTATCATAAAACAAAGCCTTTGATTCCTTGCAATGAGTTGTCTGTCATTCATATCATATATAACTGAAACCATAAAGCATATGTGCAGTAGAATAACAATCTCTTCATCGTTTATCAGCGGTCCTGGTCAACAGGGGAGGTTCCAGATGACTGGAGGCTTGCCAATGTGACACCCATCTACAAGAAGGGCCGGAAGGAGGATCCAGGCAACTATAGGACTGTCAGCCTGACCTCAGTGCCAGGAAAGATGATGGAACAGTTCATCCTGAGTGCACTCACTGCTCAATGCAGTAGAGAAGGAAAGAAAAAAAAAATAAAAAGAGAAGGGGACTAGCCAAACTATCTAACATAAATTGTGCCAGGAACTTAACCTAGACAGCCTATAAAATAGACTAGATTAACCACATGGTTCTTGGTATATCAATATTGTTAAACTATTTGGGCAAAATGTGTTCAGAATTCAGCAAGCACTGGAACTGCTGCTACGAGTTACTTGAAAATTTACTTTCACAGACACTTTAATTCTTTGGTCTTAGAATCACAGAATCACAGGGTTTGGCAGGGACCTCTGGAGATCATCCAGTCCAACCCCCCTGCCAGAGCAGGGTCACCCACAGCAGGTTGCACAGGATGGCATCCAGGTGGGTTTGGAATGTCTCCAGAGTCAGAGACTCCCCCACCTCTCTGGGCAGCCTGTCCCAGTGCTCTGCCACCCTCAAAGGAAAGAAGTTCCTCCTCATGTTTAGGTGGAACTTCCTATGGTCAAGTTTCTGCCCGTTACCTCTTGTCCTATCACTGGGCACCACTGAAAAAAGACTGGTCCCATCCTCCCGGCACCCTCCCTTGAAGTATTTGTAAGCATTGATGAGATTCCCCCCTCAGTCTTCTCTTCTCCAGACTAAAAAGACCCAAGTCCCTCACCCTTTCCTCATAAATAGATGTTCCAGCCCTCTAATCATCTTTGTAGCCCTCTGATGTACCCTCTCCAGCAGTTCCCTTTCCTTCTTGAACTGGGGAGCCCAGAACTGGACACAGGAAGTTATTAACTGCAATGAATAGATTGAAAAGTTAATAAAATGGGAATACTCCTCCAAATGCCAAAGATTCCTAGAATTTTCCTTTTCATTCCTCAGAGTTTTCAGTTTTAGGATATAGGTGTAAGAGAATGCTACATTTAGAAAATAAGATATCCTTATAAGGAGGGAGGGGGAAGAGAGGGTAAGAAAAGTAGTTCTTTTCTTTGCAAGTATTTTATGCCAGAATAGACAGGGTAACAGAAAGTAGAGTCACAGCTCTGACAAAATCCTGAAAGACGGGATTCCAAGATACTTGCCACATTAACTGGATTTTCAATTTAGATCGCTCTACAGCATATATGCACAGCAACCTAATAAAATGTTGACACGTCTCAACTTTAAGATTTGAAAAGCATCAGATTGCCCTGTTCTGTAATCCCATTTACGCATGTCCGTCCATGCCGGTTACACCACTGCAAGGTCAGAGAACCAGCACAACAGCCACTAGGAAGTCGTTCCAACACAAGGCTACCTGCACCGTTAAAGTTCTACCTAGTCAAATATTGGTCTGAAAAACACTTTCAGCTTTCAGCACTTGGGTCTACTATGTTTTATCGACTAGATGAAATAGCTTTCCAGTGTCCAATTTTTGTTTATCATACCATACTTCAGAATGTGACCATCTCAGAACCTCTTATTTTTAGCTAAATGATGCACTGCATTCCGAGTGTTTCATTATAACCATTGATTTCATATTATGCTCCAGATCCCTGAAAAAAATGTCAAACAAACAGTTTATGATCAATCCCTTCAGGGTTCCACTTAAAATACATCATATAGGTGCCTGCTCCCCCTTCAGAATTAATTTGGGAGCCATCAGCCATCTTCTACTCTGAAGTGTACCGTTTTAAACTTGTATCACATCTATTTTTAATCAAAATGTCAAGCACTAAAAAAAAGCCACTCATTGATTTCCAGCATCCCCTGTCTGTTTTTAGACACATCATTACATTAATTTTGTCAAGCAAGATCTACTTTCCATTAACACCATCTGACCGCATTAATTAGATTATATTCCTTCAGCTTCTGATTAACCAAGTCTCATAAGAAACATTTAATCTCTTGCCTGGGATAAGCATCATACCGATAAGAATAGAATTCTTTCTTTCACCCCATCCTTTTCCTGTATTGGAACTGTTATGCCAATTTGCAGGAGCTACTACTTCTGTTTTACAAGTGGTGTTTTAGGGAAACTAACAAAGCTGGTTCTTAAAACTAAAAGGCGTTTGCAGGCTGCTCTTTTACCTCTTCAAGATAAGAGAAAAATTATAAAGGCACATAAATAGGGTGTGTGTTTTGACAGTTAGGAGGGTCTCTAAGCATTGCCTCTTCCAAGCATGGAGAACAAGACTAGAATCAGAATGAATCCATAAAAGCTCAAATTTATTAATAGGGCTTGAAGGAAAGCCTATCTTTTGCTAAGACTACTCAAACATCAACTAAAAGATATGGTTTTGCTAGCATACGAAATAGTTTGAAGGCAAAATGTTGGGCTTTCAGAGATATTTGACTACATAAAATATAGCATGATCTGAGACACCAACCCTGCTGCCAAGCAAAATTTACACACTCTTAGGAACTACTCCATCAGTCAGAAGTTGCATTATGTTCCATGAGCAGTTCACCCAGCACAGTTACTCAGCTTTCCTGACAACTGAAGTTCAACGTGTCCAAATTAGTCGTGAAATATCAAGGTAGTGAAGGCATATCTGTATGTCCAAGTGTATGGCCAGGCCAATTGCTTCTGGTGGAACCATTCAATTCACACAACCACATTATGGTACTGAGTTGGAGACACAAGAGAGAAAAAAATGGACTTTCTGTGACCATTCTACTGAATTAATAATGCAATAAGTGTTGTTCTTGATAATGTTAAGAAATTTTTTTAAAAATCACATACTTCCAGTATTGTCTGCAATAGTAAACTAACTAAACAGTAGAAATAAGTTCATTTTGTAGATGACTGCTCTTATAAACCTGAGAGGTCTGGGGGGTTTGGAATTAAATTTCAAAAGCACATATACATTATCTCATATTTCCACAAGTAAAATGACATACTAAACCACAGAGTAAGAGAAAGCCCTCTTTCTGAAGGGGACCAGACTTGATATTACGCAGCTGACACTGCCTGGAAGAAGAGAGATTGAAATCGGTATTACCATGAAGAAAATTAACTTTCCATCAGTGAGCACTGATGCCACATATTTAACTCAGTAAGAACACTGGGTGATGATATCTGCTGAATTCAGATGTTATGAATAGAAACACTATGGAAGTTCCATTTCTTGAAGTGTTACAGTGTTTTTTTATTCTAATAAATTAGCATGTTATTAAAACAGGCCATGTGATTAATATGCAGAGTACTGCTAACTGAGCTCTTAATTAGGCTAACAATTTAGAAGACATAGGAAATAAAGGAGTTAATTTAGGCAGTTTATACATGAAAAGAATTAAAAGTTAATGCTAATCATGCACCAAATAGAAGTGAAGCCAGATGGCATAACCTGTGAAAAAAAGACTCAATTTTCATTTTCATGAAACCATGATGTGAGCAGCATCTTGTCTACTAATTAGCAGAACTTGATGATCCCACTTTCAGTGTATGTAACATATGTACTTGAGCATATGTACAACTTTCTATAATAAATATTGATAGAGATGCCATACTATTTATTTGATCTTTTTCCTCAAAGTCCTTATACAGCATTTGAAGACGCATACAATATTGTTAAATTCCTAGTCAACCAGGAGTGTTAGTTACATGGAAAGTGGAAGTGAACCACAACGTTCTTCTAGTAATACTGTGGTACTGCCCAGAAATTCAGTGAAGCACCACAGAGCTGCAGCGCCATGCACGGTGAAAAGAGAAAACCAGCGACATGGGCCGTGCCCCAAAGCACTTTTATTTCACCTATTAAACCAAATCCTCTCCCACAAAAAGGAGCAAGACAGCAAACCATTTACATATCCCCTGAAACAGTCCAAAAAATAAAAGGCTAAGCTGGGGGCAGGAAGGGCTTCAATGCAAGACAGATGTAAGAAGGACAAAAGGATTAGAAAAATGTCCGAGGATCAGGAGCAGAGGTTTGATATTCATAATTTTAATATGATACTGAGCCACTTGGTGAGCTCAGGCTTCAGAACACATCGGCACTATAACACAAAACTCAGTGCAAGACCAAACCTCGGTCATTTTGTCACTTTATTTGCATCTTCTGTTTTCAAGATAAATTACTGCACCTAATCACTGAAGAATTACTGCCTGTCCAAATCCTCTCTTCTCATCTTCCACACCTTCCGTAACCATGAAGTAAATTATCTGGACTTAAACACCTGCTGTGGTGTTAATTGGAGTTGCTACACCTCGAGCTGCACTCATTTGTGACTTGGTGACTAGCTAGTGCAAAAATAACATGGAAATTACAGGCTCACGGTCCATATCTCCTTGTATCTCTATAATAAGTAGAGCTAGCTGAAGAATCTTCTCCTTGGAAATTATGGCAAGAATGATGTGTCACCTGAATAGATATTTGTCATTCTACTGCCTGTCATAAGTGTTATGTCCATAATACTAAATGGTTACACTGATGTACGATAATTTGCATTAATAAGTTGCAGCCAAAAAAATTTCAGTTGGAATCAAAGACACACTCCCAGTGATAGAGGTGACTGAACCACATCTGCAGGAAGGAGAAATAGTAGTTATCACTTTTTTGTGTTAACGTTGTGACGAACGCAAGCCCTTAGTGCTATTACAGAAAGTCTACAGAGATTCAAACTTTTGGACATTTCTCTTTCTTCTACCCCTAAAATTTCTGTAAGTTATCCCATAAGCCAAGTTTGCAAAAATACGTAATTTTCTACAAAATGTATATGATTAGGTTTCAACATCACCATTTCTAAAAATCACAACCATTACACAAGAATTCTCATGTGTTGAACACTCTCTTGCAGCAACTGCAAGTTTTCCCATGCTTCTCGAACTTGAAGACCATCTACTTGACCTACAACAGTGCAAGAGCCAAAGCATCAAACAAATCAAGATCTAGAGATTTAACTAGTGAAACTAAACTTCGGACTGAAAATGAACCCTCACATTCAAGGTAGATGTCAGTGAGCCACAGTGCAGGAGGCAGATTAATCTACACCATCTTTCTAATGAGGACTTCTGTCTGACAGTCTTTCTATAGGCTCCTGCATATTCTGGTCTGTAGAGACTATAATGCAATGAATCAAGACAAATTATGTCGGCAATGAATTGTGGCTTTTTGCAGCTTACTAATTCCTTTTTCACTTCATGCCTTTGGTAAGCTTTCGGTAAGCTGAAGCGTGAAAAAAAACCCTTTCTCAAGAGTCAAAGCAAGCCGTAATACAAAAAAAGATGTTGTTATGGTTCCAACAACCAATCTGAACCCTAAGTAGCCACTTCTTTTTTTAGTTATTATTGCAGCAAACAATGATCCCTTCTAATTCAGTGTGGGCTATTGTGTTACTCCATCAAAGATGATGAAGTTATCACTGAATGAGTATATTTGAGTTGGCACAGCAAAAGATATGAACTATTTCCATCAGTTTTGCAACACTAGTTGTATTTATGTTAATCGTTATTTTAATTCACCTATTATTTGGACAGTTTATTAGACTATTAGCCTAGTAAAGCTTGATGGTGACTATCTGAAAATAGCATTTTACCTTAAATCTGCAATTTAAGTTAGATGCTTTAACTTAAGAGTCTACCTACTGATCCACTTCCATTGCTGTTTATTGGCACTGGGAGAGGCAGTCAGCTCACATTCCAATCTCAATTATATCTATTATATCCCCACATTCTGGAAGCCAAAGGAAGGAGTTGTATTCAATCCACAGTAACAGCCTCACTCTGTTTCAAGACTGTCATTAAGGACTGCCATTTGCCAATCCAGAAGTTACCAGGTGCAACTTTCTGGCACATTTATAGCAGCTTCTGGGATCTTAAGGCATACTCATTTTTGCCATATTCATAGAACAGAATCATAGAATCATCTAGGTTGCAAGGGACCTTTAAGATCACCGAGTCCAACCATCAGCCCAACACTGCCAAACCCACCACTAACCCATGTCCCTCAGCACCACGTCTGCCCGGCTTTTAAATACCTCCAGGGATGGAGATTCCACCACTGCCCTGGGCAGCCTGTTCCAATGCTTGACAACCCTTTCGGTGAAGAAATTTTCCCTAATATCCAATCTAAACCTCCCCTGGTGCAACTTGAGTCCATATCCTCTTATCCTATCGCTTGTTACTTGGGAGAAGAGACCGACCCCCACCTGGCTACAACCTCCTCTCAGGTGTTTGTGGAGAGCGAGAAGGTCTCCCCTCAGCCTCCTCTTCTCCAGGCTGAACAACCCCAGTTCCCTCAGCTGCTCCTCACAAGACTTGTGCTCCAGACCACTCAACAGCTGCCAGTGATCTTAACGTGTAAAATAATTAGTTATATAGGACAGAGATCTTAAATTATGATGTCAGCCTGAACGCTACCTGGAATTACAACACCATTTATATACGCGTCTTGGTGCATCCTTAAGTCTTCAGTTTCCAGCTGGGCAGTCATTCCAGTTTCTCGATTTCTCCTGAAAGTGATAAGTAGTTTACAAACCCATGATTCACCAGTACCAAAGTCTTATTTATTGGCTTTGCTAAATACAAACCAAAATCTAACCTAGCCACCTACCATGCTACTGGATCAAGGAGGACAGTGAAAAGCTATAATGGCTATGTCTTTTCCCATGCTATTATACTAAGGTTCTCAGCAGACATCAGTACATCAAGGGCACCATCCTCTAGGGCCCAAAACAATCAATTGTGTTACTGTAATTACCTGGAAGCTAAGACACAATAACTGGAAAAGAGGAGGAATAGTGGTAACACATTAAAAATGGGAAGCAGAATTGTAAAGATTAGATGCAGCAAGCAAAGCAACATCCTTTAAAACAAAATCTTGAAAAATATATCATTATTTTATTCAAATGCATGTAATTGGTTTTATATATATCTTTGTTATACACATACATATACACATGCACATACATTGTCCAGACAGGTGTGCACACATCTAATGGCAGGTCTTTTAATGGAACTATGACTTATAAGTAAGCCCCGTAATATAATAAAGAGCAAGCAGTAAAGCAGTTCTTGGAACCGCAAACATAGCTTTCAGAAAGCACTAAAGGAGCTGAGCAAGAACAGAAGCATACCCTTTATGGTCTTAATTTTCATTAAGACACTCTCTGCCAAAGAAAATAGCTGAATGATTCCAGGAGCCAGAAATATTTTCAAGGTCTATTAATAACTAGATGAATATTATTCATCTAACTAATGTTATTCTGCTAATCTTCATTCAACCTGTCACCTGACTAAATGTAAAAAAAAGTACAAGCCAAAACTGCATGCAATAATTATTCAGATGCGTGAATCTATGGCAAATTTTCCCATCTTACACAATAGGGTGTGCCTTAAGTATTGATAATGCAGCTAGTATCTATCCATTTTCTGAAAGCAAAATTAATTATAGTGCATTTCAGGATGCTCCATATAATAACACAAGGGATTATATTTGTGTAAGAGATCTGTGATTTTTTTTTTAACTTGTGTTGTTGTTAAACTAAGCCACAGTAACATAAAAACTACCAGAGCACACATCTCCAGTGACAGCAAAGTTTTTAGGTACTGTAGCTCACTTGGACTAGGGACAGTATTAGAAAGACAGAGGTATTTTATTTCTTCAGACATACAACATTTGCATTTATATCCGGCATATACTGCACAATTGGTCTCTTTCGCTCTGGATTCAACTTCTGTGACATTCCCAGAGGCCGTATCTCAGTTTTAGGTCAGAACGCAGGTACGTATTCTTAACTCACCAGATTTGAACTAGTAATAAGAGTGAAGCTATTCTCAGGTCTTTGGAGATCACTCAGTTTGCCCTTGTGCAGGATGGGTGGCTGAACATACCTACACGCTTACCACAGCAACACAGATCTACCAGGGAGCAGCAACTCCTGTTTCCTCCACCTACAGTACTGGCCTACGGCAAGCCAGACCAGCACTGCTCTCCTCCACCACCAGTCTTCTGCCCAAACTGGATACATAGCGAAAGGAAGCAGCTCTACAGGGGAATTTCACATTTGCCAAAGTTAGATTTAGAAAAGATCCAGGGAAGAGCACTGGAATGCAGAAGAGGACTACTTGTTGTCTTCTGTATTACCGTGAGCAGGCAGAAATGAAAGGCACTGTCTTTTGGGGGATCATCCCCTATACCTAGAAAGTTATGACCAACACTTCCACTAAGGAAATGTAATGAAGACAATGACGGGCGGGGGAGAAGGCAGCATTAAATATTAACCAGGTCAGTGCAGAGTGCCTTTGAAACTCTTAGTTTAATTAAATCTTTAAAATGCAAACCTCAGTCTCTCTCATCAAAAGACTGGACTGGCTTTAGCCCTGACTGTCATGCAAGGATTAAGGCCTAACCCTTATTTCACAGTTTGGCTAAGTAACAGCTGCTTTAACTGCCTCTCTAGCCAAAGCGGACAGAATTTACTGCAGACTAAGCAGGCAGGTATGTGATAGAAAGCCACCAGGAAAGAAAGACACCGTGGCTGCACAACCGAGACTAGCTGAGAAAGTGAATAAAACACGGAGAACACCCCCAAAGCCAGTCAAACATCCTCTGAAACAGCTTCAGGCAATCTCCTCTGTCATGCCTTCTTCTGTAGAAGAAGAGCTTAAAGAAAAAGGTGAAAAGAATAATGAACCAGAGAAGCAGATGAGAGGAGAAACAGCAGAACAGCAGACTTGAAAGGAAACTGAGGAAAGACAACTTTTATAAACAAACATTCCCCACTCATATTACCCTTCTAATACCAGAGGGAAATACGTCTGGTCGGAGCCTTTTATTACATTAGCAGATGTAGCTAGAACACCCATTCAGATTCTTTCAGTTTGAGATCAGATTACTTCATAAAAGTTTAAACAATTATTTGGCTTTCATTATAGCTAAGAGGGTTTTCATGTCACTTGTTTTATTATGCTGCAGCAAGGTCCCTAGGGAACTGAAGCAGAAGGTTGCTATTCTGTTTACTGATATGATTCATATAATGGTCTTTGAAAAAGACTGAAATTAAAAGAATACGCATGTATGTTTAGTTCCTTCTCATGTTCAGATGGAACTTCCTATGTTCAAGTTGGTGTCCGTTACCTCTTGTCCTATCACTGGGCACCACTGAAAAAAGACTGGTCCATCCTCCCGGCACCCTCCCTTGAAGTATTTGTAAGCATTGATGAGATTCCCCCCTCAGTCCTCTCCTCTCCACACTAAAAAGACCCAAGTCCCTCAGCCTTTCCTCATAAGAAAGATGTTCCAGTCCCCTAATCATCTTTGTAGCCCTCTGCTGTACCCTCTCCAGCAGTTCCCTGTCCTTCTTGAACTGGGGAGCCCAGAACTGGACACAGTACTCCAGGTGCGGCCTCACCAGGGCGGAGTAGAGGGGGAGGATGACCTCCTGCTACCTNTAAAGATGCTGTGGGAGAGTGTCAAAAGCTTTGCTGAAGTCAAGGTAGACAATATCCACTGCCCTCCCCTCATCTATCCGTCCAGTCACACCATCGTAGAAGGCTATCAGATTAGTCAGACATGACTTCTCCCTGGTGAATCCATGTTGGCTACTTCTGATAACCTTCTTTTGCTCTAGCTGCTTTGAGATGATGCCCAGGAGCTGTTCCATCATCTTTTCAGGGATGGAGGTGAGGCTGACTGGCCTGTACGTAACAGACAATAGTTTATTTGTTTATTCTTCATTTATGCTGCGTACCTACAGACTGTCTAGCTCAGGTAAGAACCCTTGGGAAAAAATGGGAATGGACAGGAGGGGAAGGCTGCCCTTTCCCCAGGGAGCAGCTGAGCACGCTTGTGGGGGAGATGCGTGAAGGGGGCTGCAGCCAACAGAGGAAGCACCAGCATGGCACCAAAGAGCTCCAGCTGAAGCTTAAGCAAAGAGAGTAAGATTACTGCTGGGCAGCGTGTGGAACAGGCAACCAAGTCTTGGAGAAAAAACATCCCACATACCGGAGAGGAGTCTGCAGAAGGTCCTGTAGGTCAGGAAGTCACTGAGCTAACTTAAGACCCCACATGCCACAGCAGGGCAGATGTTTAACACCCCCCTTTTTTATTTCTGCTCTTCCTGACACAATCACTTTGAGTTTTCGATATATAAGAAGGTAATTATTCTAGTTTTATTCTTACAAACTCGAGTTTTGTCGGTTAGGAGAAAAAACAACTTTAATTCTCTGGAGACCCACTATGGAAGAATATTTAGACAAATGCACTTGATCCTTCTGAAAAACTCAGGTTCCTGTTGCACCAGCATATCCAATATAAGGTACCACAGCACCACATCTGCATAGTATTAAACAAGCATTATAGGCAAGATCTGAAATAAATTCTTAAACAAGCAACTGATGGCCATTTGAAAACTTATGAGTGCTCCAGAAATAGCAGATATTCAAACATTCCTGAACAGACATTGCCATGCAGAAGTAAGTCTGACTCTCTGTTAAAAATGCACATGGAAAATGAGTCAGGTACTCAAATTGTCTATTCTTACACTTCATGCTGCACCTCTTATGCACGTTTTCTGCCCACAGAATACAAAAGAAATTTATTCAAATAACTGCAAACAGGATTGCATAAAAGAAGTTGCATCCTTTCTGTCCACAATAAAGGGTCTAAAAAATATTTTCAAATCCTGAATAAGAATATGGATTTTTATTATAATGTATGTGTAAAATGTTTTATTAAATACTATTCTGTTAATAAGTACAATAAATTCCTATATTTCACTAGTTTCTCTTCTGTTATTAGAAGTCTCATGTCATGCCTACTTTCCTGAAAAGAAAAATTCTTCACACTGAAAACATTCTTATATTAACCTGAATTATACTCTGTGCAGAACAGACATCTTCAATTAAAGAAGTGAATGGATATATATAATTCTCTCTAAGATGCTTGTCCTATGTTCTGAAATCATGCATCTTTCCACCTAATTTCATCTAACTTTGCACTGAGCATGCAATATACAAATACACTTTCAAGTTAAATCCATTTTACAATGGAAGCAATATCTTAAACAATCAGATTAAATGATAAATTTTCAGAGGACAAGTGGTTATTTGAACAAAAATGTAGCAAGCCTTTCTGATGCAAACTAACAGTACAGTTGAGGTAAAATACATATAACTTTGAACAGACTTGACTTTAATGTAGACGTTTTTCTAATTCTATAATTCATGAATTTTTCTGCATATTGTTCTTGCCTTCTAAGATTTAATGTCTGATCCCATTGGGGGGTGGGGTGGGGAGGGGAGAATTTCAACTTTATTACGATCATTTTTCTAATAAACTATATTTTATTTCTCCATTACTCCCCTTTTTTCCTCTTCTGAAAGGACTGAAGGAACAAGTTTTTCAAGTCTTTCTATCCAAACCTCTTATTATTACTTTTCCCTTCCTTTTAAGCCTCAACAGTTTGTGTAAATCACTCCATCACAGTAACGGTCAAAACTCGACAGATGCCATCTAATACAATAGCTAGACCATTAAAGAGAAATAAGTACATTCCGGATCTTCATGCAATGTTTTCTTCAGTATCTCCCAGTGTTAGATTTGCCTTTTCTGTGACAGCTCCATCTATCCTCCTGTACTCATTTGCATTTGACTTCTCCGCTTAAGTGCAATACCTCGTACATATCAACAAGATGAAATACAGTATGAATTTCATTTATCTTCTCCAATTTATCAGATCATTTTGGATACTAATTCTACCCATTTTGAATAAAACCTTTCAAATATTTGTGCACTGATCTTATGGCTAGGTAAAACTATTTTTTTCCCCCCATCTCTCTACTTTGCTGAAATGAGACAGTATTAAAGTGTTAATAAAGCTTTTAGATGCACTGCTTCCTCTGTGTCCACTAGCCAAGTTACCCTGACAAATAAAATAAGATCAAATCTGTTCCCCACAGAAAGAATTAGACTGGCAGACCTGACATTTCAAAAATCATACCACGATTTTCCTCTTGTGGGACTTCCACCAGCCTTCTCAAACTGCCCATTTGTTCAGAGAGTGCATCTGTTTGCACAGGAATTATTCTATCGCCCTGCAGACTTCAATCTCCAGCTCCCCTGTACTAGTCTTTTTTGCCAGTTGTTTTTTTGATAATAAGCAACCAAGAAATAACCTTGTCTGAGAAAGCTGAAGCTTTAAATGCCTTTTCCACATCAGTCAGGTATTTCTCTTTACTGTTATAGGAATTAATGTATTTATTTTATAAACCTTTTCTGTTCCTCAGTTGCTGTAGTTTGGTACCTTGACCTTTTCAGCCCTATCTGTTTCCCATTTTTCCTGTAGCTTCGTACTCTTCAAATACTCTTTGTTCCACAAGATCTTTTGGGGTTTCTGGTGCAGTCTTACTGACCTATCATTTTTTTCCTGTCATTTCTCCACATCAGGATAGTTGCAGTTCACAATTTCTTGTGAAAGCAGCAAGAACTTCTGCATTATTGTTTCCCTGCAGATAGCCTTCCTGCAAGTTCCTCAAGTTTGCTTAACTCTACTTTTTGACATGCATTCATCCCTTTTTTTTTTTTTTAAGAATCATGAATTTGACTTGTGTTCATTTTAATCTAAATTCTCACTCAGTTTTTCAATTCAAGAAAGTCCTCCTTTCTACTAGTCAGAGTCAAATCTAAGCTATTCCCCATCACTAATTTTTCACTCAGGAACACCATATTTCCCACAGATATGCTAGGTACATCCCTTATAAACCTTAACTCAGCCCTCTGGATCCTCCCATTATTTGAGTGACATTCCACCAAGAGATATTTATTGTCTCTTACCACCTCCATAGCATTTAAGAATCACTTTGCCATTTGGGCTTAGATTTCGGTTCCAGTCAAGCAGTCCATCTCCCAGGATGGCAAGTCAAAGATTCTTAAAATCAATTTTTTTATTGGGGTTGGAGGGAGGTGGGTAGAGATGCTTGCCATTTTTTATTGTACATGGCTCTTTCTTCTCCAAACTCCCGTCTTCTCACAGATTTTTGTAATATGCCGTATGCTTGCCAGGTGTAACACGGCTAGGAGAAGGAGGTAGCACGCTCTCTGCTGTACCAGAGCCATTCTTCTTGTGAACCAGTTCTCCTTTCTTCTCTTTCCACACTAAAGTCTTTCCAGACTATCTAGAAACCTCCTAATGACAACTTTTTTTGTGTGTTTCCTTGTCTTTTGTATCCAAACCTCTCCCTAATGCCACTAAACACTTTCCACCGACACATCCCTTGCACACACGCTGGCACTCTGGAGTGCCTCCAGTGGGGCTACACGGGAGCGCACACTCAGCAAACCGAAAGCACAACCTAATAAGGATCAACAGCCTTGTTCACTCAGAACTGCCACAGATTCATGCAGAAAGATTTTTCCCCATCTGTCCTGTCTGTAATACGTACACCTTCACATACGTCAAAAACCCTTGCTCCTAGTTAATGAAAATAAATTCAGTTTATTTTCTTGGTTCTGCTTCATCAAGTCATTATTTACAATGAGAAGGGGATCTGAAGCTACAAGACACTTTTTAAAAATCAAAGAAGCAAAGCTAAAATAAAAAAAACCCACATAATATAATGAAATGAGAAATTATAGACCATTTAAGTGAACTTCCTTTAACTGGAAAGCCTTATATCTCTATTATATCTCAAAATAATGATACTTAGGATGGAAGTTTGAGTTGCGTGAAAGAGGAAAGATTGAGTCTCTGGAGATTTTATGCAGAATGAATCTGCAACACACACACATACTCAAAATCTAAAGGTCTAGATGGTAGTCAAAAGATAAGACAGATTACAGTTTGTCTGATACGTAACCTTGCCTGTCTCTGATTAAAAAAAGAAAAAGAGACTGTAACGAGGCAGTGGGGATCCAGCAGGGAGCACAGAATCTCTCCTGAAGCTGCTGGGTGACAGCTCACAGCTGGACATCCATAACACTGAGAAGAGGGAACACGGTGTTTAGAGGAAACTACTATGAAGCTTTGGTAGCAGTCGGTATCACCTAGAGAACACTTCTTTGGAACAAAAGAAATATTTTGGTGCATTTGACTTCTAAGTTTTCACTGTGCTTTTCTAAAGCCTGTTAAATTCTCAGTTCATCAAATCTATCATTACCCTCAGCATACATTTTTCACTGATGAACACTGCTATTTTGTCTATTTTTTCCTCTATTTTATACACCTAAATATGTCACCCCAAATCATCCCCTTGTTGACTAACTAGTTCAGCATTTCTCAGTATCAGTCCTTATATTTGAACACCAGGAACACCACTTGAGCACAGGGAACCAGAGTCAGTGCTGCCATTTATTTCTCAGCCAATACAACCAAAGGAAAGGTTCATTAACTTTGAAGACACACTGTGGTCAGGCCCCATCTTCCACCAGAAGTCTAAATTAAAAAGACTATTATGTTTCAAATAGAATTTGGTACAGTCAATTCCCAGAATTGTTATTTGAAGTTTTATGCAAAGTACATGTATGCTTAGGGATTTTTACAGGCCTATTTTTAACATACGTAAAAGGAAATTGAGAGATCTGTCATTAAGCCTTCTACTTATCGTTGTCAATGACCCTGCAGAGCAGCACTTCCTTCAGCACTCAAATAGTTTATTGTACTCAGTATTTATTGCTGAAGCATAATTAAAAGTATATTTTAGAAGAAACCTATATGGCATAGTGGAATAATAATGAACTATAGTCCAGATGGCATCAAGATGCAAGGCATTAAAGGCCGTCTCATTCATCAGAAAGTACTGTACATTAAGTTCTCAGTTTATTCTCCTCTTAACTCTATCTAAAATCATGTTCCTATAGCAACTCTGTGAATACAGATATGCCTGTAAGAGTTCTATACCAGTAAGGTTTCTCATCTCCAAAGCATACATTGCAATTTAACGCAGCTTTGGGCAGGAGCTTCCACTTAGGGATTGCCAGAAAATCCCCTTGTCCTTTCATTCAGGGGAATTACAGTCCCTGTCTTCTCCTAACATCCCAGGAGTTTTATTTATATGCACAAGCATCTCTATCTCTGCCTCACTAGGGGCAGCTTCATTATTTAAAACCCAATCTCATCAATGTCACTTGGAAACAACTGCAGCTACTTGATCACAATATTAAAAAAAAAAAAAAGAGACTGGATTACATTTCCCAAGGTCCTTAGAACTATCTTCTTTTCATGGAACATCTAAAAGATATTTTCATCATGAAAACATTGTGATGGAAAACGCGATGTTTGACAAGTCAGAAATTTTATGTTTTTCTTGTCTTTAAGAATAACCTTCTCAAACTGAAGTAACTAGTCTCCCTTCCTTCATTCTACTTCCTCAAAGCATTAGGACATTGGTATTAGGAAGGCTTTAGATATAATATGTAAAGAAACTAAGGATTTATGGAAGTGAAAAGCAATGGCACATATACCAGGCCTAGAAGTTACAGGAGACTCTGGAGCCATCACGTGTTGCTTAAGTTAACCCTGAGTTCTTTCAGAATAGGTACACGTGCTAACCCACAGTACCAGCTATTATACATAAATTGGGTCAGGATGGGTTGAGTTTTCTCTAAAGGCCACAGATATCTTGACAGATTTTCAAAAATTAAATCCCAAGAAAGAATCAGTTCTTTTAACATTCAAAAAATCTTCAAATTACCTTTTCCAGAGCATCTAGCAGATCTCCAAGTGGAATAAGTATTTTGCAACTGGGAAATTGGCCAGAGGCTCTGAGAAAGTGACCTCTTTTTCTCTGCTAAACAGGACAGTTATATTCTAGAGCACTATCAGATCAATGAAGCTATAAACTCAAACAGCAGCCTCACAAATGCAAAAGACACTTTGATCCGTTCCTTGAGACTCCTTGAAAGCATTGCCTAGGTTGGCATTTAATCTACCAATCCAGGCCCTCAAAGAGCTGTCTTGTAAACTCTGCTTCGTAATTTCCAGGATCACAAGAAAATAAATAAACGAAATATTAAAACATAATCTTGAATAAGTCTTGAGCATTTTAGTGCCTTTTGAGGTGATCTTGCTGGCAGCATAGCTGTTAAGATTTCAGTTCTTGTCTTAAAATTATTTTTTTCTAAGCAAAACAAATGATTTTGAAGCAACAAAATTTCTGTTTAATAACAATTTTATCAAGTTTACACCATTATGGAAATCTATGTTAAAATGTTAACAACAACTATTTCAAATAAAACTTAATAGCCTTGTTTCCATTCTCTACACTACACACAAGAAATTATGCTCGTTAAGAAAAAGAAAGGGAAAGTCTGCTTCTGCAAACATTGCAGCAGGCAGACAGAGAGAAGGCGGGTTATTTATAGCTTCGGTTTTAGCACACTGGGATAGGGGTTATGAGCACAGCCTTCTGTCAACTACTTCTTCAAATGATTTAGTTAGTATTTAGCCAGGCATAGAGCTCCTACAGGGGGCTTCATGGAAGCCGCAGTGATGCTCCAGGTGACAAGATAAAATACTAGGCTATAGAAATAACACCGATACTGTTCAGTTCTAAATAGTGTTGAGCTTCACTCCGACGCACACTCAGCACTGATTTTTGTTAGCTATTCTAACCTCACTGATTTCAGTAGGGCTAGTCATGATTGACCTGGAGCAAGTCAGATAAGACTCAACCATTTCACATTATTCCCTGGACCACAGAGCAAAATATCAATATTCACTATCTCCAGTTCCAAATACAGAATTCAAATTTGAGAGCCAGTGGACCCTCAAGACCAAGTGAAATCAGCCACAATGAAAGTTTCTCATTTTGCCTCGTTTTCCATTTCCCATGGCATAGTAGAAGTCTGTCAAATACAAACTGCTGATGCTAGTACCACGGCCTTTCAAACAAAATACCGATATTATGGAACGCCACAGACAACGAAGTATTCTCAGCTGAACGCATCAGGAGATGCGCAGATCTTGGAAGATGAGATATTAAGCACACCACCTGATAATCAGGAATAAGTATTACTATGTAGAAAATGTCTTTTACTGTATTCAGTGCAGCACTGGATTCATCAGTCTTCCACTGACTCACCTTCTGAATTGATAATCTAGCATGCAAATAGTCCATCAGACTAATATTTCAAAATAAAAACACATCAGAAGGTCAAGGGATAAAATAGGAGATGATTATCAGAGGAACAGTGAAAAAAGAAAACACTGTCAGTCTATAAAGTTCTGCATCCTTCATGCTTATTACTGGAAAACAGCCTGGACCACAAGGTTAAACTTTTCAAGCTAAACAATTCATGCGCTACTACTTTAAAAATCTACCTAATCAACTAAGCATAAAGATCTTCAAGCTCATTAAAAGAAAGAACTCTGTCCCTTAAGGATCAACAAAGCTGGGTCACCCCAAACTAGTAAACAGCTTCCTGGGACGATAAACCTCTATGTTGAATATCGATTTGCATCAGACACACGCTACATGAACTGCGTAGCAGAGATTTTATTTGAAATCCACCGATCTGAACTCATCCACTAAATCAAGACAGAATTAAAATAACATGTCGTTTAATCAGAAGTTGTTGATCTTTCTTTTTTAGGCTTTCCCGGTTTCCTTCCGCCTCTGTGGACTTCATGTTAATGTTCTAACTTGCATGAGGATTATTCAGTCTTTCATCAGGCCATTAAGGGTGGGGAATTAAGAGTTTTACAACCCACAGCACATTTTCATCTTCAGCGAGGATTTGGATAAGAAAAATCACAAAATGACCTTGTGTTAAACAAGACGAGTAGCATTTAGAATATTTCTATGCATTTTTATATTCTCTTTTGCAACCAGCCATCTGTTTCACCTTAATCCAGATACATAAAGCAACTATAGTCTGAAGACTGTTCCTGGAAAGGATAAGGCCTTCAGGCCAATGATACAGATGCTAGAACTCTAGTCAAGCAATGAAGACAAAGAGTTAGCCTACCATATGTTAAAAAGGAGTTTTTATTAGCAGAAGGGGTTTGGAGGTGGTTCGGTTTTGCTTATGATTTTTAATCAATATTTACATGTAAAAGATATCTCAAGTAGAATATAATTTTGCTGTCTTTTTCTGGTGCTATTGGTATCTCAGATTTATGAGAAAGTTAATGAGACTGATCTGCAATAGCCTTAGGGGTGTTATGACGCTATAGCATATAGCTAGGAATTAAGAGAGTTCATAGAAGAGAATGCAGTACCCTGCCTCATAGGAGAAAAAAAACCCCAAACTATTAATGCAAGGAGGAAAAAAAAAAAAATCAGGACAAAGAAACCAAACTCAGTGACACGGCTGCCACCCTTTGCTGAAATCATTGTTAGACACCCAGTTTGAAGCAAGGACAGGTTTTAACAGTATTGGCAGAACTCACGGGAACGCCTGTATGGAGGAGCCCCAGCAGATCGTGGTGTTTTGCCTGCTCCCCTTTGTTGATCACCACCACCACTACTGAACGCCCATCAGCACCCAGTACCTTCACACCACTCTTGCAACAACGTTTTATGTGGTTCAACTAAGCCAGTGCCTATGTTAAACTGTCCTTATCACATACAGCCAGTAACAACAGCAAACGAAGCACAGCCTGAAAGTTGCACCTTCCGACAGACTGTCGGGCCTGTCTATTCCATCAAATTCTGAAATCTGGGCATTTGACACTCAGGCCATGTGCCCAGTTGGACTCCTGACAAAGATTTCCAGTTCTCAGACCATCCACGTGAAAATTCAAAGCATAGATATAGTAGTAAGATTCAATAAATAACAATTGAATTTATAGTTCTAAATAGGCACTATACCTGAAAAAGATCTCCATCAAGGGCAAAACCAACTTGCCAGAACACACAAATAACTGAAACTTAGGCTACAGCTTTATGAAGATACAGAACAGACCTTCATGAGTTACCACCCAACAGGAAGGCCACAGAAAATTCCAGATGTTCACATACCTGACAAACCAATTCTGCTGTCTTTTAGGTATATAAAAAATTACAATTTAAATAGAAACAGTGTGTCTAGTTTGTAATGTTTAAAAGAAGGAAAAAAAAAAACAAAAAAACAAAACAAACCACCACACACCAGCCTGGGAGACATCCTGCAACATTTAATTTAAGATGTTTCTAAGATAGATATGTGCTGTTCAAAGAAGGATGGAGAAACATGCTTTTGTTAAACTTCAGAGTAGTAAAACTTTAAGAGTAATCACTCACATTTTTATGTTAGAGTCACCACATCAGCATCTGTGACACGACTGATGTTGCAATACCTTTTTCTTTCACATACCCATCGGAAAGTGAATTGAAAAGATCAGACTACACTGCATTCTGCTGCTAACAGTTCTATAGGCAATGCAGAGATGGAAAGAAATACTTTAACAAATTTAGCATTTAAACAAAATAGCTTTGCTAGTGTGGATCAGATATAAATACTAAACATAACGATCTTGCTATTCACACACACACAAAAAGGAGAATAAACATTTGCTAGTACCCACGTCAGCCTACCTGCTCCAGAGAATTTGTCCAACTAAATATTTAAAAAGTAAACCATGACTGTTGAAGATTTCCAATTAAAAACCTCTTTTAATTTGATACAGACGAAGCTATAACATACGTACAGATCCTATAGTATGAACCACTGCATGCTAAAACCATTTCATCTTCCTTCCTTAAAACAGCATAAATATATATATATATCAGTATTTTCAAGTAGTGGATGAATTGGTCTTAGAGTAAGGCTCTTTGTAGACTTTCTTAGGATTCAGAATGCAATAGTAGTGGCAATTCCAAAATAGCTGTACTAGGAAGGAACAAAATTATTTTAGTTTGCCTGGAAGGCAGCAGATAGTACATTAATAAACAAAAATTTCTGTTTTACTTTTGTAATAAACTTAGCTGAGTGTGACTAGTTAAAATTAACATGCTTATTCTTTTGAGGCAAGTAGTCTCTGAAACAGATTTTCTGCTATAAATATAAATCCAACACTTATTGAATTTCAGTAGGGGGAAAAAAAAATAATCTTTGTACTCTGGGGCATACAAAGCAAAATCTGCAAGTAAACATACTACTTATTTTAAAGCTGTATATTTGGCCATACACTCATTTCCATTTATATAGTGTGGAAAAGTACATAACATTTACAAACATTTCACACTATAAACTACACCAAAAGAACTCCGCTTGGTTCCAAAGGCAACTCTTGCATTCACTGTCACTTGGCAGTACAACTACTTTCTGTTTGCAGTACTGTTCTAGTGACAGGAATATTAATTTTCAAAAGCCTCTAGTTAAAGAATGAAGCACTGCTTAGGATTCTAAAAACCTTGTTAGTCTTTAAACAAAAGGAAAAAACAGAAAGTGTCTCTGCAAAGAGATTTTTAAAGCCACCTGAAAGCAGTTCTTACAGACTTTAACTGTTATGTATTTACAGTAACAGCTCCAGACTATTCTCCCCTTTAAAGCACCTAAGCTCCTTTCCAAAGGCATGGCAGAACCAGATACGGTGCACGCTACCCCTCTTCCCCCAGGGAACACCCCAGCACTTGCCTACAAGGACAGTGAAGATCAGGATCTACTCTTTCCCAGAGACTGGGGGAGCGGGGGGAAGTCTGCCTCTGTGAAGTCTGCCTCTGTGACTCAAGGCAGGCTTTGTACCATCAGGGTGCAATGATCTTGTATCTTTTGTGGCTCAGACTCACAGATCACCTAATACATAAGCAATATCTGGATTTTGCAGTCAAAAGCACAGACACATCCAGGAACGAAAACATGCGTGAAACCAGCAAGGAGGTTAAGTTGTCCCTGCATATTAAGTAAAAAGAAAGAAAAAAGGACCGGGAGCACAGTCTAAATCTCCCGGCACAAGTTAGGAGAAGCTTTAACTTTTCTAAAGAGTCTGTCTCAAAAACATTTAGAAAACAAGTGAGGCTTGCTATGCTCCTAGCTGTTGCAAATAGATCTTGTTTGTTCCAGAAAAAAAAAAAAAAAAAAAAAAAAAAAAAAAAAAGCAAGGTATGATTCAAGATAAATCATGTATCAGACTTCTTAGTCAGATGGCTGGTGTGTGTTGGGCAGGAGAGTCTCTGCACGCTCTGGGCAGAAATGACTCAGAAGCAAGTTCTGCATTTGTCAGTCCAAGCAATGGATACAACGGCAATTAAAATCTCTGACAATTGGTTGAGGATCAAATAGATCTCATGCATCTAGATCGAAGAGATGAGAACTGATTTTCTAGGACTTATTCAACATCATATCATAATATCTAAATATATCTGACAGAAACATTGATGTTTTCCAAAAAAATGGAAAGGAAAAAAATTGGCCTAGTTAGTAAGTTAATTCATGGAAGCGCGAGTGCTCACTGGCAGTTGCAACCAAAGGATTCTTATTAAATAGTTCTTTCTTTGAGGCTTGAATGGAACCCCAGAGAACAGCACTAGAATAAGAAAAAACTATTTACACAAGTAACTCCCATGTCTTCCACTTCTTGCTGATTTGCGATCAGTGTCCAGTTAAATTTTCATAGATGTTTTCAGATCTTTTCAATACTTTGATAAGAATTAGATGTAACAAAAGACTTGGGCATCTACAAGTTCCCTTTCATTTTAATTTTTAGCTGATTAGTCCCAAGTCTGAAAGTTAGGATCCTATGATAGGACTCCAGGGTCAAAGCTAGACATTTTAAAGGCTATAAAAAAATATCTTGCACATTAATCAGGAAGTTGCCTAGGCGTAACCAACATGAAAACTAAGAAAAGCAGAATATATAAAAGTCCATCCCTTTCCTGGCATACCTTCAGTAAAGTAGGTGTCAGAGAGAGCCTAAGTGCCAACTGCTTTTCTTTCCATAATTAGGCGATAATGAGTCTGTTGTAAAATACAGATGGAGAAGAAAGAAAATATATTTTACACCAAAGCACAACCCAAAAACTCTCACCTGTGAAATGGAAGATGCAAATTCACTTGCCTTTTCTGCCTGAGGCAATTCAAACACAGCTTTAATGATGCATCCTCATCATCACATTGTAGCATTCTCTGGATAGGACATGCCTCATGCCTCCCACCCAATGTTAAGAAAATAACAAAACACCCCACCCCCACTCCAAAACTTACCAAATACTCAAAGCTAATTCTGGTCTCTGTCCCCTGACTTTCCCCCAAGCAGACCAGTGACTCGGTTGCTATGTGTTTGACGCCCTGTACTCGATGATCCTCTCTTGCGTTCTCCTTGGCCAAGACAATTCCAAGTTAGTTACTGTTCTTTTCCTCTTACATCCAGCCAGCAGATTGTAAAATTACAGTTTTGAACATTAATCTCTTTTTGCTACATCTAATATTTAAAAACCAAAGCTAGCAACGAGTTTTCTTCCTGACAGATTTTAACATTCTTTCACAACTGCTACTAAGCTCATGATACAGCCCATGTGGGACCTCCCGAAGCACCACAAAGATAAACCTGCTGGGAACAATGATACAATACGAATTCACTAGCAGTTAGTTGGCACATTATACAGGAAATTAGACATATCCCATGCTAGCCTAACTTTCGATAGGCTCTTTCAATCTTTAAAATACCTTTCAACTCATGAACAGAAAAGCTTAGTTCAAATTCCACCAATGTAACAAACCACAAACCCCCTTGAAATAACCCTAGTGGATCAGACTAAAACATCTCACTAGCCCAATACTCAGCTTGCAAAAAAAGGTTCATTAATAGACACTTTTAGAAATAAAATAAGGAACATACCTTTTATACAATCCAGCCTCATTATTCAAACAAATTTAGTCTGTAGCACCCTAAGAAATTCCTGGGAGCCCTCTTGCCTCCTATTAAAGAAAAAAAAAGTACTTTCCTTTGCCATCTGCTACTTACCTAGGACTAAGGCTGGTTTAAGGTGTAAATTACACACCACAGTTACCAATTAAGCAATTTCAGGTTTCTTTCAGTAGTCTCAGATGAGTTCTATTTGATTCTGGCAATCGATTACTATCTTCCTGATTAATTACCTCTTCTACTGCACATCATATGCTTTAGGCTTGCTCCTCATTAGGTGGACTCCAGCTCCTGTGTAGTGAGTAACAATGCAGTAAGTAATGATCACAATCACAGAATCATAGAACAGTTAGAGTTGGAAGGGACCTTAAAGATCATCCAGTTCCAACCCCCTGCCATGGGCAGGGACACCTCCCACTAGACCAGGTTGCTCCAAGCCCCGTCCAACCTGGCCTTGAACACCTCCAGGGATGGGGCAGCCACAGCTTCTCTGGGCAGCCTGGGCCAGTGTCTCACCACCCTCAGAGGGAAAAATTTCTTCCTAATATCTATTCTACAATGATTTAGCTTCATGTGTTATGGCTGTATCTTTTCTTGAGTTCAAATTTCAAATCTCAATGGTCTATTAATTCCCCTCTGACAGCATCTCTACGACTTAAACAAGTTTTGGGGGCGTTGTGCACATAGTAAGATGCTGCTCAAACCTGTTTTTGTTCACAGTACTGCAATATTATGGCTGAGCTTTTGCTCTTTTCTGTGTTTAGATACAATTTTCACTTTCAAAAACACTGTTTCTACTTCTAACAAGAACCTGCTTAGCACTGCTGGCTTTTTTTTTTTTTTCTTCCCCCTCATGCTCTAAAAAATTCCCTATTATTTGTAAGCATTTTAACTATTTATTTGCCCCTTCTAATTACCTCTTAAAAATTATAATCTGTACATAGCCACTGCTAAACTGAATGAGTGGATTATTCCTATAAAGATTTTTAATTTAACTGTATTACCATTACCATATATATAAAACTCCTCTTTTCATAACTGCTTCTCAAACCAGGTCTTATGTACTGCTCAAGGCTAAAATCAAGAGATACTGCTGGTTTTTCAGTTCCATCGCTGGTCGCTCTGAAAAGCAACCATTTATGAAATCTAAATGTCTGCATCATCGCCCATCAGAACATTCATCCAGTCAAAATAAACACTTTGCCTAATGCTAAACGTCTGCATTTCATGCTTTTATACAGTACAAATTTCTTTGCTTATAAAGTATACCCGCTAGATTTCAAAGCCAGCAGGTATTACAAAAATCACACCACTGTAGTTCACATTGAGACCAAAACCACAAACCCTAAATGAGTCACACAGAATATTTTTAAGCCTTTTAGAATGAAGTAAGATTTTTAACCAATGTTTCACATTAAAGCTCTGATACGACATGAACTAAAATATTATGAACGATCCTGTTATCAAAATCTGTTTCCTTTGTTGAGGCAAATGCTTATTTCCTCCACGAGCAACAACAACAACCCCACACACACCATTTTAGACAAAACAATATGAATAGCTGGTTAGATGAACCAAATGGCCTTAGTTTACCGAAGAGAGAGTAAAGGGTTCTTATAATACAGCTCATAGCGTAGATGGAAACTATGCTACTCGTACAGCCATTTTCAGATAAAGGGTATTTCCAAATCAAATCCACGTTTCTGTATTTTCAACAGTGACTGGATATAACTAGCCTGGCGTGTCCTAACACTGAAGTGACCTACATCCTGTGGAACTACAAACCTCCTTATAATGCACTGCAAAGTCTCGTAAATCTTAAAAATTATCTTTGACTTCACTGAAAGTACAACAGCAGGTATTCTGTGACATAAGAAATTACCTTAATTGTAATAAACAGTATATTACCTCTTTTCCAGAAATCTAAGCATGTCTACAAGCCTCATAAATGCCTCCTAGAAAAGACTTATAGATAGCTATAGTCAGGAAGTCTTCATAAGAGTTTTGATATGTTTTAAGTTATTATTTTTATGTAATTTAAAATAGAAGAGTCTCCTAAATTATTCTACCATTACAGCTCAGAGTTTGCTTTCCATTGCTGTTGTTGATGATAATTCTCATCTAAACCATGAGAATTTGAGCATGAGTATTCTAAATGAAATTATAAAAATCTTTAAAACTCAAAGCATTTAGAGTTTATTTGAAAATCATACCAATTTAATGGCAGGTCACATAACAAGGAAAGTCACAGTCAAACTGATTCTATCTTCTGTTCAACAAGATCCTGTTTTGCCCCAATTTCCATACACCTGTTCCTTGGTACACGCAGGGGGTTTGTATGTACAAAACACCTGTGCAAAGAAATAGCACAGGTGAACCTGAATATGATTTTGAAGAATCTGGTTTCTAGCACGTGTGCAGAAATGTTGGGAAGTTAACAAAAAAACCCAACACAACCCAACCAAAAAACCAGACAAACCAACGAACTGCCTCAGGAGAAAAAAGCCTGGAAGTTGCACTCACTACACAGGACGCCTTCTTGAATTGCCTGGGAAAAATCTGTTGCAATATTTTACCAACAGACGATCATAGAAACATAGAATCGCCCAGGTTGGAAGAGACCTTTAAGATCATCGAGTCCAACCATCAACCGAACACTGCCAAAACCACCACTAAACCATGTCCCTCAGCACCACGTCTGCCCGGCTTTTAAATACCTCCAGGGATGGTGACTCCACCACTGCCATGGGCAGCCTGTTCCAATGCTGGACAACCCTTTCGGTGAAGAAATTTTCCCTAATATCCAATCTAAACCTCCCCTGGTGCAACTTGAGTCCATATCCTCTTATCCTATCGCTTGTTACTTGGGAGAAGAGACCGACCCCCACCTGGCTACAACCTCCTCTCAGGTGTTTGTGGAGAGCGAGAAGGTCTCCCCTCAGCCTCCTCTTCTCCAGGCTAATGTTTGTTTGAGTGTTTGTTCTGTGTTTCTTTGAGTGGTTAAGGTATGCGGCAGATGACTGGGCTCTAGTGTTGGGTTTAGCTGTTTGAACACAACAGAACTATTGAACACGGTATGAGAAATTGCCAGACATGTTGAATAACAGCGCGAGAATCTGACAAAAGTTGCAAATCACACTGAGGGGAATTGCCGGATTTCACAGGTACTTAAGGGAGAGTCAGGCCAGAATAGGTGAACCTCATGGATAATTAAAGGGGGGCAATGGGGACCTTTTGGGGGTGGACTCTTGCAAAGCCAGTGGTACTACCTCGGGACAACTGAGACCCCTGGGGTAGACATAATGACATGCAAGTTGTTAATTTTGGGAAGATAAGGGTGGAGATAAGGAGGGATCAAGATGGATCAACAAGGAACAAGCCCAGCAAAATGGAGCCGAGTCAGGGAATAAGAGACCTGACCCACATAAGCAAGCTACTGGTCAGGACGCTTGTCTAGCTCATGTTGTTGATGTTCATGAGCACTGTGCGTGTTTATGTAGGTGCCCACAAAGGCTGGCTGTGCCTGTAATGTGTGTGTTGGTGTGCGTATATGTGTGTGCCCACTGGGAAGCAGCCTGGCTACAGCCGGTCTGGAAACAAAGAGAAGCTGCCCACTCGCACTAGCAAAGCTCACTGGATTCTGCTGCCTTTAAAACAAGTCATATTTTAACTCTGAACTGGCTAATAATAATTTCTTTAAGTCTGTAGAGTCAATTCACAGTTCTGTCACTAAAAATGAGGAAAAATCAAAATACATTCTCACATGATTCATCAGTTTCTTGTGTCTCTTCTATATTTTTTTCTCCCTCCTCAGTTCATCAGAGAATTATCTAGCAATTATTTGGTTATTCAAACATACTAGGATAGCTACAAGATCATTTAGAAAGTGAAATAAAAGAGTAAATAGTCGACATATTTAAAAAAAATGGATGTAAGCAGTCCTCTATGCTATACCATCAGGCTTGAAGGATGAGGACAGAACAAGGTTTGAGTTGACTATAAACCATAACACAGAGATAGCACTTCCATCTGTCAAGAATAAATGATGACCAACCATTTTGTTCAAATAAGATACCAATCTACTTGATAACGTCAATACATTTTGAAGCAAGAATCCACAAGTCATTTGGAAATTCCCCAAGGAATTTCACAGTTGTTTCTGATGAGAGAAGCAACTGATTTTCATAGAATCACAAAATTGTTTGGGTTGGAAGTGAATTTTAAAGGTCATCTAGTCCAACCCCCCTGCAATGAGCAGGGACATCTTCAGCTACATCAGGTTGCTCAGAGCCCCATCCAACCTGACCTTGAACAATTCCAGAGAGGGGACAACCACAACTTCTCCGGGCAACCTGTGCCAGGAATTTCTTCCTTATATCTAGTCTAAAACTTCCTACTCTTACTTTAAAACCATTACCCCTTGTCCTATTGCAACAGGCCCTGCTAAAAAGGTTGTCCCTGTCTTTCTTACAAGCCCCCTTTATGTACTGGAAGGCCTTTACGTACTGGAGCCTTCTCTTCCCCAGGC
>VYXH01000447.1:4095-25200 GCA_013397275.1 Burhinus bistriatus
CTCCCCGGCGCCGGGACTTGTTGCACAGCGGCCGTGCAGGGAGCCCGCCGGCAACCGGGGTTTACTTCTCCTGCCCCCCTGCCACCGGGCCCGGCGGGCGGGCCCCCACCGCCCCGGCCCCGGGGGAATCGAAGCGGGGCCCGCCTGCCCCGCAGGGCTGCTCTGTCCCCCGGGCACCGCCGCGTCTCAGCAGCCCTCCCCGAGTGTCCCAGCAGCGCTGCCAGTGCCGTGGTGCAGGGGGGCGGCGAGGGGCCAGAGGTGGGACCCCTTCCCAACTCGGCAGCTCTGGTTTCACCGGGAGGCTGCCGAGCTCTCCCACTCCTGTTGGAAACTGTCTGTGAGGGGGGAGCTGGCAGAGCAGCCCGAGGGCGGGGAGAGGCGCACACCTGGGCAGCAAGGAAAGACCATCTCTCCTGCGGATGCAAGCTGGGATGCGCAACAGCACCAGAGAGCAGGGCCAGCAGTCGCTGAGGAGTTTGTGAAGCCCTTGGATGTCCCTTGGTCACTGCTTTCTTGTCCCTGCCACAGGTGTGAGGTGTTAATGCACCACAACTGACTTCCCCCTTGCTGGTTGTGATCCTGGGGGAAAGTGGTGCTCAGCCAGCCCCAAACGCGCTATCTCTGTCCTTTTGCATTTCTTATTTCATCCTTCCATCTGTCTGTCGCAAGTCATGGGTGATTCCTCTTGTGCCTGTATCATGTCTGTGTCACAGGGCTGTGCGACTCTGGACAGCACTGGGATCCCCGTGACTTTCTGCTTTCTGCTCCCCATGGGACCAGTGCCTCCATGGCACAGAGGGAAGTCTTCAATCTGGACAAGCCTGGTCCTGCCTAACACTGAGGGACACTGTCCAGAGGGCTGGGAAGTTGCTCAGGGAGATCCCAGAAAGCAAAGAAACTGGTGGATCAGGGAATGCAGACAGATTTTCACTCCAAATCTCCTTGCAACATTCAAAGCAACAGGGAAGGAGAGGGCCATGCTACATTAGCAGGGCCTGGAGACCAAAAAAAAAGAGAAAGGATTAAATGGCAGCAGGGCCCAAACTTTGCCCTCGGCATCCCCTGCGCTAGTGAGGCAGATCTCTGACCCTACAGCAGCAACAATTCTTTGCCCTGTAAACTCAAATCCACCTGAAAAACAATGCAAAGGCTGGTCCAACTGCATTCACAGGTTCCAACCACACCTGAGACAGGCTGCTCTGAACATGTGCAGGGCTTTCTCTCCCATGTACAGCATCAGGCTCTGCCGAGAGAGAAAAAGAAGAGCTCAAACTACCCACTTCTCCACCCAAAACTCCACTAACATAATGCAGTCACCCAAAAGCTGGTGTTGTGGTTTAACCCCAGCCGGCAACTAAGCCCCACGCAGCCGCTCGCTCACTCCCCCTGGTTGGGATGGGGAGAGAATCGGAAGAGCAAAAGTGAGAAAACTCATGGGTTGAGATAAAGACAGTTTAATAGGTAAAGCAAAAGCCGTGTGCACAAGCAAAGCAAAACAAGGGATTCACTCACTGCTTCCCATCGGCAAGCAGGTCTTCAGCCATCTCCAGGAAAGCAGGGCTCCATCACGTGTAACGGTTACTTGAGAAGACAAATGATATAACTCCAAATGTCCCCCCTTTCCTTATTCTTTCCCCAACTTTATATACTGAGCATGACATCATATGGTATGGAATATCCCTTTGGTCAGTTGAGGTCAGCTGTCCTGGCTGTGTCCCCTCCCAGCTTTTTGCGCACCCCCAGCCTACTTGCTGGTAGGGTGGTGCGAGAAGCAGAAAGGGCCTTGACTCTGTGTAAGCACTGCTCAGCAGTAATGAAAACATTTCTGTATTATCAACGCTGGTTCCAGTACAAATCCAGAACATAGCCCCATACTAGCTACTACGAAGGAAATAAACTCTCTCCCAGCCAAAACCAGCACAGCTGGCCCTGCATGTGGGCTGGGGCTGTGGGTCACTGAGGAGGGAGCAAACCATCAGCCCTTCCCTGTCCCCCAGGATATGCCTGGTGTTGCTTTGCAATTCTGCACCAGCTGAGGTTTGTCCTGTCTCTTCAGAGCCTTTCCTGTTGTTTCCATGATGGACAGAGATATCTCAGCCCTGAAAGTGAAGGCAGGGTGCACCCTCCAAGAGTACAGGGAAGAGCTCCCTCCCCACTTCAGCTTTGCACTGCAGCTTCTGTCAAAGCTGTTTCCATAGTCATTTGGTGGAAAAGTAGTACAGTTCCAACAAGGCAGGGAATTTATTTAACATTATTGCCATTATTACCATTCAGCATTTACCATTATATTTAGCATTTTGTTTATTAAGCAGTCCTACAAATACAGAAGATGATAATACAGTAAAGAATTTTACTGCCTCCTTGTAATGCCTTGGAAATACAAATAGTTATCAATTCTGCTACAGAAGCTGGCATGTGTTCCCTCTTCACTGTATCTCCTTCAGGACTCTGGACTATGACTACAATTACGTGGTGACATTTCTCAGCATTGTGGCACAGTTTCTTGCCTGGTATCTTTTCTTCTGTTGGAGTCTTAGCAGTAGGAAAGATCCAATGCGTGACCCATCTTTAAGTACATTGTTCCTTCTGCCTTTACCTTGCTCGTCTTCTCTGCTCTTCAGATGGGGAGCCAAAAGATCTCCGGTGAACAAAAAAAAGGAAAAAGAAGAAAGTGAAGGAGGTCAGGCGAGGGAAAAATTTAAGCTGACAGAAGTGTATGGAGGTAGCGGCAGAATATACATGTGCTGTTTTCATCCATTTCTCTCAATGGGAAGCAGGTGGGTTAGATCAGGCAAATGTAACTTACCAGTTTTCTTGGAAAGGAGATAAGGAAGGACAGGATAGAGCTATTTTCTTCTGGGAGGAGGAGCTGCTGTTGCTTTGGGACACACGAGAAGCTGTCTCCACTCCCCTGCTTTGGTGCACACGACAGGGAAGAGCCGGGGGCATCCTTTGGCACCTCAGGCAGCCCCGTGCAGGGAGGTGAGCATGGCGGCACCCTCGCAGCGTAAACCCACTGGGTTTTGTTCTTTTGGGTTGCTAAATCACCCCTGAAGTCTGAGGCACCTTCCCTTCTTTGTAGGTCACAGCCCGTGTTTTTGCGGCGTCGCCACAAACCCCTTTCGGCATCCACCTGCAGGCAGATGGACGAGCAGTGGCACTGTGAAGGCCGCTGAAGGGACCGTGCTCCTCCTCGGCCACCCCGCCATGCTTCTGGCCTGTGACATGGCTGTGCTTGACACCCAGCTTGGGCTGCTCCCTATGCAGGTAGTGTAAATGCACCTAACGAGCCCTTTTGTGTTATTGAGTCTTCCTTGAGAAGCCCTCGCCTCGTGGACACCTTCTCTGGAGGGCTAGACCCAGGGAGGTGTGGGGCAATGTGCTGGTCCCACAGCACACACTCAACAATGGCGGCATTGCCCTCCCCCACACCCTGCCTGGGCCCCCACACCCAACATGGCTGACCCCAGGGGCTGCGGACGCTGCCCGGCAACCGCCCTGGCGGCCATCTTGGCGCCACCTCATGGCTACCCTGGGGCTAGGCGCCTTCTGGAGCTGCAGGGCCGCGCTGATTTTCCTGGCTAATTTAAAAAAAAAAAACAAAAACAACCAAACACCACAGCTTCATGCTGTGGATTTTCTCCAGGTGGGGCAAGACAAGGTTTTTTTCCAAAAAGTGAAAACCCGAGACACAGAAAGATGATCCCGTGAAAGGGTTCTCCTGTGAACGGTCCCTCTCCCTTGGTGCAAGAGGGATATCCTCGTGTTTATGTGTTCTCTGTAAAGTGAAACTACCTTCCCGCTGCAGCCAGGGATGACTTTCCCAGAGCCTGACTTGCCCTGAGCCCTGAGCCCTGTGTTCGATCTCCACGTGCCGAGGCATCCCGGCAAATGCACCAGTTACCTCTGGTGGCTTTTGGGCTTGAGTTGCTCTCAGCCCCATCCTCCACCTTGAGGAATCCATCCAGCAAAAAGCTGAGGAAGACCTGCGTTCCCTGCAGATGCCAGTGAAAAAGTGGCGAGTTTCTCCTTTGTGCGTGTGCACGCTTGGTTAAATAAGTTAATGACTGCGTGAAACAGTGGCCATATATCTCTGTTTCCACGCGTGCATCTGATGAGTGTGCGTAAGCAAAGCTACCTTGCGCAGAACAGCAGGGAAAATTATACCTAAGGAAGATACTGAGAAAAGAGTATCTCCGTAAGTCATGGCACTTCTTCTCAATACTCGTATTCAGGGGTGGAACAAGCCTGAGTTCACTCGCAGCAATGAAATGCCCCATTAATCACGTATGCCTTTGAAAGGGATATGTCAGGCTTGGCTTATACGCCTACATTGGTACCTGATCCCATCTAGACAATGTGAGACAAGTGCTTAACAAAGCTGCTCTAGTTAGTGACTTGACTTATTTGTTAGTTTGCTAGTTAGATATAAATCAAAGTGTCGTAATAAGCCAATGATGTAGCAGCAGCTGCAATCTAATTTAGAGAGAAACAGCCTCATTTTAGTTTTCCTGACATGAACACAAAAGACAGTATCAATACTGAAGCTGGTAGAGACACAGCTGTATAAAACTAGTGAAAGGTCCGAATACAAGGGCAAATATGTTATTATCTCAATAAAAGGAAACTTAAAATTAGATTAGGTCTACTTTAACAGTTTTAAATTGCCAACAAAACAATGCTGACTACAAGGAATAAATACATCTTGGAGCTATGCTGTGACATTTAAAAAGTCATTTTACCAATCTGTTAAACAAATAGCTCAGGTTATGTCCTAAGTACTTGTATGTGCATAGGAAAGGGTTGCCTCAGCTGTGACCCTGATTGATCGCACTTTGAGCATAATCATTTCTATAGTAGATTGGTCTCACAAGTTTTGCTGTAGAAGCCTATTAACAAGCTGACCTTTGAGGCAATTGCACAAAATACTGTGTAGTGGCAGCAAAGAATGCTCTTAGGAAGGGCCGTATTTCTGGCTGGCAATATAATGGCTCAGCTCCATTGACTTCAATTTAGCTATATCTCTTGATATTGGCTGGAGACCAGATCTGTGGTATCTATTTCGGGAAACCAATTTAGAACCAACAAAAATAAATAGTTCCAGATGCAGCATTGAGTCAGCGTATCGCATTCAGTGCTGCTTGAAAGTATTGAGTCAGTTGGTGCAGACAGATTTTTAAGAAGAGAGGAATAGTTTTATGACTGTGACATTTATAGACATGCTTGCTTTATCTCTTGCTTCATAAAATATAGGTCACAGGATATCTTTGCAGGTAGAGCAATTACTTGCATGTCCGAGGAGAGCACAGGGTGCGTCACTCTGCACCTAGCTAGATGTATTATGAGGTTGGTTGAGGTTTTCTACCTTTTGAGATTGCGGACATTGATGAGGCCAGGATGGTGAACTTGAGAAACCAGTGATTCGAGCCTGCGTAACAAAATCGAGCACTCCTAGCTCTAAGAAAAGAGGAAAGCAGAGGTCCACCATGATCCTCTGTAAAATGATTTAACTCCTGCAGCTCTTTGTGTTTGTTTCTGAACAGAAAATGCAGTCCAATGAAAATATACCACTGAGATGGGTTCTGATCCTGTGGTCCTCCATCGTAAATATGAAATGAGTAGTAGTTTAATGGGCTTCAGCAGGATTGCTGATGTGCACAAGATCTGCAGAATTTGGTATGAACAAAGTTGCAGGCAGCCTCTGAACTGAAAAGTCCTGTTAGTCCTCAGCTAAGATTTCACCATTAAAATATAACGCACCTCCTTGAACTTGCAGTGTATTTTGGTGGTTCACAAACCCTGGTGCCTGGAGTGCTTTCTGCAGTGTGGGGCAATTGCATGCTACCAACCCAGGGATTCCAAGTTCTAAGTGCTCTCAGGTATTTTCACTCATGTCCCCACACAATTTTGCCAGATGTGATTTTGATGCAATTGTCACAAGAACATTGTATCACTGTGGACATTAGGGAATTACAGGTGCTTGAATATGGGAGAGGATCTGTCTTTGGTGAGATGTGATCCAATAACTGTATGTCCCTCTTTTTCATGAGGACTGACTCTTAAAAAGAAATACAAATCAGGGGAACATGTGATGGGAATCCCAGAGAGAGCTTTATCTTGTGGCTTAGTTCTTTGTGCTGCAATAGAGAGCACAAAGTATTGAAACATTTAATCTAAAACTCTGAGGATTGGCATGGATGGAAATTCAGCATGGAACAGTGCATGTGGAGTAATAACAACCAGTAATGTTTCCATTAACTGCTTTTCATAATTACTCCATTCTGTGGCAGTGCTGACACTGGTAAGCCAAGTTGTATGGCAGATCACTTAGTTACAAGTAGTAGAAGTCTGATACGCAGGTTATTGCTCAACAACGCTTTTATCCCAGTTACAAGTCCAGAGACGATACTGCTATTAAATCGTGATGTTTAAGAAGCTTCAAAGAGTGCTCCAAATACTGCAGTGTGGCTGCAAATACACGTGGAAAGTTGTTTAAAATGTATTGTATGGTTAATTAACCAGTTTTGTACTGTCAGGAGCATTGGTTTGATTATTATTGACATTTTCTATGTGTTGTCATCGCAGTCGGTGTCTGCTGATGCTGCTCAAATCCACCTAGCACTTTTGCTGGCATGAGGTTGATGTGATTCAGCACCTGACAGACAGAGGAACTGGGTTCTTGTGTTCATTTTTTTGTGTACGTGTTAAATACACTGTAGGTGGTAGAATATTTTCTATCATATCCAGTAGCTGGATTTTTCTGCTATTGGAAATCATAAGCAAACTCACTACTCTAGAAGGAAGAAGAGTTTTGATCTTGGGAACCCTGTCAATTTGATTCATGACCAGAGCCAGTCGTGCTAAGGGAATAAGGGTTGGGACAGCTGAACTTCCTTGGGAATACTATTGTTCCTGGTACCAGTGTTCTTCCCATACCAGGGAACAACAGTGTTAATTTACTTCCGTATTTCCAGGAGAGCTGAATAAATGAGGCCGCCACAGGAGAGATTACACATGGGCATCTGTCTGTCCTGGACTTGCTGGAGAAAACTGCATTTTAACATATTTGCAACTAAACCACTTGACTTTTAGCCTGTCTCAGTGCCTTGCACCATTGCAAGGTGTGTCCATCCTTACTTACCTGCCTTATGGTCTCTTAAAACTCCTCTGCAGATGGGGAAAGTCTTAGGTCTTACACCTGCCTGCTGCAACTGAGGACACTGCTGTTCTGCAACTGTTTGTTGAACTCTTTGTCCCCTGTGTTGAAGGCCACCTAGAACATGTGACACCTACTGGTGTCTTCAAGTGTGGAGCCTGATGTTTCAGTTCTGGCTCAGTGTGTTCTAATTTTGCTTTAAAACTACTAACTTGGAATAGCCCCAGCCTAATTGTAAACGACTCTTGCTTCTGGCTGGTTTATAATTAGGTTACAGCCACTTGTACCCTTTTCTCTTTCCAAGAGCAGGTGTAAGCAGGCTCAGGGGAACTTGGTGGTGACATTTTTGATGTCAGTTTGAAATTGGCCTTCATTTTTCTTGTGTCTTTCAGGACATGCCTTGAGAAGGCCATCAAATAAACGCCAGTGAGCTGGGCAATACTCAAACAATGAGGTCCTTTGAGTAATGTAGATCAAACCCATTTAAGATACAGCGAGACAAAGTAGCCTGACAGAAGAGCTGGACCGGCTGTCACCCAGCAATGAAGTTTCCAGAGTTCATTGCAAAGTTTTAGGGCTGTATAGCTGCCTTGCATCCATTTCTCATGCCCCTCCTTTTGGTCAGATAGCTGCAGCAGACCTGCTTCAGGAAACTGGGTTTCTTCAGCTTTGTTTGGGAAGCCAAACTGCCCAAACGGCAGTAGATAAACACTCTGACTACAGCAGAACTGTATGTTCTCCTGTGAATTTGGCTTCTTTGCTAAGCAAGGGCCTTTGGAGAAGGAAAGTCTACAATCGCAGTCTAGGTGATGAGATGACAGTTTCTTGTATGCAAAGGTGAAAATATGTAGGGCTGAAGAACCTCTTCCGGCCTTTCCTATGAAGAAGCCGGGCTCTAGTTTTCAGCACTGTGGTACTCAAAGAAACCTGCTAGCCACCCCCTTGCCACCCACCCAGCCGTTGTAACAGGATGGAAGGTGGAATCACAGGTGAAATGAGTTGGGTTTTTTTTCACCCCCAAATTTGTGCTATAAAGAGAGATTAGTCTGACAGGGTTGGGGCCCTCCCAGTTGCTACCCTCCAATGCAAGACCAAGGCTCTCTCCACGATGCTGGGAGAGGCTGTGTGTATATATGGTCCTGGATCTGCTGAAGCCCAAGCTGGGGAGAGAGTTTCCTGCACTTTCTCCATTTCTGGATTTGGAGTATGTGGGGAGGTGTTGTGGGGAAAGGCATGTCCCATGTGTGAGCTAGGGATATTGGGCAGTACTACAATCCGAGGGTGGGAGCGACAGCTGTGCATGTGAATAGCTGCAGTTTGCAAAAGAGCGGAGTCCTTGAAGTCCAAAGGGGAGTCTGCTCTTAAGGAGTATAGCAGCATTGGTGTGGGGGCAGGAAATACCTGTGGGTTTGTCTCACCTTTTTCTGCCTGGGATATGGGCCCAAGTGCACTGTGCACAGGAAGAGCTACACCAGCCTGTTTGCAAAAAACTGCTTGTATTGGTTTAAATGTAGATTTTGGTGACAAGGCCACAGAAAATGAGACCTGCTGCTCTCAGAGTTGAGCTACCAGTGGAGTATTTGAGGCTGGGAAACCCTGACCAGCCTAGCACAGTGCTGTGTAGCAGGCATGACAATGCCATGTAAAAGAAGTCCCCTGAAAGGCTTTCAGAAGTCAGAGCAGCTATACAACAGCCTGGGAGCTTGTTAGCTCCCTTGCTACATCTGCCTTGAGATGAACAAGAGCCCCCATCAATGCCGTTTCGCCCTTCTGTAATTCAGGCCCTGTGCCCACCCCACCTGCTCAGGACAGACCCCCGGACAGACAGACAGACAAGGATGCACTTGCTCTTACCCCGACACTTGTTTTTCTCCCCTTTTCCTCCATGGCTTTTTGCTTTTAAAGGTTGCTGCTGACAAATCTATCTATTTGGGGCAAATTGTCAGTGAGAAACTTCCGCTCGAACTCTTTGGGACAAAACTGCCTCTTTGAAAGGGTAAATCCCGTTGCATGAAGGTCTGAACAATGGCCAAATGTGTTGCTGCTACTGCTGCCGCTGCTGCTGAGGCTGGGGCTGTGACAAAGAGCGGATTAATTGGTGCCGCGGCTGACTGGTTCGAGATGGCTCCACTCAGCCCGCGCTGCGGGGAGCCCCATTGACTGGGCCCCGAGTCCCACTTTTCACAAACTCCAAACAAAAGTCAATTTCTTTTTTATAAGGCGAGGGAAGAAAAAAAAAATCAGTTCATGTTTGAGCTGGGGAAGTTGACTTGTTGGATTATAGGGCGTCATGCTCTCTCTGTCTGTCTCTCCCATGCTTTAAAGTTGCTTCTCCCCCTAAGAGAAGAGTGGAGGGGGAAAAATGGAAGCAAAAGTGAGCCGTCCTCATCAGCGTGAACATGAGTGTGGGTTCTGGGAATAGAACGCTACCAAACAGCCTGGACTCTGTGACTGTGCTGGGGACTCGGCTGGAGCTCTTATTTGGTGGAGATAGACTTCTCCAGCTATCTGACGCTGTTCTCAAAGGTGTCTGTAGCACATTCAATCCCTAGGTAGACAGCGCTATCAGGGAATGAGACAGAGTTAGTGTGATGAAAGTCAGCATATCCATACAGAACTTCATGACTGCAAAGTCGCCTGCCCTCTTCTAACAGGGAAGGTTTTCTCATGTGAAAGCGGGCAATACAACTAGATGTCTTGTGTCCTCCTTGACTTCCTCTGTCCACCTTTGGCTTCCTCTGACTAAGCATGTCCCACCAGGAAATGCAGAATGAAGTTCACAAGTGGTACATCCCATGCACTCAGAAAAGCTATAATATATAGGAGCAATCACAGAGAGAGAGTGCAAAAAAGAAACAAAACCAGGGGATTACTCTTGTGCATACAGATGTTAATAGCCATTACCAAGTTGGCACAGTTTCTGCAGCTGAGATTATACTGGAGCATTTTGGGAAGTTAATCCCTGTAATTGGTTTGATAATCTTGTGGTATTTGAGATATCACTTAATCAATATTTAGCTTTTCTTTTGGAAAATGGTGATCGCCAGATAAAAGAGAGAGGCTATTATCAGATGTAGCCACTGGCGGTAATATAGTATCAGATCTCCTAGTTACCTGCAATTTTTTTGCATATATTTTGTCTTTGCAGGGGGACATTTCACACTGGATTCTATTTCTCCCTTTTCTCCAGAGTGGATTCTTTGATCTGACTCTCACTAATTGCTTTGACACATGGGGGAGGGAGTAGCACATCCAACAGTTAAAGTTAATTCCCCTGATTTTTTAAACATAATTTTCTGCAACCTGTTCTTACTCTAACGGGAAACACTATGTTTTATCATCCACAGCTTTGCTGCAGACTATATGACAGGCAAACAGAGCTTGAAACTAGGCTAGAAGGGTACAGAGTGTGGCAGTTTGATTTGAAGTTCATGATAATTCTCATGTGTTATGTCTCTGTGCACTCTGCACATGAACTTCTGTTTTTTTAAGGTCCACATAAAGTGATTATGGATTTTATTCTATCCACTTTTCAAGTAGAACTATCTTTGTAAAAATGGGTACAGTGAGAGCCAAACAGTAGGAACATCTGTTCACGTTATCCATGTAGCTCTCTGCAAGTACAGTCTAACTTGAAAAGAGCCTCTGGCTTCATTGCTGAGCTGTAGGATTTAACGCCCTCCCGCCCCCCGCTCCAAACCTTTGACTGTGACCTTCACTACGCCACTGCATTTGCTTTTACCCTCTACAATGTTCTTTGGCTTTCAGCTAGCCTGACACTGGAAAGACTCTGCTATCTTCCCAGCCTGATCCTCTTTCTGTCTGTATTGTGTATCTATATATAGTTCAGAATTAATCCATCTCTGATTTTATCAGTGAACAGAGAGGGCCATGAAACAACAAATCTGTAGAAACATGAAATTATTGGTTTCGTTATTCTCCCTTTTCTTTCTCCTTACAAGAATCCATCAAGGAGGCTATGAAGATACTAAAGGTGAAATCTCTCATACGCATAGAGGTCTGTATGAAGCAGAGACATCCTGTGCTGGGATTTTCCTTACCATTGGGTTTGCCCTTAAAGTCTTCATGGTTTTCTAAGGGGAGCTTCATTAGTGTGCAGAAGACAATACACAGAATTAGCCTTTTCATCGTGCCCCTATTCTTATGCTTCTGTCTGTCAGCTCTCCTAAAACTAAAGATGACAATTTTCAGCAGAGCAGCTGAGTTGTGGGGAACTCCAAGGGAAGGAATGGTCTGATATGTCAAAGGTGTTGGAAGAATCAAAGGAAAGGAGACTGGAGAAGAGGCGGTTAGAATTGACTAGAAGGACATCATTAGTGATTTTAGAGAGAGCAATTCCTGCAGAGTGAAGTGGCTGAAAACCAGACTGCTGAGTGTCAGAGAGGTGAGTTCAAGAGAATGGGAGTAAACTAGTCATTTGAAAGGATAAGAGGCAAAGGAGATGAGAAAGGCATAATGGTATGTAGAGGAGGGTTGTTTTTGCAGGGGCTTCAGAAGCTTATTTGAAAACAGACGAAGAGGGTGATCCATAGAAAAAGTATATTGGTAAGTCTGGAGAAGGAAAGTGCTAATCAAAGAATGATTAGGGACGGGAGGAGGCTGAAGGGACCCTAGCAGGTAGTGGATGAAGAAATTATTTTTTTCCAAGGATAAATGCAAAGATGCAGAGGATGAACACAAGGCTCCAGAGGCATTCACCAGACCATGTGCCTGGATGAAATAAGGCAGTGTAGAGGCTGGCAGAGTTAGTAGTTAGTGGGTGTGGAAGGGCAAAAGGGGAAACTGAGAGGAGAGTTATGGGTAACTATCACCAGACTGGTCGACTAAAAGGAGGACAAAGCAAGACAAAGAAATCAGAGCAGCCGAAAGGTAACTGGAGAGTGCACAAGGTGTAAGAGGCAGAAACAGCCATGCAGCGAGGTCAGTGACTCTGTTGACCTGGCAGTTGAAACCTGAAGCTCTTAAAATAGGATTTGAGCCGCAAAAGTCAACAAGAGAAATGTAATCAACAACAGTGAGGAGAAGGAATGGCTACCAGGTACACACTATAAGGCATCAGATAAGAAAACGGGAGAAAGGGACTGGCACCACAGCTGGCGGACATAATGGAGTTCACAGTGAGGCAAAGAGAACTGGGGAGATGGCAGTGCCATTGCATACCTGCGATTTTCACACATTAATCTAGTTTCAGGTGTGGCCATAAGGGTTTCCAAAGCCCATAGTCCTGCCTCAGTTGGCGTAGTTGGGAAATATAAAGGACACTCTTCAAATAAAACAACAGCAGCCAGGGAAGAATCTATGGATTATCTTGTTTTCTTTTTCATCCATGTAAAACCCTTGGAATACTCAGAACTTCTCAGATACCAGGATTTACATCTTGGAAACATGGACCTGCCACCTGAGCCTGTCTTGGTTGCTCCCTACCTAGACAGTCTAGTGTTCAGCAAAGTCCTACTAGGACTGAGCAAAGTACTTTCATTTCACTCCTGGTTTTCCCTTTGGTGCCTAAGATCAACATACAGGTGCCTATGTCAACCTGGAGGCACTTAAAGTACCTGATTTTGGAGATAAATCCTTTGCTTTTCCTGCATCTCTGCTATTGCGCAGTGCTGAGCAACTCAGTCACCCTTCCTGTGTCTAAGACTGCTTTGTAAGTCTAGTCTAGCTCACCCATAAAGCTCTGGCAATGCAAAGGGATCTGAAGAGAAATAAGAGTATGAGTTGTGCTTTTTTATGTCACAAGAACCATATGGATGGCTCTTGGCTTCCAAGAGAAGCAGGCCTATTGCATCGAAACTTCACTAAAGCGATTCTTGCATTCAGTGCTATGTTTGCTGGTGTAAGTTAGGCAACTGGGTAGAGTTGGTTTTTCATGTCTGCCAGACATGCAGATGTTGAGTACCTACCAGGATGCCAGTTGCACTTGTTGCACTGTGCTCACCCCAAGCAGAGCCATCTGCTCAGCCCCATTGGTTAAACATGCGCAACCTTGGTGTGGGGACAGTTGGGTGTTGCTGAGTGTGAAGACAAGACTGCTGCAGAACATCAAGGTGATCAGAGGAGATCAAGCCTACTGCTTCTCAGAGCCTAGACTGCCTTGCCAGTCTGCCAGGTAGGGAAAGAGACGCCATCTTTTTTTCATGTAAATTAGACACATCTGGTATGGAAACCACCAAAAGGCAACAACTGTGCAGCCTTGCTCTGCTTTTTATAAGGTCACTTTTGAGAGTTGAGCTCACTCTAAAGTTGTGAAGGACAAGGACTGACATCTCCGTTTCTGTTGAGTCCATGGGCTTCTCCTCCACAGAAAAGTTCAGAGGGCAGAAAAAGCCCATATGATTCTCCTGGGCTGGGAAGCCAGCTTATCACGTATCTCAGGGCTAAGAAGATGGCAAGGTGGAATTTCTAGTCCAGGCAATAATACTGGAGTTGGAGCATTTGCAGTTCCTGAGGTCCAGCTCCAGTCCTGCCAAGGCAATTAGATTCGATGAGCTGTGTGCCCAAGACTTTGCTACCAGTTTAACCTAAAGAAGATAATTTTTGTGTTGTGAGAAGACAAATTAAATGCATTTCATAGAATCACAGAATGGTTAGAGTTAGAAGGGACCTTAAAGATCATCTAGTTCCAACCCCCCTGCCATGGGCAGGGGCACCTTCCACTAGACCAGGTTGCTCAAAGCCCCATCCAACCTGGCCTTGAACACTTCTGTTTCAGGAGCCCTGGTTTACAGTCTCTGTGTGTAATTTCTGTTTATGGTTATTTGTATTAAATTGCTGCTGTTTCTGGCTGACAACTGAGCATAACTTAATTTAACTGCACACCACCAGGTTCTGCAAGGCTGTCTGGTAAAACTAATTGATTTTCTCCAGAAAAGGATAGACTGAGCTGGAGCGAGGCATCAGCCTCTAGCTGCTGCCTCTTTCACAGGCTGTGAAATATGATTTTAATGTCAGAGTCAGAAAGTTAAGTCCAGTTCTGGGTACACACAACCATGTGAGTTGTGTCAAGAAGGGAGATAATGAATGTCTTGGTTGCTATTTCCACAGATCATTTATTTAGTTTGAAATAACAAGATTTAAAGTGTTGTGTTCATTACCGAGGACGACGTCTTACGCTTTATTCTACTGAGTATTAACCAGGTTTTCCCAGTTAATTAGTCATTGGATTATTTGAGATGCAAAGGCAGATAAAACAATATTACAAGATATTTAAAGTATTTTCATCAGAGCCCTCTCTTGTATTGTACGAACAAACAGAGAAGATCAATTTGGCCTGACTTTAGAAATCTGAATTATAGAATTGGTTATCTCCATCTCCCTTTATGCTGAGAAAAAGGCATTTTTATGATGCATTCCTCAGATCTATTTTAGATTTTGAATTTTGGATAAGATTAATTGCATCAGAAAAGTACCAATTTAGTAGACGCCCTGAAAATAGCTGTCTACTTCCTGCCCAGTGAATCCCATGCAAGATCTTTAAGGACCTTACTGTTTTAGAAGGCAAAAAGAGCAAAAGGTAGAAGAACGGAAATATCATTATCTCTATCTCACAGAGGGGGAGCAGAAGTGCAGAGGGACTGAAGGTGGGATTCATCTGACCACAAAACAGATATTTGCAGTACTAACTGCAAATGTTGAAGTTTGGTATGTTGACTCCTCATAGTCAGTTGGGAGAAAACTGTTCTGGGCCACAGTTCATTCTTCCTGTACCAGATAGCCAAAATAGGCACTTCTGGGTTAGAAGTTGTACGACATCTTGCCGTCCACTGGCTCTCAAGGCGTCCAGTCTCACAAGGCTTAGATGCAGATATCTTCACATCGATATTATAAGTCAGGTGAGATGAATCCCCCCCGGCTCCATGTCACATGGGAGGTTTGTGTTGGTGCGTAAGAATGAACCCAGTTTTCCTGAGAACCTTAACAGTGATACCATTCTCTGAAAACCTCTTGCTTTAGTACAAATACTCCTTCTGAGGCAAAGCCTGACACTCAGGACCCGAAAGCTTTCATCGAGCTATAAAGGGCAATACCTAATCATTGATGTGGGATCACTGGTCTCCCAAAATGTCTGTCATGGTCAGGTAAAACATTGCCCAGTTGCGATGTTCAGTTGGAGCAGGGTAGAGCCCTGGACCTCTAGCTGTCCTCCAGCTGTCCGGTGGCAGTGACTTCCAGAAGAAGCAAAGGTGTACTTCTTCTTTTCTGTATCTTGATCCCAGACATGTCATTTGATTGTCTTTCCTCAGCAATCAAACTCACATGATGCCAAACCTCCTTCAGGACCTTGCAGGCAGAAATGTAGAAGGCATGTTTAACTGAAGATATTTTTGAAAGGTGTCACAGTTCAAATTTTCTCAGAGTTACGTATCCAATGCCAGGCTGTTTCTAGGACATACAAGGGACACTTGAAAGGATGATTAACATACTTTGAACCACCTGATTGGAGAATAGAGCAAAGAAGCAGTAAATGCCATCTTACACACCAATTATTCCATTAGAAAATGTGTACAGGGTGGCAGAATCAAACCATCAAAAAAAGAATTTGGCTATTCGAAAACTCAGACTTTTGGTTTGGCATGTTGCATTTTACGTGTCTACAGCTTTCATACCAGATCAGTTCAAGGTCTTTTTTTTTAAATGCTACTTCGTTGAAATGTAACTTCTCTAAAGATGGAGAAACTGAATTGAGGTCAAAACAACCATTTTCCACTGTGAATCAATGGCAGTGAAGGGTAAGACTGGAGATAGCCTGAGTTTCAGGCCTCTTTTAATCACTGTATCATGCTTCCTACTCAGTTAATCCAGAAATATCTCCAAACTGTTCTGTCTTAGATTTTTTTTTAATTTTTTTTTTTTTTTTTTCAATATAAATTTTAAGCTCAGTACATTCTGTCCAGGAATCTGGGTTGCACAGTCAGATATTGGTGCAGGGATGTACATCTGTATTTTTATATTGGGGAGCAATTATTACTGTCTTCTACTTTGCTCTGTTGTTCTCTGCTGAGTAGAGAAAACTAGGAACAATTAATTTCATGTCCCTTCTGTAAGCCAAAGAAGCACTCTCAATCCTTACTTTCAAGAAGCAATTAACTTCAGGTTTATTAGTCAAGTTGTGCTATGAAGTTTCAATCTTTCATTGTACACTGTGAATTTTAATTACAATTTATTAAAATAATTTAATTGACTTCAGTCAATGGGCGTGAATGAGGACAGAATTTCCCTGAGAAAGCTGTAGACAGAAGAAAAGGCCACCCATCCTAAACGCCTTCTGCCTGCCCTTTTTTGGGTTGCATCAGACTGTTTGAAAGAGGGCTGCATTTATCATCTTTGATGCCTCCATCTCAATGGTCAATTCATATTAGATTCCACAAAAGGCAGTGAACCAAATTCATCTCTGATACAATTCCATTGACTTCAATGGTCTTACCACAGGGATTAATCTGGCCTAATATTATAGTATTAGAATGCATGTGTGTGTACTATTAGCCCAGACTCTTTGCCGGAGATCATGCCATGTAAAAGCTGATAGCTGCTGCAGTTGCAATTTGCCCAAGAAATCCAATTCCTTTTGTTGACCCACTGAAGTTCACATTCCAAAAAAAAAAGACCAAAACCCCCTCCAAATCCCTAACCAATTTGAAACTGCAGCTGAATTTAGATGCATATTCGCTAATTTGGTTTATTATGCATGCAAATATTGGTATAAAAGGTGTTTCAATTATTTTCTAAGGCAGGGACCTATGCATTCTCCACAGTCACAAAGAGTTTAAATGGAGTTATTTTTCCCTGCCTATAATCGTTCTCCCTTTTAAGTACCCAGGCAGAAAAAGTAAGTTTACTGCTTCTAGCACAATGGCTCTCTTCACTTTTAGGTTTGGGAGACCTGGGTGACCTACGAAAGTTAATTAGAAGGTTAACAAAGACTAAGGCAGAGTAGAATACAGCGCCTCTCCTCCAGCCAAAGATGTCATCCATTAATTAGGGAAATCGTTAAGGTGGCCTTTATTGAATCCATAGAAAATCGGCAGTTGGCGGTCGACAGTTTTGATCAGATTTTCCTCTCCCCAGTAATACTACCCTTAATCATAGGAGACGCGGAGGGTTCGGGGTGGGATAGGAGGGGTGAGGGGGAAAGTGTGTGCGCGCGTAGGGGGAGTATGTGTTTCAGCGACATTACAGTTAAACAGCCGCCAATTGTGACGGCTTTGATTCTCAGGCTTACATGGCATACTTTTTCCATGATGTAATCTTTATTGAACCTGGAAGCTTGGGGGTGGGGGGCAGGGGGCAAGTGAAACTCGCTGCTGCTGCTGCCGCTGCTGCCTCTCAGCCGCAGGAAGCCCTGGGAGCTAATATTGCAGTCATCATAGGCAGAGCTTGCTGCTTTTGCATGGTAATACGCTATCTGATTCCCCTTCCCTCCTAACCGAAGACTGTCTGCTTCTAGCAACGAGAGCAAACAGCCATCTGCACAACAGACCCTTCATTTCTCCACGAATACATTCACTTTAAAGTTGAAGGGCCTTTTTGAAGACCTTAGTTTTTTTTATACTTTTTTTTTTTTCCCCATTATAGTACCAAAGTGGTGTTGCTATGGAGAATTTCAAGTGAAACGTTGGACGGTTCTGGCATTTTAACATGTATGGTTTTTAACCTACTGGGAGAATTGGCTGGATAGAGGTCTTTTCTGGTTTAGTTTTCACATTTTTCCTTACATGTTGAGTAAGTTACGTCAAGGACAGTGATTACAGCGGGTCCAGCCTGTTCGGCGTTGTAACCAAGTGACCTAGCATTGAAGTAGGGTTTTGTCTGAACATAGGAAGCCATCACCTTCCAGAGAAGGAAGGCAAAGACAAGGGCTACTGCAATGTAGGATGTTTATGTTAAAGCAGTGCCATCATGGAACACATTGGCTGGAGCCATTTGTTTGAGGGTTTTAAAAAATGCAGCTGTTTGGATATCTAGGGGACTGTATCCTGTGCACCGCATGATACAAAATGTGTTAGAAAAATTTTAAAAATAAAACAATTGGATTAATAATACTTTAATTGACAGGTCTTCTTCAGGATAAATTATACAAAGTTTCAGGCTGTTAAAGACCAACCAGCTACTAAAAAAATCTTGTACTTCTCCTTGCTCCTCATGTTCTGGTATAAAGTTTCTTGATATTATCATGAATTTCTTTACCAAAAAAGATTCAAATGTGAAATATCAAGAAAAAATGGCTACATTTTAGAAAAGTTTTAATATGCACAGGGCACATATCTGCTTTATTTCCCATATCTTTCTATATACTGCAGTAGATAGCACTTTATTTTATATATAGCCTATAACTCAAGCTCTCCTATAAAATATTTCAACCTTTACTTGGTATTTTTAATATGCAAAATATGTCCTATTGAAAGCAAGTATCAGCACAGAAACAGTAGCAAAGAAAGGCCAAGCTGCTTTCTGTATGCTCCATGCAACCGTCAGCTTTTCTGCATCCTTCTTGTGTCAAAAAGGAGATGGAGCAAGGTATACTCCATGAGTAAGACTTTCTCTGTGCTTTGAAGAGCTCCCAGAGAATTGCGATTTGACCTGGAGGGGCGTTGTGTTCCCACAGCTCTGTTTTGGACCTTTTTCTCTTTTAGGCTAAGAGACAAACTAACTCACTCATTGTTTAGCCACGGAGGTCCCCAGATAAAGTGCTATAAGAGGGTCACACAACTATTATTCTTTTATTATGGAGCAGCAGTGGCTGTTCAAGAGTTACTGTGGATTTTTATATGTTTTCCTACTGCCTTTTGTCTTCTAGTAGCAGTCCTGTGGCTTTGAGAGCTTTGGTCTCCGACTAGAGGGGAGTTCCTAAATTTAAGGTGGCATCTTTGGGAGGATTTGGAAATCATTCTGGGTAGGCAAATGCAGGGTCCCTATTGCTTAGACATATTTTTGTATCACTGTAGCTTGCATATTAAAATGAATGTGAGGGTAGAGAGCAGGTGTCAGTATTAACTTCAGCACTCCTGCAATTAATTTCCTGGCAATATTGAACAGTGTTTGTACAAACCCTCTGGTAAGCAGCGTATTACTAATGGAGATGTTTTCAAGAGTATGGACAGGATGAAAAATCAAGGGTGGAAGGAGATTCTTGTAGCTATAGCTATGAGAAGCATACAAAGGATGAGAAGGTGACTTACTTTTTTTTCCCCTCACCTGACGCTCCTGGAGTTGCAGTCCAAATTTGTATCCTTAGTATGGAACTTTACTGGATTTTTCATGTGATTTTTTTTTTCCCTTGCTGGCTGTGACTGGGAGCAAAGCAAACACAAATCATTGCAAACACAATTTTACAGTAATTTCACAGTTAATACAGCTTTGAGAAGGCTGGTAAAATGTGCATGCTAGTGTTACTTTTTAACTATGTTCAATATAGCTGCACTTATAAGTGACTGAGAAGGGGGACAGTGGGTTTGGGTTTTTTTAATCCACTTAATTTAAGTTTCCTTAAATGGCACAAGAAGGAGTCAGTACAGGAGACAAGGCAAAAGAAGTCCAGTCAAAGCTGTAGGAAGCTCTCTGGAGCCTGGTTTTGGCTGCTTGTGCAGTTTCTCCCCCTGCCGTCTTTCCTAAAAGCATTATGGAAGGGATTTCTGGGGAAGTCCAGGTGTCTAGAAGGCAGATAATTCCACCTAGCATTAGGCATCTGCTCCCGTTTTAGTGTCCCGAGTGTCCTTTTCTGTTCAAGGGGGATGGAGGAACCCTTGTAAAGCTTGTTCTTTTGACCTGTTTCAGACTCCCATGTCAAGATGAGATGAACTGTGCCCTCAACATGACTATTCGCCTCTGTCTGAGTTAGGCTCAACCTTGAAATTGAGTGCTGTAGCTAAACCAGAAGCATGTTCCAGTGAAGGGACTCCAGCATATAACACCTTGTAGGAGGAATGGAAGATCACTGGAGAGCTATGAGGTGGAAAAGGAGCTGGCTAGAGAAGAGGAGACAGTTGGTTATGCTGAAAGGGGAGCTGTCAGATCAGGGAAAAGCACTCCTGGAGTTTCTCAAGAAGATTTATATTTTTAATGAGTATCTGGGTGCAAAACATAGCGGCATCAACTATACAGAGAAGGACAGGAATATCCAACAGGAAGAGCTGATGGCCTTTACAAGTAGAATGGAAATGATTCATAACCATGTAAAATGCCCTTAAGGATGAATTGAAAGGATTTCTGCTTGAAACCAGAAGTTCATTACGTAGAAATGCAAAAGGGAAAAAAAGACCTCCTTCTATTGCTGACCACAGTCTGACCATGAGACACTAAAGTTATAGGGTTGCCAAGCAGGCAAATGAAATTCTAGGTTATATCAAATGAGCTGTTTCCAGTAGAGAAAGGAAAACAGGAATGCTATGCTTTGCCATGCACTGAGACTTCCTGTGGAATTCTGTGAACAAAACCTGCAGAAATCGAGGGTATCACAAGTAACTAAAATAAGGTCTAAAGACCCGAGAAAAGAGCATGAGACCTTGCAGAAGGGATTAAAGCAACATCTGAAGGCTTTGCTGAAAGGCTTGTGAGATGGCCTGAGACTGGAGGTAAATTTTTTTGGGGGTAGAAGAAGCTGGAACAAGTTCAAAATAGATGAATAAGGAACCAGTAACCAGATGGCTGAGGACCAGCAGCTTTTCCGGGGACAGGGGAGGCCAAGGAATCTTTGGCAAGCTTGGAGGTTACTAACTGAGCAGGACGGCAGTGAGGATTTAAAAAGCTAAAAATACCAGCAGCACAAGGAAATCAGAAAGTTGCAAAAGTCGGAAACCTGATGTGGAAATAAGGCTGTCAGAAGACTTTATTGCCTAGCCTTACCTAACACTGTCACAACTGCAGAAACCAGAAGAGAAGAAGTAAAACAAACTGTCACAATATATGAGAAACTGCAAAAAAAAAAAAAA
>VYXH01000447.1:25242-36138 GCA_013397275.1 Burhinus bistriatus
AAAAAAGGCAGTGAATGATCTGAGGAGGTAAGCCCAGAACCCTTTATGTCGTCATTTAACGTGTAGCCCAAATCAATGGCAGAGAAGATGGAGAGCAACAGTGTTTCCCACGAACCAAACAGGTCTTGAAGCCCCATCTCCAGCAAAAAAAAATTGACTCAGTTGTCCACTCCATTTCTGAACCAAGGCATGTGGTCCGAAGCCAGAAACCAGCCCAATAGGCTGGGATTTAACGGGGATCTTGGAGAAGAGAAGAGGAGAATCTACCCAACGTGGGGGGGAACCTGAGAAGCCTTCCCCCCGGCACCCCTCCAGCAAGGGCTGCCAAGATGCTTTGGCAATGGACCAGTTTAGAGGGACTCTGCTGGACTTGGCCTGGCCTGCAAAGATGAGCAAAAGGAGGTCAGAGCCATTCTGAGAGGTGCTGGAATTTGCCACAGGGCTCAGGTGCAACTGTATGCTGAGAGGGGTCATCGCTGCAGGAGGGAGACAGGAGCTCAGTGCTGCAACACAGTGAGTATAGGTGAGTCTCATATGCAGGATAGGAATCCTCCTGATGGCACTTCTGAGTGATTAGAAGGAATGATATAACCAGTTTGTGTGACAAGGAAAATGGTTGCTAAGGGAAGCAGCCCTGGTAACTGCTTGTGTAAGGGGGGCAGGTAGGGAAATACCACAATAAGGATAGCCTGGAGTGTGGCCAAAATGGAGTAACTGGTGGTGTCCAGTGAAAGCCCTTGCCCAGCTTTGAAGGGAAAAGGTGCAGCTTGTTGACCTGAAAGTCAAAGTGTGGAAGTACAAGGGTCAGAGCTGCTGACCCAGCCATCTTAGGCAGGTACATTGGCTGTTACCGGCTCTGAGGATAGTGGGCACCAGCTGAGCATACAGGTCATTGGGTGGGCATGGGCTGAAGTGAGGAGAGACCATGTTGGGGACCATGCAGCCTGGTCTGCAGCTTGTTGTGGAAGGCCAGTCTCCGAAAAGTGGGGTCTAGACTGCCACTCTTGCAGATGTTGCATGGATGAAGTAAATGAGCTGAAAGTATCTGATCTGTAGGGCATGGCTGACCTTACAGGAAAAGAAGGTGTCATAACACAGTCTGTACTCTGCCAGTAAAAGAAAGCTGATGAGGTTCCAAGATGTGCCTTGGGATCTGGGAAGTCTTGGCAGTGAATGCTGCTGGGCATCAGGGCTGACGCCTGCAAAAGCAGGTTGCTTTGGAGCAGCTTTGAAACTAATCCCATGATGACTCCCACTTGCTGCAGGTTGGCTCAGTGACAGAGCATCTGTAGTGTGTATGAGCTCATCTCCTGTCAGAAAACGCTACTTGGGAAGCTCGGATGCCCACCAAACATGCTCCAAGCATCCCATTCACTTGTGCAGTGGGGTGTTTGGTCCAGAGAGGCTGACTAAATGTTATATGAAGGAAACCCCTCAGACTGCATGTAGTGTAGGTTTGGAGGCCAATAATTGTTTCGGTCCTTTGTTGAGCCAAAGTGCTTGCTAACACAGTCACAGACAGAGGGTATGGTAACTGTGCAGTTGTGAGTTATGGGCAGCAAACAGACAAAGGGTGAGCACTGGGTCAGGACATCTTTTAATGGCTTTAGTTAATGAAAAAGACTATGAAGCTGTGCTTCTGGTAAGCATTCGAGCATGGGTTCTCTGAGTCCCGAAGTCACTGGGCTTACTTCATAATGAAGACTCAAGGCTCATCTTTAGAGGCACTGACTGACCCGTTAAACTGCTCCACGCTGTCTGGGGAGGAGGCCATATACAGACCCCTGAAGACCTAAAGGTGCCTTCAGCAGTAACTTGGATGTTATCCACAGGTCTGGTTAAGGGAGATGATAGTGCGTGCCTCAGTACAGAGTAGAACATGCTGAAAGAAATAATTCCATAGTAGGTGCAACTGCTATTGTGAGTGGCTAACACCTTGGATATTGCAGTGTTTCAGTCTGGTTGCCATACTCGGTTTTAAGAAGAATTGGCAAGTGGCAGTGGAAGCAAAGAGCAGGGGTGAAGGGCAGGAGACAGCATTTCTACTGCGTCAGTAAGCAGCACTTGAAAGTGCCGGCTTCTGGCTGACACTGAGTGATCTTGGAAGCGGCCACTGCAAAATAGGTCCCTCTCAGCCTGTCTGCTGTGACGAGATGGCTCTGGGCACACTCGGAGACTGCTGGTAAGAAAGACTGCATTTACAACCAGCCTGGGATCAGATCAAGGCTGCCACTGAACTTGAGCTTCCCAAAATGAGAGTTGCTCTGAAAAGAGGTACCTTCTCATAGACACACAACCCAACGAGAGAGAGTTTTCTCTAACAAAAAGAAAAATATGGCTGTGCACAGGACTGGGCAATTTCCCAGGCAGTCACAGATGTGCAGAGTTTTGTGGGGCTCTGAATTTACTATGAAGGGCTTATTTGTGGATTTGCCAATACTGCAGAGACACAACATAAACTGGGTGAGAAAGAGACACCAACTGCAGTGCCTTCTGAGACTTAACCACTTTCAGAATTAGAGTTGCTTTCATCTTGGCAGACCCAATGTTAAAATCCTTTCATGTAGGCCCAGATGCTAGCCCCTGTAGGCTGGAGGCTGCTCTGAAACAAGAGTACAAGGGATTTGTGAAGTTAAAGATTTAATATTTAATGTATAAAGTTGAAGATCTAATATCAGCAATGGTCTAAGTAATCCAGAGACTTTGTAAACAGGAGCTCAGAGAGGCAGTTTGCCTGGAAATGGGACAAGTGATGGGATTTTGTACTCACACCCATGTCCCAGGATAAGAAAGGCACTAGAGACACCTTGTCCCAGCTGCCTGGTGGAAGTCAGTTGCAAATGTTGTCCTAAGCCAGATTGCTCGGGAAAGGTATTCCTCTGAGAAGATCATCTCTCCACTTCCATAATATGTTCAGGTGCAAAGGTTTTTGATGGGTGCCCTGAATGCTACTAGACACATGATCAGATATGCCAGAGAAATGTAGAGACTTCCCAAAGACTCTGCCTTGGGTGTGGCATGTCAGGTAACTAAAAAAATCTATTGGCAAATGTACTCATCCATGAGTACTGCAGATCTGTCATTGCGACAAAGAGATTAAACAGAAAATGGTGTAAAAGATAGGAAAGCTTATCCAGTGGTGGTTCTGGTACAAGCTGATGATCTGAAATGCCACATAGCTCTATTCCGAGCTACAGAAGAGTTTTGAAACTGACAGATATTTGGAGAATGCAAAAAATCTTAGGCAAACTGTTAGAGGATTTATGGTGAGTAAGGCGCTAGAAGAAAGCATAAGAAATTTGGCAAGAAATTAGCTCTTTGCAATAATAAAGCTCTTGGGGTAGACTAGACATACAAGAGTAAGGAAGAAGCTGGTTAAGAATTTATTAGAGAAGGGATATAGAAAGGAAGCCCAAGACTTTCTTTTGGTCTCCTGAACTCCTCCTGCAATCAGGAACATCCCTGATGAAGGAGAGAGTTGGCTACATGGTTGTACATGGCACGAATAAACAGCGCACATTATACAGCTAAGGACTGTAGGTCACGTCATCAGCCGGGAGAAATCAGCACAGCTTCATTTACTTTCATGGAACAACACCCGTTCCCCCCAGCTGCAGATTCGGCTCCTCTGTGCTCTTCTGCTCCGCTAAGTGAGCTGTTTTTCCCAGCAACGTGGTTTTCTGGGTGTTACTTTTTGCTGTGGGGGTTGGGAGAAGAGGAAGATGCATCCTCCAAGAGCGGACCTTGGAAATAACTGGGAAGATAGCTCCTTACACAACCACACTTTGCCACCTTCTCCTGCACCTGAGATCAATCCAGCATGCTCAGTTAGGACTGTTCTCTTACACTCTGTGGCAGAGAGGGAGCTGCCTTCCTGACTCCTGCCAGCTCTACTGTGCCTGTAATGCCTTAAACTTGGTTTCAGGAGGAAGGAAATTTTGTTTACTCTTTCAGAGAGGGGGGGAAAAATAACAAAAAAAAAAGCTGAGGTGGATCCTCCAAGGTTAGCTGTGTTCTGATCAACATGAGCCCCTGTCTACCTCTCCAGAACATACAGCCAAAGTGCATAGTTGTTTCAGAGTGAATAACGTGTAACCCCACCTGCTGCAGTGGGAATGGGTGAGGGGGAAACTGGGAGGGGATAGGATAAACTGAGGACATGACCTAGGAGGCAGTGAAGGGCACAGACCAGTTTTCACCCTGCATCCTCTAAAGCACCTCACCCAATAACTCTGACTGCTGAGAGACATGAGGCTTTTCTGTGCCATGCAGAACTGAGGAGGTTTGGTAGGACCAAAGATAAGGAGCTGTGTCCCATGAGCTGGGAGGATCTGGGAGGGGAGCAGGACCCACAGGGGATGCTTGGAGGGAACAGAGGTTGGCGGATACAGGTTGAGGCAGGGCGGGATGTACGAAGGAATTGAGGGTAATGTCAAGTTTGCAGCGCTAAGAGACCATGCTGGGGATGGCAGGGGCCCAGCAGGTGTGGAAATGAGAAATCTCTGCTTGGAAGGAACATCTGTAAGTCAGTGTCTCTCCACTGTCTGGCACATCAGAATGAGGGGAGAGGTGCCCCTGGGGTACCTCCTCCTTACCTAGCCATGTAGGGGTCACCGCCTCAGCTCCTAGTCCTTGCACTTGCAATGCCTGGAGGTCCTAGGCAAGCTGGGATGGCCTCTGTGCTTAGCACCCTCAAATGCAGCATGAAACAAGGGAGAGCACTGCGTGCCTGCAGGAGCTTTCCTGCTCCAGGGAGACCTGTCAGAGATACAGGCTGGCAACAAGAATGTGCGGCTTCTTAATCAATGGATCTTGCTCTAGTAGTCTGTGGAACAAATGTTCCTTCCTACCTTCTCATATTGCTTACAAAATTGCCACATAGCAAATAAACTAAAAATCCAAACGTTCCAGGTCATGAACTCTAGGCTGTCACAGGCTGTGCCAGTGCACACCAAAGCTCAGAGCTCAGCATCCCTCCCAGCGCCAGCAATCACACCCCAGCGTACTGCCCTGCGGAGAGCCCGCAGCCCCTGAAGGCAGCTCAGTGCTCCCTCCACTGGGGCAGTTACCCAGGCAAGCTGAGGAGGATCTGTTCTTTAACTCTGGTGGGCTTGGGATCAGGTTTATATTCCTTTTGAAACCCTTGCCACATGTGCAAACAAGTTGCACTGGGTGGTGTAATTTGAGAGCAAAATTAAATGAAGAGGTGACACGCCAACAGCGTACACAAAACAAGGGAAGCGTTTCCAAATCGCAAGCTGCCATGGAGCGAGGAGTTTTTACATAATGGCAAAATTAGGGTTTGGATGACTGGTATTCTTCAACAAACTTTTCAGAAATATTTCCTGGAACAAACCCAAAGAGAGAATCCTCATTTACCCTATTCCTTTCAGAGGTAATTGAATTCACTTGTTTAGGGTTTCTGCCTCCTCCACCTTTCATTCAGCAGTGATGTGAATTCTGCTAATCTCTCTACAAAACAGTCAATCTCCTCTAGTCTCACTAACCATCATTCAGCCACCCAGTAATGAAAAATTGCTTTGATCCTCTCCATTTGCTTCATCTCCAGAAAAATATCTCCATTAAAAAAAAAAATAAAAATCTTTAATAAACCCTGCCACCAAAAGGAATGTGTATGATTAGTTCAGTGGATTTTTTTTCCCCCTGCAGTGGGGTGTTTCAGAAACCCTGGGAGTTAAGAAGACTGCAAAAGTGGCTCATAGCTTTGGGAATGGGTATACAATGTTAACGTGAGTGTCCAAATGGTTATGCAAGCCGTGGAAAATTACACAGAGGAGAAGAGGGAAAATGCAGGGAGCGGATTAGTAGGCACTCTTTCTGGATACCGCATTTAAGAGTAAATCTCGGTTACAGATTTTTCAGACTATAGCCGTCCTGCTGCATGCAGCTACCCAGCGCTGTATTCACACCGTATTAACTTGGATAAGCAGGATGGTGCTTTCAAAATCTATACGGGGAGGAGATCTGAAAACCATCTCCCCAGGAGATTACATTACTTGCCAGTCACCTATCTACTAGCCAGAACACTGTCCCCAGATTTTTTTGGGGCACCTTACTGCAGCCTGTCCACCTTCACTGACTGTACACTTTTTCACTGGTCCATTTTCAAATGTTTATTTTCACAGCAATTGGTAAAAATTAAAATATTTTCTGAGAAAACACACCCACACTCCTTCTTCTCTGTGCTTCTATCTGAGAGGGGATATGTAGAAATGAATCCTTCCCAGTCCTCCTTTCCTCCAGTTCTGAGGAAGCCACAAGTACAGTCATTTCTTCACTGGTAAAAGTGGATGCCTTTTCTCATTCCTCTACATCCTTTGGAAGAGAGTACGGCCACCCTGATATGGCACAAATCTTCACTAATTTCTGTGATGAATTTACAGGCTAATTTCCTCCTGCCTACTATTTGGAGTTGTCAGATCATGATCTGCTGCTGTAAAATACTCTGTAACACCTGGAAAAAAGTTACCGTGCTTTGAAGTCGTGTAGCACTCTTCAGGCAAGAATCGCAAGGCACGCTGCAAACACTTGGAGCCAGATCAAGGGAGTGCTGCGAGTGAGTCATTTTACTTGAATGAAACACACTTCCATTCCCCACACAAATATGTGTCTATATGTGTGCTTTTATTTTCCTAGACACATTAGTTTTAGTTATTTACCCATTTGTGCTCTAGATAATTACATGCTGCAGATTCAATTGGATGCAGATTTATTCTTCACTTCCTGTCCTAAATTCTCTGCAATTAAACAGCTGCTGTGTGCTTGGTGTAATAAATTTACACAAAATCTGGGATGGTTTGGCATAGCAGAAAGGTTGTTTGGCACGGGCTTAGGACGGCTACATTACGTACAACTGGCAACCCCTGCGTGGATTATGCTTTCTCTCCCAAATGAGAATTGCCCTACCGCTATGCAACCAGAATGGGCCGTTTGCATGACAGAAATGTTTACAAATTTAGAACTTGTTTTACTTGGCTGTTCTGAATATCTCTCCCAACCTGAAAAAGAATTTCCTTAGCTTTCCTGGGCTAAGTCTTTCAGGAAGACCTAGTTGGAAAGGAACAAGAAGAAGAAATTCTTCAGGAAACCTCTGACTGCGGAAATACCTCCACATCATTTTACCAGGTGGAGCTTTCTCCCCTTGCTGCTGAGAAGGGTGGGAAATAGAGGAGGGGGCTCTTTCACGTATTTCTGTGTGTACCACAATATTTTGCAGCATTATAATCAAATTTTAATCAAATTTTTAAATGAAATTCCTTTTAATCAAATGCAGATCAGACAGTGATCTTATCCTTTGCAAGGGCACACAGTGGGCAGCATCTCTTGGTCCTCGCTGACCTGCACCCGTCTACCTCCCTCGGTAGCAAATTTCAGCCTCCCGAGTCAGACAGCTCCCCTTTGATATCTGCCCGTTGTCTGCACAACATCTCTGTCTCCCATGGCATTTGTGGCCTCAAATGACTGTGATCGGTGTGCCAGTGTGAGCAGCACACAGTCCTTTTGGGGGAGCAGATGTAGTGTCTGCTCTAGTGGGGCCTGCAGACTGGAATTAGCAATGTACTTCTGTTTATGAGTTAGCACACATGTCTTTTTGTTTCCTGATACCTTCTGCATAATGAAGTCAATGAGAGTTAAACTCCTCAGCTGTGATTCACATATTCATTAATCTCCTGCAGTAACAAGTACAAATTTTACAGCGCATACAGTACGCTTATTACCAGTGTAAACAACTTGCTGCATCCAAAAAAAGTGTTGCAGGAATTAGGTCCCATTGTATTGAACTGAAGGGAAGAAGAGTTAGGAAAATTTGCTGTGTGCTGCTGCCTAGGCCCAGACGGCTGCGATCTGGTTATTGCATGGCAGTAACTCTGGATCTTCGTGAGGGAGCCATCACTTGCACAATTGTCATCGGAGTTTGCTGAGGCCCTACAGGAATTGACAGGGATTTAGCAAGCCCTAGGAGTCACTAAAAAACGCCGAAAGAAAGAGTACTTCTGAAAGCAAGACAGATTTTTTTTATTTAATTTATCCATTCAGGGGTGAAATGATGCCCAGGCAAAAGCGGAGAGCAAATCAGGTTGGGTTTCTTCAGCAGGAGCTCCCGAGGTAGCTCCCTTCCCAGAGATTGCCCCGCAGCCTGGCTTTTGGGGTCGCACGCTAAGGCATACCCCTCTCCCAAAGGGCTCTGAAGGCATTTCTATGCTGTATCTGCTGCCATCCCATCTCAACAGAATTGCACTACTGTGGACTATTGCACTATTCCCTTCAGAAACCCGCACATGGTACCTGTGCAGCTGCAGGTCCACCGATGCCTCTGGGATTAAAGAGAATGTGATGTGCCCAGGATAATCTTCATAGGAAAGGCTGAAGGAACTCACTTTTTTTCAAGAAGAAACATCCATCTCTTTCTTTCCACTCTTTCCACAGCCTGTAACTGTGCCTGCCCTTTCCCTGGGAATATCCAGGTTGCTTTGACTTAAATAAATTACAAGCCCAGTACCCCCTTGGCCCTTGGGCATTTGTGGAAGGATCATTTTCTATTTCCCAAACCCCTTTGACTCAGCTCCAGTTCAGGTTATAGAGGATTTTCGCCCCCTTTTCCTCCCCTCGTGAGCTGAAGAGGAACAGGATTGGGCCCGTGATGTAATACAATGATGTTTCTTGTGCTTTCTGCTCCTCGAAGGTTCAACTTTACTCCACATTTTCTTCCTCCTGTGAAACGAAGTCAGAATTACCAAGGCTTCTGGTCCAGCTACAAAGGAGCTCTGAGCCAGATAAAAATACTGCGTGGATGGAAGCAGTTAGCAGGTTATTAGCTCAAGGCTGCCTATAAAGATGTACGGAGAGGAGCATCTCTGCAAAGGGGCTGACATGTTTAGTGACATAAAGTGGCTTGACTGTTAGCTTCTTTTTTTTTCTTTCTAAATGACAAGACAAAGCCACCTCTGCTCTCCTCCGACTCCCCTCACCCTCCCAACCACCCCCTTCCCCCTAGATGCTTGGTGTTTCTTCTTTTTAGAGGGGGAGGGAAAAAAAAAAAAGGAGAGAGACATTTTCTTTCACACAAGCCCTCAGAATTACAGTTCATGAACTATTCAGTAAACTGACCGGCATGAACCTCCCTTCAACGGCCTAATCTAAGGGGTGGATCTATGTGTTTTGTTGCTTGTCAAAAACAATCACTGCTCGGCCCATTACATTTACAGCACGTCGTCCTTTAATTGGTGTAACACACTGAGGGCTGAAAGGAAGAAAGTCCTACAAAAGCCCCCGAGTGAATGAACCCTGACTCACACAAAAATACTCTTCAGAAGTTCAGAGCTGGGCACTAACAAGGGAGGTAGAGAGTTAGTTTGAAAAGGGGTTAAGTTCAGAAATGTGCCACCTTGAAGACCCTCCCATCAAAGCCATGATAGCATTGACAAGATGCAGGGGGAAAAAAGTTAATATTCCGGCCTTTCGGGTTTGAAGGCAGGGAAGGGCTGGAGATTCCTCCCGTCTCCCCTTCCCGGTCTAACCCTTTTCACTTCGGGGCCGTTCTCATTGTGTCCTTCGGCTGCTTAAGAAAAATACGAGAGAAAAAGAAGAAAAAAGCGCTACGAAAAGCGAAATGCAGCCCAGCCCAGGACGGCGGAGCGCTAACCGAGNCCCTGCCCCTTCCCTTCGGCCCTGTACCTCCACTGACACCTCCTACTCTCTCTTCTCTCTCCTCTCTTCTCTCTCCTCTCTTCTCTCTTCTCCTCCTTGTGTCTTCTTTTCTTTTCTTTTCTTTTCTTTTCTTTTCTTTTCTTTTTTTTTCTTTTCTTTNAGAAGAAAAAAGCGCTACGAAAAGCGAAATGCAGCCCAGCCCAGGACGGCGGAGCGCTAACCGAGCCCGGGACAAAGCCTTCCCNTTTCTTCTGTCCTCCACCTCTTACGCGGACTGTTGCTGCTGCGGGATTTTTCTCTCTCTCTCTCTCTCTCTCTAAAGATACAATAACTATTTTGATGTAAATGGCGAGCCTTGGGTGGGTCCCTGGGGTAGAGAGTTAATGATTCTTCTTACACCGGGCTGTTCTTTCACTTTTCCTGGGCGCACCATGTTAATAAATTAATGCACCTTTCATTACTCTTACACGCATCAAACCTCAGCTTTGTATTTTGCGGCCTGACCCTCGTTCCTACACTTTTGTGAGCAAGTTGCCCCCATGCTAAGGCTGGGGCACTTTTAAATGCAGCCCCATAGTCCTACCCAGGTTTGTAATCCGTCAAAAAGCCGTTGATTGCTGCAAGCGTTACTTTTCATTAAGAAAACTTAGAAGCAATTTGGAAGAACCCTTCTCAATGAATACATTTACCCCCAAATGCTTTTTATTCTTCGCCTATACTTGATGAGTTTCTCTGGCACAAATCAGTTCTTACAGGCACAGAATGGGCAATCCCCTGATCCCCATCAATTGTCATCCAGAGTTTGGGCCACTTTGACCGCCAATAGTGGGGAAGTCAGAGCTAATCCTCAGAAGGAATCACGGGAAAAGAAAAGCAACAATAACCAAGTCAAGCGTAAAAAATGAAAGAGAAATCTCTATTATCACTCACTACATTTCCCAGCGATGTACTGAAAAAATCAGCTCGTTTGTCATTCGAGTCAGACACCCGGAGAAGAATATGGGGTCGTGGTGGGTTGGTAGACTCACACGACGTAAGGAACAATATTTTAGAGCAAAAGGCCTCTTCATTTGCCAAATCCTCCTCACATCCGCCATAACCATTAAATACAGACTGACTTTATTCTCTATGGGAAGAACAAGGGGAAAGGAGCCTTCAGCCACATAGCCAGACAAAAGTCCAAAGAGCCGGGGACCGGGGAGGCGAGGCGGGAGGAGAGCTGCCACC
>VYXH01000447.1:52041-89518 GCA_013397275.1 Burhinus bistriatus
TGCTCCTCTGTGCAAGTGGAAAAACTTGAGTTGTTCTTGCTGATGTAGCAATACCCAAAGGAGCTCTCTGGCTCGCCGGTCATTGTATAGCACTAATGAGGAACGCTGACAGAGCTTAGTTGCCTGGTGCTTCTTGGAAAATTGATGGTCTCCGGAGCTGTGGCAAGTGATGCGCATCCCTCATGGGGAGCCATGTCACAGTGTTTTTGGCTCCAAAGCTGGTTGGAGTGTGTGGCAGCAAACTAGAAGTCCTGAGCACTGGCTGGAGCCTGTGAACCCCACCAGTGGGAAACCGTGACTGAAGCTGGGTCTTCTGTTTACATCCTCCAGACTCTTGATGTCTTTTTTTTTTTTTTATTAATTTCTTAGTGTTGGAGGTGGTTCATGACTAGTATTGTGTGTTCTCATCCAGTTTATCCATTTGTAAAAGCTAGTCCGTGGGATGATGCAAGGATGACAGTGGTGGATCAGATCAAAGGACCTTTGTCCATTCTCTGATGATGGCTAGAAGTGAGTGCCCTGGTAAGAGTTCAGGCAGAGAGCAAATTTATAGCAGTGTGTCCCCTGGATTGTGCTTCCAGCATAGAGGTTTCCGAAGCTTTATTTAGAATCAATTGACAAGAAAAATCTGTTGTTCTTTAAACCCAGTTAAACTTCTGGTGCTGCACTGTCCTGCTGCAAACCGTTTCACAGCTTAGTTACTTGTCGTGTGAAGAAGTATCACTTTCTGGTTTTGATGCATTGTCTGCCTGTTTCCCCTCACTACCCCAGTGCTTGTGTTGGAAAAGTACATGGATGTTTGGTAATTATCCTCTCTAGGGCGAATGTCTAGCCAGTGGTTTTAGTTTGCAAACCTGTAGTCTGTTTATTTGTTTCTCATGTGGAAGCTGTTTCATACTAGTGACTAGGTAATGTGAAAGCGAGAAATTAAGCATGTAATTCTCTTGGGTACTTTCAGCACAACGTTTTGGCTAAGATTAGCTTGCCAAACATACCCCAGTACTTACAATATGTATGAACTCATTGCAGCTGCTGTTCTGGAGTACTGGTGGCCTGGGAGGGCTGGTCCAGTAGCTCATCTGGAAGACAAATCTGTATTAGAGAATGTTTGGCTTTTCTTCTGCACGTGGATTAATAAACCAAATAAATAAAGGAGGTGACCTCTTACAATCTCAATCCGTGGTCGCAAGTAATCAGATATCTGATGTTTTTACCTTTGCAATCCTGCAATAGTTATAGTGCAATGTGAAAGAAGTAGCCAAGTTAAGTTTTAGACGTCTCTGAAATGTGAAATCCTTCTCACTAGGCTTATTAAAGAATAAGTTAGGCAAACATCTTTAAGGAATGATATAGGTCTACTTTATTTAGTTTTGGATTTAAAATGTTTTTTCCCACTCATGAGTCCAGCTGGTGAGGAAGTTTCACAGTTAAAGGCCTTCATGAAGCAATCATCCCACATAAACAACTTTCTTGCATATCTGTTTGTAATTTAGTAGAAATGAAAGTGGGTGAACGTAGGAGTTACCAGATGTGGCAATATTCAACAGTTGAGTCTCCAACGGAAACTTCTTATTTAAAAAACAAACCTGTTTTAACAAAGAAACGCAGAAACTGGATCTTTCATAAAGTTCTCTAATGAACATGTTTCTCATTAAAGAGATTATTTTCTCATATCTCCCACATTACTTATGAAAGAGGCTTTTGGCAGCTTTGGCAATTTTGAGGAGTGCTTAAGTCAATTTAGCAGCCAGAAACCAGGAGCCAGAGCACAGGAGTCAGCTGACTGGAGGTCATGGTTTTGTATCAGTGGTTTGAGGGAGAAAATAAAGCTTTGAAAGAGAAAAGCATTGTTCTGAATTCTGATAGGGATACTTCCTGTTTATTCTGTAACTGCTTTTATAGTTGCTCTGCATTTTTTTTATTAACTTGATCCAGAGAATAAGTTGCTGTAAGAGATGGGCCCGTGCCTACTTTGAGGATGGGATGCATTGGCTGGCTCAGTGAGACAGATGAGTTTGGTGCCTACACGTGGGGAGGACAAGAGCTGGCCTGGTCATAGGTCTGGGGGAGCGGCTGTGGGCGCTGCTTTGTGGAGAACTGCTGCGTTCCTGGTATTGCTGCACTGGGGGGAAGTTTGCTGCTGATACAGTACGTTGGTATAGTGGTTTTGGAGGTTCTTTTCTGTATTCAGGTTTGGTTTGTTTTGAGACCAGTCCGTTGGTTTAGCTCCTTCAAATACTCCTTCAGCCTAATGAGAATGACTCCATCCTTCTTTCTGGTTGCACATGCCTTGAGCTGGCTCCTGGGGCAGCAGCCCAGAAGTGGATGAATATGAGCTACCTGGCAGGGGAGGCCCTGTCTCTCTGCTTGCTTTTATTTTCTTTTTTCACAGTCGCATGCAGTCCTAGTAGGTGTTCAAAGACCATGTGCTGTGTTGCTCATAGTGTGAATTGGAGGATCAAAAGATTTTTATTGTTCTGTCAGTTCTGCTCTGCCTATTCTAGAAATATCAATGTTATGAGACCTGATTGTTTAGCTGTGATTGCCTAAAATACATTTCAAAATTTTCCGTTTTGTATTTTTAACACTTGATTGCTTTTTATATTGTTTTCTTTTTCTTCTAGAATTCTTCTGAGAGCCATAATTGTGCCAAAAGCATCTTGACCTCAGACAGGCTGCAGATAGTTGTGACCCTTTCGGCGTTCTTTAACGAAACCTGGGAGGCAGCCAACTGTGCAAGTATGTGACTCGTTCTGTAGCTTTCATGCTGCTGTTATGACTTAGCCCCTAAAATTTGCACGGATCAGAATTGTATGCATTTGTTTAAATACAGTCAGCAGATAACACAAAAATCCTAAACCGGACCCACTCCAATGAAGGGCACCAGAGCATACTGCCAAAATCTGAGGGCACCAGTCTGTCAGAAAACTTAACTGTTATATAAATATTTCTTTTAGGCTATTCTTTCAAAAGGGTGGTGTCCTGGTTCTGGTGGGGGTAGGGTTAATTTTCACGAGAAGCTGGGATGGGACACAGCTGGGTTACTCAAACTAGCCAAAGGGGTATTCAGTACCATGTGATGCCATGCTCAGTATATAGCCGGGGGAGCTGGCTGGGGCGGGGGGGCCAGGAATCGATACTGGGGAGTGGGCTGGGGCTTTTCCCAGTTCCTGTTGGTGAGCGGTGGTACATTAATTGAGTTTTGTATATTCCTTTATCAGTATTATTGTTGTTTTCATCTTTCCTTTGCTGTTCTGTTAAACTGCCTTTATCTCAACCCATGAGTTTTGTCTTTTTCTTCCAATTCTCCTGCTGCAGGGGGTGTGGGGGGGAGTGAGCGAGTGACCGTGTGGTTCTTTGTTGCCGGCTGGGGCTAAACCATGACAGGTAGTCATGTTAGTTTTCTTTGTGGTCTACAGACCTTGCTGGAGACTTTCCTTGGCTTTACTGCAGTTTCTTCTGTTTTTCTCGGTCTTCCCATTTTTTTAAAAAATGTACATAAGAAATTTTTCCTTGTTTGTTAATAAAGTCAGTAACTCTGGAATGCGTACAGATTGAACAGCATCTGCCTTCACAGCCGTGCTTTTCATTTCACTTTATGGGTGGAGGGTGCCTAAGTCTATCCCTGTATCTCACCGTCCCCGTGCTGATGATGCTGTGTCACGCTTACAGCTAAACTATGGCTTTTTGCCATTCCCCTGGTGTGGGAAGTGAGACCCTAGGCTAATAGGTGCACTGGAAAACAGAGGGAATAGAACTATGGAGCTGAGTATTAGAGACACTGGGTTTGCTGCAGAGTTCCTTGAGAGCCTGGAAGAGTTTGTTTTCATTTGTGAGTCTGGGCTGTGTGAAGACTGGAAAGGCAGTACAGGAGGTACTAGGTGGTCTATGCTCTCCTGCCATGCTTAGCTTGTGACCTGTGTGCTGCCTCCCCAGTGTCCAGCTGAATGCTCGCCCTCAGCACTGATGGCGCTTCCTTCTTTCGGGAGAGTTTTCTAGGATGTTGGCTTGCTGTCAGGGTGCTGTTGCTGAACATCTACATTCCCAAACCACTGTTGCGTTCAAGGGTCTGCCTAGTTACAGCACGTGAAGTGGGATGGATGGAAGTGCTAACATGGTAGGGTTGAGCCTGTGACTGGAAGGAAAGCCCCAGAGCTCCCCTCAAAGCTGGTGAAATGGTCAGCTCTTTTCTTTAACAGTAATAGCCTACACTCTGATTCTGCTGTTGTGTTCGTGGTCTGGCTGTTTCCTGCATGCTGTCTGTTTCATCTCCACTGCTGGTGCTTCTGCTTTCGCATAATGGCTGTTACTGGGCCAGATTTGCAGGGTAGAAAATAAAAGTAATGTCTTGTTTTATCTTAAAGTCCAAAGATAATTCAGACCCCCTCTTCAGAAAGCTCTTGATAATAGTCTTCATCTTTCACTTAATCAAGGCAAATTAATTCTGAAATATGTTCTCGATGAAGGGTTAGGTCAGCAGGTCTGAGACATCAATGGTAGGCACATAAGGAAACCGCGGTGTTGACTAGACCTGTCTTTTATAGTCGAGAGCTCTTTTTGCAGAAGTGGAGTGTCTGGGGCTTGTCGGCTATGGAAATGTTAGAAATTAGAACATCCTGATGTTTTTCTTTCTCTTTGACAGATTGTTTGAAGAACAGCAGTGAGGGATTATCAAATTCTACTGTAGAATTCCTGGATTTATTCAATAAATCTCTGACATGTTTTGAACATAACCTTCAGGTACTTATGCTGTGTATTTAAGAGGAGCACTAAGTCCTCTAATTGCTAGCAAAATCTTATGCGTGCTGAATAAACTGCAGATACGTATTAAACAAACTGATGGTGAGTTTGTGAATTTTAGGCAGATAAAGCAATGATCTGTAAAATGCAGATGTTCACAGATTGAGAGCCCAAAATGAATTCTAATTGATATTCACCTTGACTTCATTTTGTGTGTAATTGCAATGCTACTTCACATCAGAACTTCTGAATTCACAAGATATTGTGATATATGATAATTATATAGTAAGAAACATCATGTCTGAATGCTGCAGGTCTCTCTTTCTACGTCTTTAGAGAACTGTTGTCTTCTGACTTAACAATTCAATCTTTAAATAGCCTTTTGATAATATAGACTAGTTCAGAAAGATCAGTACCTGAAATCATTGTAACAATTCTTTTGACTAGTAAAACTATGGGTAGACAACGTTTGTCCGTATTGCAAAGGTAATATAATTCACTTAGTGAAATAAATGTGGTAATTGTCCTCAAAGAAAATGCCTTAAATAGCCTAAGAAACTGCACGTATTGCATTTCTGTTGGAAACTGACCAAGTTCTGGGATCATTCAGTGGTAAAAAAGGGAAATGATGGGTATGAGACAATCTGTGAGGAAACTGTCTGGTTTTTTTGTTATTAGTGATTTTTGGGAAATGTGCCTTTATAGGCCTTGGCCAGGGGCAGTGTGGACTGGCCTATTGATCAGTTTAAGTGCCTGGACTAGAACTTAACCCAGTGGTTGGTGGGTAGCTGATACAACCATTACTGGGTTAGAATATCTTTAGAGACTGCAGTTTTGTTTTCAAGTGTGTCATATTGCATTCAGAGGTGGTGAAGGCCACAAATGACAAGGATTACTTACTATGGCAAAGTCTGTCCCTGTCAGTACAGCTCAGCAGTAACAACAGTTACTTATTAGGTGTGGGCAAACGAAAACCAAAACACAGTATTAAGGAACCTGATCTCTGGCTCCAGAATAACATTTAATGACTAGTAATTTTTTTCTCCTTCTGGGAACTGGTACTTTAAAAATAAGTGCTTAAAAAAAGAAAAAGCTGCTAGTTCAGGGAGGAGTTTGAGATGCATAATCTGCAGGAAATGGATCCTGTCCCTAGTGAATTAAGAGTTGGTCCCTTTTCCTCCTGCATTCTCATGTGACTTGTCTGTCTGGGCCTCTACTCAGTCTAGGATGCTGGAAATCTGGATTTTGGTTCACACTTGGCTCTAGCTTTTAAGTTTATTTTATAATGCCTTAAAACTCTGTATGAATGCTGTTTTATAACCCCAGGGACAAACCATCTATCTGTCGCCAAATAACTACACAGAAGTATGTAAAAACTGCAACGAAACGTACAAAATGTTGAATGACCTGTATAACAACTTACAAAGGATGAACAGGCAAGGTGGTGAGTCTGGGCACTCTGCGCACTTGTGTATCGACGTGGAAGATGCAGTAAGTATTTATTAATACTCAACAGAGAGACCTTGTCATGGAGGTCTTTATTAGCCTGTGCCATTTGCGTTTGTCTTGCTAGGGATTGCCTTTTCCCTTTCAGTGCAGGACAGTACAGGCAGCAGGGCCTTTGTCAGGCTGATGTCCCCAGGGGAAGAAGTTAGCTCAGCGGGGTTGTCTTGCTTGGTCCTGTCCTCAGTCAGTGTAGCAGGAACGCAACTGAAGCTCCTGATCACCCGAGTGCATTCCAGTTTGAGTCACTGCACTTTGATTTCTTGTTACTGTGAAGGGGATGGATTTAAAAAAAAAAAAAACAAAAAAAAAACCCAACCCGAAAACCTCTTAATCTTCTGGCTTTTAATGTGAAGCTTTGCTGCTATTGTTCTAGCCAGTGTAATAATTGATTCCTTATTAGAGCAGCTGTTTCTAGAGGTCCTCAGCATTGGCGACATATGTTTGGAAGAAGCTTTGTTATATTGTGTGGTTTTAAGTGGTTGGGCAAAAGGAGCGTTGTCAAAAGTGTGGGATTAGCCCTGTCCCCGCAGGCTGTCAGTGAATTCTCTGGGAAACAAGCATGTGGCAATGTCTACAGTAATCTGAATATAGCCTGGTTTTGAAGCTCGTAAAAGTTTTGCTGTGAAATCTTGGCTCTGTTTAAATTGTCTGTTTCTACATTTTCAGAGGTTTGCTTGCTTTTGAGGGGAGATTTGTTAAAGTGTTGTTTTCTGAGATTGTATTTGAACACTTGAATGTCTTGAGGCCTGAGTGTTTGCCATGCTGCGCAGAAAAAATGCATGTGCTTGCTTTCATGGCTTGCTTATGTTTTTCTTTTAGATGAACATCACTCGGAAGCTTTGGAGCAGGACTTTCAACTGTTCTGTTCCCTGCAGTGATACAGTCCCAGTGATTGCAGTTTCATCCTTTATTCTCTTCCTACCTATTGTTTTTTATCTTAGTAGCTTCCTTCACTCGAAGCAGAAGAAACGGATACTCATTTTGCGTAAGTGATGGTGCTGGCATTTCACTGTCAGAGTTGGGTGGTGCCAGGGACTCGCTTGGCTCTTGTGGGAGAGGGGGCCCAGCCAGATCTGCCTGCAGCTGTGCTGACGGCGCTAATAGCGACTATTAGTCTGCTGCTGTCCCCTGAAGAAGGGTGCTAAAGAGCTTCAGCCATATCTTTTCATTAAAGTTTCTGGACGTGAACAGAAAGCTGTTTGCGAGTCTGTGTCGGATAAATAGAGGGAGTGGAGAGACTAGTTTTGTAGAATTCTTTGTGTTTAATTTTCATATAATTTTTCCCTTTCTAGCCAAGCGTATCCAGTCAAATGCCAGTCTTGTGAACATCCAAGAAAAATACAGCTGAGCTGCAAAACAAAACCTGAGAACTGCTGCTGGTATACAGTGGGTACAATTGTGTTGGAATGAGGCCGGCACAAAAGAGGAGTTAATTATGGTTTAGTGTAATGATACAGAGCAACACAAGTTAAACAAAATGCTGTCTGACTTCTAAGCGAGGATATTAACAAACATGACAAGGCAGGGCTGTGTGACACTGTATGGACTCTGGTTTTGAAAAATCTGTGGGTTTTTTTTCAGTCTCGGGCTGAAGCTGGTATTTTTCTGTTTCTAAGCTTTTTGTACTTCTCATCAATAGAATAGCTACACTTCCCTTGCATGGTATTTTTTCCATATTTATTGTATTTGTTTCACACAAACCTGAGATTCTGAATCTTTTTGAGATGATTTTTGTAGATGGACAAAACTTGAAATAATATTTGATATTCCTGCTTGAAACATGTTTAATTTCACATAATATTCAGTCTTGCCAGACTTGGGATGGACAGGCAACCTTTAAAAAAGAAAAAGTTCTCATCTTTCCTATACTGATCTAAAGTGATGCTGCTGGTACCTGTTAAAAAAACCAACCAACTGAACTCAACCAAAAGGCATGAAATATGCAGAGAAAGTGGTAATATATAATGTCCAAAGCCAGCAACAAAAGCACCAGAACTGCCAGTGCTAGACTTGAATGGTAATCATCGATGACTACAGTATTCAGTTATCTCTGAAACAAGCGTGGTATTTAGTCATTTGCACACTTTAACCACTAAAATCACTGCTTTTCAAGTGTTAAATTTTCAGAGGCTTATTTTAGATGTCTGCTTGGGTAACTGAATGCTTTGCTGTTTGTTTATTGTGTTATTTCCTTTCCTTTTTAATTATAAAGGGGTTTTTTTTGTTTGTTTTTTCTTTTGTTGTTGTTTTTGTAGAGGAGAAGTGAGGTAAAGTCAAGTCACTGGAGATGCTGAATTTCCTGGTCTAGAGCTTGCAATGGCTTAATACAGAGGTGTTTACAGGAACTTTGTATGGGAAAAAGTTACCTTTTCTAGATAATATGTATTTTAGTGGTAAATGAACCAGAGGGTTCTTTAACTTGGAAACTGTCCTCCAGGACAATGACACTGTGTTGGGAATTGATGACTTTCAAGGTATAGTTCCAAAAATTAGGCCTGTGAAATAGATGAATGTAAACAAACTCAAGCTTGCAGATTTCCAAAGCTGATGGAGAAATTCATACAATAATTCTGGGGATGGATAGTGCTACTGACAGGCTGTGGGCACAATTCAACAGCTGCGGGAATACCAACGGTTCGGTTTGGTTATGATAGTCCTGATTCAGGGGAGTGGTGGGGTTGAAACGATTTATAGCTGTACTTGAGGTTAATGAATGCCAGAGTCTTTGCTCACATTTTTAAATGTGTTTTCTAACCATGAGATAAAACTGAATGACCATTACAAAAAATTAAATTTCTCTTGGAATCAGTGTGTCTGACATCTGTCAACAAACCCTATGAAATAGTCTTATGTATTTGACTTGCTTTTGAGCCTAGAATGTTAAATTTTTCCTTTGCACTAAGGCTCAAATAAATATATAACAGTGTGACAAAACAACCCTAAAGCTCTTCAAGTCATTAGTTTTCTTGTTTTTCTTGAGTTTTTTTTTGTTTTGTTTTGAGTTAGGACATACTGTCAGTTTTAAAGTCAAGTTGACAGTATGTTTAATGTTAAGTAAAATACTGTTTTAGTGATTGGTCCCACCCACATGATTGCCTTTTTGTATTTTATCACTAAGAAGTGTTTATCTCCCTCGGTTAAACATGTGAATTACTAGGTCAACAGTCAGTTTGGTTTAGGTAGTTTATGACAATAATAGAAAACTGTGTTTCTCTTACTTATTACATAAAGGTACCTTCTTGCGGCTGGGAGAGGCATGCTGCCTTTAAAAAAAAAAAAAGATTATTTTTTTATATCTGTTATTCTTAAACTTCAACTTTCTGGGACTTATTCAGCTGCCTGCTCTAATAGCATTACATTGATTTGGGACATCATATGATTGAGAGCTGTTCAAAGCAATCTTTCATTCGTGCAGATAAAGCCAGTTTGTATGTGCAGCATTTCAGAATGACAGCTTTTATACTGTAAGCAGTGGCTTTTTGAGCACATTCATGTTAAGTAGGTCTGAAAGTCATTACTTTTGGATATGGTGGTTAAGCACTTTAAAAAAAAAAAATAAAAATCAGCTTTTCTTATTTTCCTGGCTGCTAAGCCAAATGGAAATACTCATGTGACTTGTTGTTTTTTATTTTAAAGCAGCAGTGACGTTTACACTTGAGATTTTTAATATTACATCTACTATTTTCTCCTTTCCCTCCCCAACTTTGTATTACTAACTTTCTTTACACAGTGTTATATTTTTGGTAGGCTATTTCATATATAAATTGATTGAGTTCTCTTTATACTCTGTTTCCTAGAGAAATGTTGGAAGCACACAGACTGTGTTGAAGGAGAACTATAATTCTTTTTGCTGCTAGTCTTTCATCTTGGTTTATTTTTGCCTTTTTGGTATTGTATGTACTAAATAGGATGAACTTTGAAATACTAGTTGTTTATATCTTTTTGTGCAAATAAAGATTTCTTACTGTGGGGTAGCACTTTGATTCATATTTATACTTAGTAGGAAACCTCTAAACACGGAAAGTCAGCTCTAATAAAGATTGTCAATAAACAGTGAACAGCGTGGTTACTTAATTGCTTCACTTATAGTAGTTTTATACTCCTGCTGTTCTGGGTTTGTGTTCAGAAGCACCTGCTTGTTATTCCTCATTATGCCATTTGCAGGGAAACAGCATCAGAAGGATGTTTTGCAAGCAGCGCTGTGCTGAATTACAGAACAAATGAACTGCGACTGCTGGGAAAGGGTGGAGTTTCAGCTCAGTTGGAGCCTGCTGAAGTGTATGGAAAGGCTCCTGTTAGTTGCAATGGAGTTTCTTGGATGGGTGTGTGTGAGTAAGGCTGGTGGGGTAACTCGCTGTCTTTGTGGGGAGGCTTTTAGTTGCCCGCACTAGCTGCGCTTTCAGCTTCAGCAGGCACTGTGTTGGATTGCTGTTGAGCTGGCAGAGTTCTTTAAAAACGGCCTCACCATGGAGTGAGCCGGGTGTCTCGCCTGATGGGTGTAGCCTTGTACGCTAGTGCTAGCATACGGATATCTCAAAGGCAAGTTTAAATCTCAGTGCGTCACTTGCAAGGGACTTCCAGGAAGGCTGGGAAAGTTGTAATGCCAGTGTGTGAGGGGTGGCTTTAGCTGGAAAACTAGGAATGGTTCTGGTTGTCTGTGCTTGGGAGAGGGACTTGAAAGGGATTAAGCCCAGGAGAAGTGGGAAGAGCAGGGCATACTTACCCAATGAGTGGAGCAGGGGCTCAGAGTAATTGAGGGTAGAAACAGGGGTCAGTAAGCATACTCTGAACAAAGTGTTTTGGAGGGGGAGGCTGCTGAAGTTCCTGGGTGGTTGAAAGACCCTGAGAAAAGGGTACAAATGGGGACTTGATTGCAGCTGAGCTGGGAAGGGGAGGCTCTGGCTCCTTGGTGGAGGTGAGGTTGGGGACTAGTAGCAGGAAGATGGAGCATCTGAGCCCAGGTCCCCCACTGCTCTGTGATGGGACACGCGGGTGGGCTGCCTGTGCAGGTTGGGAACATGAGCAAGTCGTGGGATGGCAACAGGGACTTGCTTCAGAGTTACTTAAAAGCAACTGCTTTCTTCTGGGAGGGTACCTGCATTGTGTGATGCAGTGGATGGTGTTGAAGTAATCCTGGTTCAAAGCCTCTTTACAAAGCTCCTGTTTTATTTCAAGCTGAGTGAAGTCTCCTGTTTAGCACTAAGCAGGGTACTTTTTCTTTAAAACCAATAAAAAAAAATAGTTGTTTTGTGTGTAATGGCTGCTTTTTTCCATCTTTATTAAATGCCTGCTACAAGCACAAAATGGCTTCAGTTTCCTAAAATTTCGTTTCTGGTGCTTACTGTCCATTTAATCAAGTATCATCAAATCTTCTTGCAGTTCTGCTAATTTATACATTAGTTTCCATGCCCTGAATATAGAGTTTCTCTGGAGTGATAACTTGTGTGATCAGCAAAGTCACTGCACTCCTAATCAGAACGTATGGGTAACTTACCAATTTTTGTTCGTATTTTATTGTGAATTTTCCTTCTGGGACCAGTGTAAGCATTTTTAGCCTGCTTTTTGTGAAGTTTGTGCAGGATGCACCTTCTGGATTTTTGCCAGTGTAAAATGTTACACATTGGAAGAGCAGAGCCAGTAAATTCTGCAACTTCTCTGAAGCGTTACTTCTCTCAGCATTGCAGTCGGTGTCTGTTGCTATTTGCTGGAGTCAGCCAGGATGATTTACGTGCAACTGGTAACCTCGTGTTATGCTGGGGGTTGAAATGTAGTTGCTCTCTTGGAGATCCTGGTCTAAGACAAGGCAAAAATAACATGTGAAGGAAGAAAACGAGGTGAGGTGATTGATGACCAGAGTGAGTTGTGTGATAACCTTTTCCAAGTGTGGGTGTTTAATACAGGTACCAGCATCTCTGCTGGCCATCAGGAGGGTTTCTGGCATGATCCAGGACTGGGTGTAGGCTTAGGGAGCTGTCTGACCAGCATCTTCTGCTATGGCACACAGCTTCAGCACTTTGCTCTGCTTGAAAGATAGTGCTGGTCCAAACTGGTTTCCCCCAGTATCTGCTTTGGGGCCTGAGGACCTGCTTCAGGCACTTACGATGTGCGATTGCTAACCTGAGTGCATGGGAGCACCCACAAGCACGCACGCTTCTCCAGAGGTGTAGTGGGCTGAGATGGACCTTCATAGCTTGCACAGATTAGAGGTGAGGGAAGAGGGAGGTTTTTGTTTTGCAGGAACTTTTTGTTACTTTCAGCCTTATACAGAGGAGAAAAAGCTGCAGTTTCCCCCCTGGATAAAACAACTTCCCCACCCCTGTGTCCTGCTGAATCCTTGCTTTGATGTGTTTGTGTAAGGTGTGCAGGATGGGAGCTTGCTTACTGCAAATGTCACTGGTGTTTTACGGGGGATCTCCATGCTACATGGACACGGACAAATTGCTGAGGGGAGGCTCTTCGGCACTGGGGAACATTTTGCTTTCACCTAAAGCTTAACTGTGTTTCTTCTCCTCCTGTCAGCCCTACTTTGAGACCCCTGGAGGTCACCTAGTCCAAGTCCCTGCTCAAGCAGGCCATCTCCAAAGTTGGATCAAGTTGCTCCTACTCATTTCTCTGAGCTGTGACAACGATAGCGCCAGGGAACTGGTGCTGTGGGGAAGGAATATGGGAATATTCTATAGTATAGTATAGCTTTGAGAGGAGCCTGCTGCTTGAAGCGTCAGCTGGCTTTGGGCTTTTTCGCTTCTGTGCATCTTCCTTGCAAACAGGACTGGGCAGAATAGGGCCGGCAGGGTGGCAGGGACGCTGCTGCAATGTTTTGCAGAGTCAGAGATGCAAAGTTGCATTGAGTAAACTGCTAAATATTTTTTAAAAATAAATCAATGGGTTGTGATGGAAATAAGTTAAATAGTTAAATGAACTCTGAAATCTTCCCCTAGTCCCATCTGAGGTGAAAATATTGGAAAGCTCTTTCAAATATTTAATAAAAGAGAGTCACTCGCTAGTAGCTCGGTTGAAGTTTTAATACTGAAAATTCCCCTCTGGTGCCAGCACAGTAAGTATCATGGATTGCTGCAATTAAACCAGTGCCTTAAGTTATTCGTAATACTCTTTCTGGGCAGCATTCCCACCTGCTTAATCTGTGCTATACAAGCATTTATTAGAACTGACTGTTGAAAAACGCCAAGCTAAATCGGACGTTAAAAAAAAAAAGGCAAATCAATATGATGCCCTAAACTGGTTTAATATGTCTTTCCTCTTCAATAATCCTACACGTTACTGATTTATTTGCTGTAATGAACATGCCATTCAACCGAAACAAGATTAGCTGCTTAAACCGCAGCATTAAGCACGGAGCAACTTTAATGCTGCTTTATGTTTCATTGTAATGCTCAGCACTTACAGTGTTGTCTCTTTCTCTCCTTTGCAGTAAAGAGTTTGGGTTAGGATCACAAAGGGCTCCAGAGTGTTTTGTTAAAGCATTCGAAGCAGTAAATTTGAGTCGGGGTTGCAACGCGGCACCTCCTTCATCCAAACCTAAGTGGAACCAAGCTGGTGAGCAGGATTAATGCACGATTTTATATTCCCTGCAGGATTTTTCCGGGGTTAACCATGAAGTAAATGGCTTATGTCAAACTGATCTAGGTTAAGACAGCGAGAACAGCCACTGGCAATCAGAATATTCCTTTGGACTTCATTCAAAAAATTTTTTTCAAGCATTTGAAAGAGTAGCAATTTACTGTGCTGCAGGAAAAACACTGCAAGGAGGAGGTGTCTTGGTTTTGCAAGGAAGATTCCCAAGATAGATATGCTAAAGACTGAAGATTTTCAAAGGATTCTATAAAATGGGGCAGGGAAATATGAGTGATACAGGTATTTTATACCTGTCCATTATTGTATAATGTATAATAGAAAGTCTGTTCTATTGTATGATACTGGCCAAGTCTGAAAAGTTTAAGCTCTCCAGTTTCCAGGTAAAACTGTGTGTTCTTCTCTTCCTAGTACAGGGGCAAGCCACAACTGGGAGTCTGTTAAAGTCAGCGGGTTTCGGTTACTGTTTTGTTCTTTCCCTCTGTTGTGAAAAGAATACTTTAGATAATTACCTTCTCTTCTTGTTGATTAAGAAGCAAGTTGTATTTGTTAGGGCACCTGTATATTCTCCATAGTTCTAAAAATCGCAATGAATTTTCTGTTTGCAGTACAATGTTATATTTCTTTTTCGTTGGAAGACTATGATGAGCGACAGGTATATATTTCAGGAGCTTTTTTGGGTCTTGCGGTCAAACCTAGAATATTAAAACCAGAGAAACGAGCTTCAAAGTATTGCAGAAGTGTGCTGAGTTGAGACCAATTACTCAGACATGTAGCAATGAGGAAAAAAATGTCAAAAGTAGTGTGTTTGCAGTGCACTGGAGTAGGTTTTCAAATGGAAGTTGTGTTGCTGACTGTGGAAAGCACACGTTTCTCCTGGTGAATGCTGCTTTCCTCCAGTTGACCAGAACAGAGAATCAAAAGTGATCAGGCAAAGGGAGAGTCAAGGGATTGAAGGCAGTTATTTCTGGAGGAGGAAATGCGCCCTGGAAGTCTGTTAGGAAAAGCAGCCTTACTTTGCATGGCTCCATTGAAAAAAAAGTAGCCTGAAGATGCTTTCAGAACATCTGCCTGAAGGGTGAGTATTAGCAAAGATATTAGTTTGCCACTGGTAAGACACTTTTTCATGGAAAAACAGAATCTCAGGGTGAACAGGATGGAGTGCCCTGAAAAAAGCATGCATGTTTCAAAGGGAAAATGCCCTCCTGAACAGCCAGTTTAAAGTTGCTCAAGGGATGAGAAATAACAGTCATGGTATTTCTATGAAACACGCATGCGGTGCCTTTTTTTTTCCCCTCAGTTATCAGGAGCCCCCTCAGCACCGTTTGCTGTTGTCCAGACTGCACAGGTCTCAGTGATGCTTGCATCTAGCCCCTGGGGTTTGGTTGCCCTGCATTACAGCAGGCTGTGTCCTCAGTGCAGAATGTGCTTTTTGTCTGTTACGCAGACAAGCAGCCTATAAGGAGCTGCCTTCCTTGCAGCCACTCGACGTGAGTTGCTTCAGGTCCACTCAAAAGCTCCCGCACTCATGTTCTATTTAAAGACCAAGTGATTTGTGCGATCTCCTAAATCACGGCGATGGAAGCACTTGGACTGACCTGTTTGATGTCCAAGCGAGCATCAGGAGGAGGGACAGTGAGCAGGAAGGAATGAAGGAGCAACAGCAAAACTGATCAAGAGAAAGCAGGATTGAATAGTCCTGGGAAAGCCTCTGCCCTGCCTTAGCTTGTATAATGGGGGCTTATACAACACGTAACCCAATCTGACCCTGACCCTGCCAGTGCCCAGGGACTATATTTTTACTAAGATTAAGCTTTTCTTTTCTTTCTTTTTCCTGGAGCAGTTTCCTTGGCTTTTAGCTTGCCGGCTGGCTGGCATGGCCAAGGCAACCTCGCCTGTTTATTTCCATGATATTTAGTTGGCTGCACTCTGCAGAAGGCGTGGACCCAGCTTCCCCTGTGGAGTCCCACAGCAGCATCTCACCAGGGAAGGCCACTGGCAGGAGGTTCACCACCCACAAGAAATGGTGTCTGTTCTCTGCTGGGAACAGCACTGGTGGGGAAGGAAAGAAAATGTGGTAAATATAACAACACCCTTCAGTTTAGCAAAGCAACTGTAAGCTCTCTAAGTCAAATGGGTCTCTCACTGCTCGAAAGGCTACAGGACCTGCTAGAGCTCAGTTTCTCCAGGAGGCTCGGGGCTTTCTGCCTGTTGGATTTTTATTCATGGTAGTGTGAGGGACTGGAGCCTCTGGCCTCAGCCTGCTGTCAGCAGCTCTGCTGCATCTTTGTGCACTGGGCAGTTGCTGGAGTCGGACTTGCTGACGGGCCATGCCAAAGCCCAGCAGCCTGGTTTTACGCTTGCAGCTTTAAAGGATCTTTCCCTGTGACAGCTGTCCCCACATCTATGGTATCCACGGGGGAACAGGTGTGACTTCTGAGGAGAAAAACGGTAACTGTTTTCCCCATTAGTGATTTGGGAGTCCAAATCCAGCCTTCAGAAGTGTGGTCAAACTTACAGTGTAGCATCCCAAAAGCCAAGGTACTTTGAAAGCAGGATTCGGGCTCCTATGAGACTGAATAATATTCCTTTTTTTTCATCTGTGAGGTATTTTTGAAAATACTCTGTCAAGTTCAGCATTCAAATGGTCTTTAGTTCATGTTTGTCAACCTTATTTCAATTGATAGTCTCCCGTTTTTTCACTAGTGGGGCTTTGAACTTATTTTATCCAAGGTTTGGTCTCTAGGGTATCTGAACTTACTTTTCTGGGTCACCTCTCATGAAGCAATGTGTGGCACCCCTGAGGTTGAAAATCACAGCCCCAACTCGACCACAGGCTGCACGGGTCAACGCAAGGGTGAGCATCCCAACTTCCCTGACTGGTGCTCTGCACCAGACCATCCTCCGCTTCTCTGACTGTTTCTTCTGGCTTTAAAATCTACAATCAACACCTTTCAGGTTGTTCTCCTGTTCTCCCAGGCCTTGGTGTCACGTCTCCCAGCTCTAAAGTCCGTGATGTTTGCTTTTTTTTTCTGGCTCCGTACCACTGCAATGTGATGGAGTAACATTTGCCATCTCAGAACAGTTTCTGTACCCTGTGGTTGCTGCTCTATCTTCAATATTTGCAATCCTGATTCAAGCGGGGGGGGCTGCATCTTCCTGCAGTTCTCACCATAAGGCAGATGACTACGGCAGCGTTCCCTGAGGAAGCCTTATTCAGCTGACTGTGAGGGACAGCAGAGATTCACGATCACTAGGGTCAGAAAGCAAAGAGACATCCATAGCCTTAGAGGGCAAAAGGAACCATCAGGGATGAAAGCAAGTTTATGTAGACTGTCTCCCAAAGTGCTGAGCAGCACTTGCTTTAGCACGATCTTGCAACAAAATCGCTTTAATGTGATGTTTTGCAGCACAAGCAGATTGTGGCTTTTTATTGGGAAGCGTTGCTTATCCCTCACTGGTACCGAAATGCTTCAAAAAGAGCTTTACACCTGAACACTGAGATTTTCTTCCCAGTAACACATTCAACAGTTAACTTCAAGTTCATAGTGACCGAACGCCACAAATCCTCCAGCTCGCACAGGGCTGCAGGGTACAGGAGCCCTTAGCAAGCAGAGGCTGTTCCTGCACACCCGTGGGGGGCGCAGGGCTGAAAGACAAGCTGCCCACAAAGCTAGTGAGCAAACTTCAATGCGGCTCTTCCAGAGCTGAGAGCAGGGAGGCTCTTCTCTTCTGCCTGGTGTTGCTTTAGAGGTTGAAGCGGTACAGACAGGTTTTGTTTTCTCTGTGGAAGCACCTGGCCTTCCTTTGCAGTCCACTGGGCCACAGGCTCCCTTCCCTGTATGGCTGCTCTCGGGGACCTGCTGTTGAGGCTGTCAGCGACGCTCCTGCTGCCCATCCATCAAGGAGGGGTCACAGGCACCAGGCTTTCATCGTGGGTTGTGCAACATGTGGCATAATGAGGTTCCGGTATATTAGTAGGTGTCCAGGGCACTAATCGTAACAGCAACCGTTGGCTCTACATCTCCGAGTAGAGGCTTGGAGAGTCCTGCAAAGCAGTGCCACCAGTGTGCACAGTATCTGCATCCTCAAAGGACCGTGTAGCAGAGGCTGCTTTGAGCCAGCGCACTGTATGTGCCAGCCTCGCCCGGGAGCGCGTGACCATCACACACAACAGCTGGATAGCGAGGAACTGCTCTGAAAACGGAGCTGATGAAGGGACTTCCCATGCCCAGTTCCCGTATAACAGCTTCTCTCTTGCGTTCCTTCATAGATTGTGTATGAAAGCTGACAGGTAACAGGGTACAGGGGCAGATTTCTGCTTATTATGCATACAGATGTCCACTTAGAATCATAGAACCATAGAATGGTTAGAACTAGAAGGGACCTTAAAGATCATCTAGTTCCAACCCCCCTGCCATGGGCAGGGACACCTCCCACTCGACCAGGTTGCTCAAAGCCCCATCCAGCCTGGCCTTGAACACCTCCAGGGATGGGGCATCCACAGCTTCCCTGGGCAACCTGTGCCAGTGTCTCACCACCCTCAGAGTAAAGAATTTCTTCCTAATACCTGAAGAACTTAGACTCTTACTTTAGTTCAAGTAAAAGTAACCCCTGTAATGAGAGGTAAGAAGTAAATCCACATGTTCTTCGCTTTCCGCCAGTGATGCAGAGGGACTACAGCTCTGGAATGGGGATGGGGCTTCTCCCTCAGACTCGGGGTTTATCCCCAGGCAGGGTGACTGCCCCGCAGCACACACCTTGCTGTGCAGCAGCCAGCAGTCTCATATATATGTAGGTAACTTCAAGAAAAAAGCAAAGCATGTGTTCTGCCTCTGCCTGACCTCTTGCCTTCTCAAGGGTTTTGCTGCTGCCACGTCTAGAAGTCTGTAAGCAAACAGGCCACGTCACGGGGGATTTGGGCACACAGCCATTCTGCATGAGGATGCCAGGATGTGACCCATGTGCTCTGCGTTTGAACTAACTATTCTGAATCAGCTATAAGATCTTGAAGGCACTTAAGCTGGGCAAAACCATGTTTTCTGCTCTGCTATGGTTTGTATTTATGAACATTTCAATTCGAGATCTGCGCATTTTTTCCCCAAAATTTATGTTGACCCAGCTGCGAGTGCTGAGTAAAGGAAGCGCACCATCCTTTATGTGATCAGGGCAGAAATTAAGCTGTGTGTTATCTTAATGGTCTGACACTATGAAACTCTCATATTTTTACACTGGAAACTCATTCCAAGGAGACAATAAGCGTAAGACAATATGGAGAAGTATAGAAGTGACAGATAAAAATGTCTAAAATAGATTTTTAAATATATATATGTATTTCTTTTTCTGCTAAGTGCATCTGCTTGATTTCAGAGCACATTTCTTCTTAGGTCCTGTATTGTGAGTCAGACAATCTGTGAAATGGGGGTGCACAGACTGTGTAATGTACTTGCTTCCAGCGTCTGAGAGGGAAGATGAGGGAAAAGGGGAAAAAAAGCAGCAATTGTTAGACCCAAGACTAAGAGACCCTGTCTTACTCATATGGTAGAAAAAAATGTATATGCGGCTAAAAGGGGATAAAAAGGGCATAAATTCCAGTCAGATGTGCCTCTCGTGAAAAATGACTAATTAAATGACAGTGGTAGCTTAAAAATAGACCTTGCTTTAATGGGAAAATATTTTAGAGGTCATTTTAAAAGAAATCAAAAAACCAGGAAAGATGAAGAGAGTATGACTGTCTGCCTGGGTTTTGTTATTTCTTAGAAGTAAATCTCATTTTGGGGGCAGCTTTCAAGACCGGCAGTGAAGCCCGGCACGCGTACAATAGCCATGCTCATATAAACAAGCCCCATCTGGGGCTTACCAAAGGGCCGCAGAGGTCAGAAAACAAGTGCTGAGCAGTGGGTAGATGAACTCAAGCCTCTCCCGACCCTCAGGCAAACCCTCCTGCGCCCACCAGTTTCGGAGGGATCCACCCAAGATTTGCCCCTGTGGAAGCAGGAGCCTGTCTGTCCTCACCCTCGCCGGGAGGGATGCTCCAGGAGGAGGAAAGCCACCAGCTCCCTGCAGACACCAGCAAACCCACCTGTGCCTGCCCAAGCCTGGGGTGGTGAGCCCGGGAGCACCCGGGTAGGGTCCCAGCTGGTGGAGCAGCACTGCACCACTCATCGGCATTTCTTGTGTCGTTGAAATGCACATCCTGGGCTTCTGTAGCTTTACAGGGATGAGCTTTGGGGTGGCAACTGCATAAGAGCAATGCTGACTGAAGAACGTAAGAGTGCCCGTGTGGGTCAGCTCCAGGCCAGGAGCCTGTCCCCGCTGTGCCTGCCAGTCCTGGCACGATGGGGAGGACTTACCGTTTTTGGTTCACGTTCCCCTTCATTTCATCAACCTTTGCCATTTCTCTTCTGCAATTGCCCCAGTAGCACATACGCTCCAAATTATTTCTCAAACTGTGTGCCTGAAACACCTGCAGGGTGAGGTTTTTAAAATTTAGTTTATATACTGAAAACATGAAAAGGATTAACACAAAGGGGAAACGTTTGATCTCTTTCACCAAATAACGATATCAAAAGCTCTTTTCAACACCTTTTGTTGAAAGATGTAAAAGTCATGAACTTCTCAGCTGCCAGCCAAATACATCAGAGAGCATGGGCCAAATTGTTGCCCAGTGTAAGCTAATGTCCCTTTGCTGATCTCCAGGGACATGAACTGACTTTGGCCACACCTGGATTCAGCCTCCGGGGATTAACAAGGTGTTTGTATGACCTGTAATGCTGTATGTTCTGCAGAGAAATGGGGTAAATGTGTGAATGTATTTGAGAGAAGAAAAGCTAGCTCCTGAAATACAATGGATATCTCCAAGAGAAACAGACTGACAGGCTGTTTATCTTTGACAGGATTAATAGGACTCCCCCCTCCCCCCCCATCTTTTCTAAAAACCTGGGAAATTTTATTCAAAACCTCAATTTGCTCTGAATACTCCAATTTTGACTTCCTGGTTTTTGCCAAGGAAGGTTGCACCCCGGTAAAGGAGAAGTTCTCTTCAGGTCTCATTATAATAACAGCAAAGCTTGATTATGGGAAATTCTCCCTCTCCTCACCTGATGGTGATGGTTCAAAGAGAAAGGAAGAGGTTTTTGACTTTAATTTTTCACCCTGTGTTTTAATTCTGAGATTTTCCAGCTAATTTGAAAGGGTACTAAAAAAGGCAAAGTTGAAATTACGAGGGTGCTTTACAGCTGCAGTGAGGTTTATTACCAGGGCAGGGACCTCTGGAGGTCATCTGGTCCAACCTCCCGGCTCAAGCAGGGCCACCTAGAGGCAGTTGCCCCAAGGTGAGTCTATGCAGAACTTCCCAGTAATCCACTTTTGCAGGGGCACCTCTGAAAGTGAACCCAGTGGCTCCAGAAAGGTGCTGAGAAGCGGCTGCTGGGCATCAGACCGCATGCCCAGATCCTTGCTGGGGCAGGATGGTGTCAAACATCACTCTACAAAATCTCTCCTCACCCACCCTGCATCCTCTGGGGGCTATGGCTCCTTCTCCTGATGCCGTGGCTGTCCCATGGTGTGTTTCTGGTGGCACCTGGCCTCAAAAGCAGGTGTCTCCAGGAGGGATGTTGTGCAGATTTGGAGTCTAAGCTCCTGCTGTGGTCCCAGGAGGTCCACGGTGCAGCGGCTGGGAGCCTCACATCAACATCAGGGTGAGCCAAACAGCTCCTTAAATCTTTGCTGACCCCTATCCGGATGAACATGGGGGCAGCTGTATGGCAGTATTTTGGGGCCAGCCAAAGACCCCAGGGTCTTGACTCAGCTTGCTGTTTTAAATTATATTAATTCCATCAGTGTTTGATTTATCATCAAATGATAAAAAAGAGATGCAGCAAGCCATTCCCTGCTCTTCTGTACCCCTCCTTTGCCACAGCCCAGCACTTGGCTCTCCGTGATCTTGGATGGTGAGAGCTAAATACGCATTTCTTTCCCCACTCCTCCCATCCTCTCTGCCTGGGTCTTGCTAAGTCCTTTAACTATGAGAGAAGCTGCTGCTGCTCTGTGACACTCGGTGCCTGTTGTAAACGTGGAATGGTTAAAAGTGTGTTCTTAACATGGTATTTCAACAAAAAGCCCTCAATGGATAGTAGGGCAAGCACATTTCTGAGCTTGGCTTTTGAATCTTATTGCAAGTCTTAATCAAACTGGACTGTGGGGAGAAGATGCAAAGAGAAATGAGTTCCTACAAGTTTCACAATAAGGGCAGCTGAGAAGAGGAAAGAAATTACCTAGAAATTACCCATCAGAGAAAGGCTGCCACCTGACCTCACTGTCTGTTAGACATGACAAAATCTCACGTGATGGAGCCTGTACAAGTCCCAGCTGCAGGAAAACCTTTGGTCAGACTTCGCATCTTCCTGGGTACCACCATCAATTAACCACAGGGCACAAATGTGGCTTAGTTAGTTCCAGTCCTCAGGGGCTACGTAAGCCAGCCTGCCGGTTCTGGTTTACCCCCCAAGTCTTTCTGTGCCATGCTGGCAGCGCCGAGGCCCTCCTGGCCCGGGTGCAGCTGCCAGACTGGTATGAGGGTGAAATAACCAGCCCAAGGCAGTGGTGGAACCACCTGTATTCCATAGGATCTTGGAAAGGTGCACTCCATCAGAAACATGTGCGCACAGTACTGACTACCACTGTGTTTCTCAAATACAAGGGGATTTTCTTTCCCCTTGGTACCAAGGAATTTTATGCTGAGTTGACTGAATAAGACTTTCCGGCAGAATAATTTCCCTGGAAGATTAGGAAAGTCAAATATTTCTTAGGATCTCTATCATATCTGAAATCTCTTTATCCTATGTATGAATTACTTTTCTCCTTTTAAACCGACAAGCTCACTAAAACTGAACCCAATGCTTTCCCTCCCAGCTGTTGCTGTTTAGCTGCTCCTCTCTCTACTTAAAAACTTTTAAATTTTTTTTTTTTTTTTTTTAAGGCAAGAGCCTGAGAGGGGTCAGCTGGAGCATAAGTGCTCTGCTTTTGCCTTTCATTAGCACAAGTGACGGCTACCCACGGATTTCAAATTTGTTTCAGCTCTTACTGGGAGCTCTTTGCAACCTGAAGCAGGGATTGATTGTCAGTGAAGAGGCTCTGCAATAACAAAGACAGAAGTCAGGCAGGGAAGGTCTGACATGTGAGCTGTCAGAGGTGGTGTCACCGCCAGCTGACCCATCATAAGACCTCCGGGGAAAGCCAACGGGCGCCCTGCTCGGGAGGTTCTAGTGCTCCGCTCCCCGCTAGTTTGTGCTTGGAAACAGATTGACTAACATAATAGAGTGATTTTGTAATCTGTCATAATACCATAAGCTACAGATCCACAGACTTTGACCCCTCGCAGGTATAATGAGCTCCTTTATTCAGCTGCACATGCTCTCTCGATGGGGGAGAGAGAGGGGGGCTTTTTCTAATTATATATCCAAAGCATATGTTTTGCCCAGAAACAAAGCATTATATTCATTACTAAAATCCTATAAGCTAGGCTCTTTTTATTAGCCAGTTAACTAATTGACAGTTAAGAGCCTGTATTAATATCATGGTGTAACCATGCAGTCACTTAATCTGACAGCTTTATTAAAATCATAGCATTGCTCCTCTAAGTTGCTGCAGTGCAAGGCTGTAGCATTTGCATTAGAAACCCTGGTGTTTGGAAATAGATAGCTCAGCTGTGAAAAAAAATCAATATAACATCATACAAAGTCTCAGCCTAGTGGCGGTCTCTGTTAATCCTTTGACAGAAATGGAGAAGGGCACTAGAAGTCCTTGTACTGGTCTTTAAAAGTGTGCTCAATCAATTTTAAGTAGGTTTTAGGAGCACACAAAAACATATGTTGGTACATTTTCCTTTTCCCTTACTAATTCAGAAAATGGTCTAATTGTAGCAAAATGCAGAGCGTTACACATCTGAAAAAATAATGTGAATCTGAAAAAATAATGTGAAACACTCGGTGCAGTTTGGGCAGGGGGTATATGCTATGCTGGGGAGAAGCGGGAGCCCAAGTACCGCTGCGGATGTGGCACTGAGCACAGCCCTTCCTTTGCTACAGTAGTTTAAACAGGTAAATGATCTGTATATGGAAAAGCTTAGAAAATAAATACTGGTAATGGAATCAATGTCATCATGGTATGATGACATTGTACAAATCAATCTTACATCCTCACCTCACCTAAGTAATAGCTCTCTATAGTAGCCCATGTTGGAAAGGGTCGTGGTCGCAGATTTATGTCACGAATACAGTACTTTCATGAGGAATGATAATAAAAGCTCTACAGAATTACATTATTCCCTTCATTATGCTTGCACAGCCTCTGCATTTGGTTTACAGATCTTTATCACCTGGTGCCTGACATGTAAGATGGAGAACACAGGACAGCTTTGGGTTTGTCAGCCTGATAGTTAAGGAGGGGGGAAAAGAAAAAAAAAAGCAAACTGGAAATCAGCGAAGGAAAAAGAAGTATGAAAATACATAATGGTATTCTTACAGATCTTTACTTCATACAGATTGGCAGACATCAAGGTAAAAAAGATAGCTTTAAAATACACCTCCGCTGAGCAGCAAAGCTGCCCGTTGTCTGGGCGTGCCATCCTCGTCGCAGCTGTGAGAGCTGTGCTGAGCTGGGCTGAAGCTATTGTGTATTTGCTGGCCTGGCATGAATCACTAGGTGGTCAGGACCTCCTGGAGTGGTGGCCTAGCCCTATCCATAGCAAAGATGTGCATGTCCCTGTCCCCCCTAGGTTAGGCTAAATCCCTCTGATTCAAACCTTTACCTGCACTCCTTGCCTTCTGTGCCTGAAACTCCCATGACCATTATTTTAGGTCACTGAGCAGAAGATCAGGATCTGCTACCAAAGGCCATCTTACTCCTCATGCCTTGGGTACACAATTCAGGCAGGCACTCAGCGTGCCCAGAGGTGCACAGCTATAAGTTGCTGATGTTCTGTTCTGTCATGAGCTGTCCCAGCTCCTCACCAGTAATCGCACTGCTGCAGCTGCCCCATACTGGGAGTGTCACAGGCTGAGCTGCTACTGTGATGCACCAGGACAGCTTCAGAGCACTCCCTGGCTCCACCGCTTACAAAACAGGCTTCACCCCCAACTTAATTTATTGCAGACTTCCCATCTCTTACCATGGGCAGCATTGAAGTACGTGTGATGGAGCTGTTTGGCCAGATTGATCCCACAGCCAATTCCCGTTGCATGAAAGAACTCATCTGGGTTGGTTGGGACCAAGTGGAAATAACCTTGACTGAGGAAGATGAATCTGGGTTGGACATTTCTGACGCAGAAGCAGAAAAGTCAAAGTGTCTTCAAGAGATTGTTGATTACACTGAAGACAAGAAGGCTGTTCATGAAAAAAAATAGTTTTTTGAAGCAAAGAAATCTCTCTACCAGATGAAGTGGGCTGAAGTCAGTGGGTATGCATGCATATAAGCACACATGTTGCTGCTTTCACTGGGCAGAGGCAATAGGAGAGGCTAACAGGAGAGAACACATGAGTCTAGCCATCTCCTATAGCCCATTGCCCCCTTTCCCTGCTGTATCTAGTGCTGCTGTGCTAGGGATGTTCGGGGCTATGTGCTGGCTTAGTCCTTTTAGTATCCATCCATGGATCCATTGTCCATCTAACCCCTTTATCAACTTGCTGATACCGTCTGACTGCCCCAGCCCTGTGTAGCTGCCAGCAACAGAAGTTCACTACCATCTGTATAAAGAATGCCTGTTCTAAACCAATCTCCTACTAGTTTCCCCCTTGCTGATGTTGCAATACTTGCGAGCAGCTCTTCCGTTGGGCTGTTGTTGCCAAAGCTTTGTAAACCTCCACCACGTCCTTTCTCGGCCACCTCCTCTGCAGAGTCCCAGCCTGCTTCCTTGGTCTCTGTAAGATGATCTTAAGACGAGCTTCTTGGTCATTTCAGTTGCCCTTCCCTGTGCCTCCTCTAGCTCCACTTTCTATATCAAGGGTATATACCAACAAGCGCCTGCTTTAGCCACAGATGTGAGGTGTAGATCAGTTCAGCCAGTAGGTAATATTTTTAAAGTTCCTTTTATTTTTGCCATGACTTCTCTTTGATATCAATTGCTTTTTAATCTTAATGAAAAACAATTTTCATCCTTTGCCTTCTGATGCTTTAATCTAAACCCAGACACTCTTGCCCCTTAAAAATAAGCAGAGGACAAAGCAAACCAGAGAACTGTAGTTAATTATAAATTGTTAATGAAAGCTGATAAAAACTCTCTGGAAGCCAGCACAAGCCCCTGTGCGTAACATTGCATCCACAGTTTTGCAACTATTTCTTGGGCAAATCTTGCACCGGTAGCAGCCAGGCGCTGGTGTCAATGTGAATTTCGCCTGATCACTGGCAGCATGATTGAGATTATTGAGAAACGAATAAAATGTCAGGGAAAGCCCTTCTTAAACATTCAAACAATATTTGTTAACAAAGCCCAGCCATGGTGAACAGATGGCAGCGTTATGCTGTGCTAAGCTGCTGTACCTTGGAGCAGGCTTGTGGGGTGGACCATAATATCACACTTCCTGAGCATTTTCTGAGCAGCAGAGGAGTAAACAATACCTCTAATGCGAAATCAGAGGTAGAATGAATTAGGTGGTGATAACCCTTTAAAAAGAAAAGGTATTTTGTGAGTTTCTGTGCAAAGACCGTTTGAGCTCTAAGCTTCATAATCAGCTTGGAAAATAGTTTAACCCGCAGGAATCTTTGTGACTTACTTCTGTCTTCCCTAATTTGCAAGGTCAACTATCAAAACAGATATTGTTTGAAGAGCTCCGAATGCCAAGTAGTAAGCATAATTCACAAGTTATGTTCTATTTCTAAAGGCAGTGCTATTGCATCATTTTTAGGTCATGTTTAAAAATATGGTGCAAAATAGTTAATTTAAAGAAAAATGGGAAACTCGGGGGAAAGGGAGGGGGGAGGACTTTTCCAATAATCCACTTACTGCATCTTTGTTGTGCCTATCCTCATAATACCCCTGAGTCCCAGTTGCTGGATTTAACCGCAACACTTACTAATTTCCAGAGAAGCAGCAGCCGTGCTCCGGCTTTCCTTCTTAGTATTCCCAACATTAGTGCCCTGTTCTGATGCCTGTGAAGCCCTGCGGCAAAGCCTGCACCTCCTCAAGGGCAAAACCCTCACGGCTGCTCCCTGTGTGAGGCTGGGGGAAAGGCAGAGAAAGGGAGAGAGAGAAAGAAGAGAAAGAGGGAAAGAAAGAGAGGAAGAGAGAAAGATGAGAAAAGAGAAAGAAGAAAGAGGAGAAAGGTCAGCATTTTGGACCCAGGTCAGTGGAAACCCTGAACCTCTAAAGCACTGCTCAGCTTCAGTATTGCAACCCCACAATTACTCCCTTGCACCCGACAGGAAAGAAGAAAGTAGGCCAAAATGCCAACCAAATTGATTCCTGATGTAACTCAATCATTAGATTTTCTGCTAAGGGCAAGGCTCCAGGGAATCACAGCCAAAACGCCACAGACGAGCTGATGAGGTGCGTAAGCTCTTATCTTCCCACTCTCCTGGCTCTTCTGGCACCGCACTTTGTTTAGGAGCTTTGTGGGGTTTTGGGCTGCCATTAACCTCTACACAACCAAGATACAAGCTGCCAGCAACTTGCTCTAGTACCTTTTTCCTGAATTTGTTACCTCTCAGCAGGAAAACCCCCCAGTTCCCTGTCATTTGTAACTACCCACCGCATGAAGTTCTGCAGTACTCGGCACACTGCCCCAGAAAGCTCCTTTTCCCCATCCTACAGATTTCCACATGGCTACCCTTCAGCACTTCTGCCCCGCCTCCCCCATCCCATCGCTATCAGGCCCCATCCTTGCACCTAGTCAGGCGTGGATCTAGAGAAGTTTTTGTGCAAATTGTACCAAAATGTTAGGAAGTATGTGAAGGAGAATATGATACATATCTTTTCTCACCCGTTTGGAAGCAAATTGGACATTGGGGGACGCAAGAATGTGGTAATGCCAACCAGAGGGAGTTACACTCTTGTGGGCACCCCGAGAATAGGTTAAACCATGGGACCTTTCTTCCTTGTATGGTCACATTAGATGTGTTGTACAGCTCAACTCCTCTACGGTTCTTGGCAACTGCTAGTTTTATTCCCATCAAAACCAACATGCAAATCTGAAGAAAACAGGTCCACTGTGGTCCCAGGGTAGATCACCGGGCCATCAGTTTGAATCTGGCCTCTCTGCCAGAAATAAGCAAAACGGCAGGAATAAAAAGTGCCAGTGCGAAAGGCAGTGGTGTTTGCAGGGAAGTGGGTGCAGGCACTCACCTGCCCTTAGTGAAAATAGCTGCAGGCACCTTCCCTCCCATAGCGTATTTCTCTTCATGAGAGTCTTTTTTTGGTTCATGGCTCTTCAGGTTGGTCACGCGTAACTTTTGCTGACTGGAACTAATTGAATGGACCATCTTGTGCCACAAGACACACACAGAGGAAGAACATTTCTAAAATAGCTGGGCCAAACACAAAAGCTCCTGTGTGACACTGTCTGCAGAGTGGACCGGGAGCAGAAAGAACAAAGGCAGGGATCTGCCTGGCCACCCAACACTGCCAGGCAGCCCACGGTGGGTCCCAGCTACACACGCAGTGCAGATCCCGCTGCCTTTTTCATGCCTGTAGCTTTTCCACAGCTGCAGGTGCTTCTGAAGCTCTTACAAAGAGCTGTTTTGTTAGCATTACCTATTTCAATGAAATATGCCATGCAAACCTGTTATCTTCTCTCTTTCTCACCTACAAACACTAAGAGCCTTCTTCCTTTGTTGGTTTAATAACCCAGATATGCTAGACTTATATAACATCACATTGCATTCTGCTGGAAACTAATATACCTATAAAACTGGCAAATCGTTGGAAATCCATCACCTCCTTATCAGACTTGTTTGGCAACGGCGTGAGCTGGAGAACTTCCCAGCACTGTGTTGGATTGCAATTGTTGTAGAGAAAGTTAGTCGAAACTTAGCACCAGCAGCTTAAACATTAATAGCTAGAGTAGCCAAAGCCTATAGATTGTGGTATATGAACTGTAACAACCATATTACAACATGCTGAGTATCTAACTACAGAACCGGCCAAAACCAACCTAAGAGGATTTGGAACAGGGTATAGAACCATATACCATGTATACTGTATAAGAAGATGACCACTTAGCAACTGCCTAGTAACGAAATGGCATGCAAATCAAACCAATAAAAAGCAAGAAGACCCCGGACCTCAATGTTACTATTGGTCTGAACTGTTGCATGAGGGGTGAGGAGCTTAGATTGTAAATGTGTAATTGTCTAGGGGTTTCTTTGTTCGGAGGCACCCAACTTGAGCTGTAGCACTATTAATAAAAAGGACTTTATAGAAGAATCTCTTTTTGACTTATTGATTCAGCGGAAACCTAGAGTCAAACTCTGTTGTGGTGGCTGGCATGTGTAATTTCCATAATGGTTTGGCGACCCAGATGGAACTCCAGGCAACCACCATGGGACGGCGGACCCTCTTGTCTCCAAATGCCCAGTTCCTGCCATCGGATGAGTTCACCTGGGAACTTTGGGGATGTGAGATGCCAACCGGTGAGTGTTAAAATTCCCTACTAAATTCTGGATATTCTGGGTTCGAGTGGGTTCAAGTTTCAGCTCGGAAGTGTGCTAGGAGAGGTGTGCATGGCCTGATCAGCATAAGGTGCACAAATTTGGCATACAGATATGGGGAACATACCCAGCATAGAGAAGGGGATGCCCTTAGCTGAGGTACTAGAAAATTGGAGGAGAACAGATGGCACTGCAAGTCTATTAAAAAAAAGAGCAATAGCACTGTGCCAGGAGGAATGGCGGGCAATGACTGGATGGGGGGGTGGCCCTGTGAATGACGCTTTACCAATAGAAATTCACTTTACTATGACATATTCTGGAAGATGAAAAGCCTTATCAAATGGATTTTTGGTATGTATGGGACAAGTGGGCATAGGACCGCCATAAAGGTGGTCGGAAAGTTCACAGAGAAGCCAGGTTACGACTCCAGCTGCAGCAGTTGTAAGCATTCCAACAGATATACTTGTGGAATCTGCTCCCCACCTTGGCACCACCTTCACAGCTTTCTTCTAACCCATCTTTTGCTACTGCTTCTGCTAATGTTCTTCCAAATCCAGCTGCGATGCAGCCTGTAGCCAGGGGACCTAACGGTCGTCTTCCAGTATTGCATGTATTTACTAATCAACCCTGGAATCCTGGAGATGTAGCTGTGTGGGGGAATAAAATTCCTAGATTGAGGGAAGATGCAGATCGGTGTGCCCAATTATTTTCAAACATTTGTACTGGATAAAATCCATCATGGGGGGATACTCAAATATTATTGAAGGAGTTATTTCAATTTGGTGAAGGGGATAAAATAATTGAAAAGGATGCAGAATTGATGTGACAGGCTGGGGGAAACAGGAGTCCTTGGCCAGCAAAGGATCCAAATTGGGATTATAATAATGCAGGAGACAGAGCCAACTGTCAGACAGCAATTCAGAATTTAGTGGAAGCTATTAGATCTTGTGGAGAATTGGGAGTGAACTGGACGAAAGTGTAGGAATGTAGGCAGAGGCTAGACAAACACCCTAGTGACTACTGGGGACGACTACGGTGAGCTTTCTTAAAATATGGAGGAATGATGCACAGAACTTTAACAATGAGCTAGTGGCAAGTGTATTTGTTGATCAAGCCGCCCCAGATATATGGAAATATTTTAAAGAACGTATGCCTGGGTGGCAAGGGGAGACATTACAAAAGATCCCAAGAGTGTCAATGCTTATGTTTGATGGATGGGAGAAAAAACATAGAGCTGAACTCACAAAGGAAAAGAAACAGCAACAAGAAGCCAGTCTTTTAGCGGCAGCAGTGGCACAGAGTTTACAACTAAGAGGGTAAGGGAGGGGACTTCCCCCTCCAAAAGAACGAAACAGGGGAAGAGGTAGGTTAGACCAGAGATTTGAAAGAGGAAGGAGAAGACTTGGAAGTAACTGGGAGGAAAAGTGTCATTACTGTGGGAAACTTGGTCACTGGTAAAGAGAATGCCCGCTTTGTCCGAGGGGGCCTCGAAGGGAACTGGGCATGGGAGGTGTAAGACAGGAATCAAGAAGTAATCCACAATGACTGGAAGCAGGGTACTCAGAAGATTCTGTGGAAGCTGGAGTCTATGGGATGTGGAAACCTCAGCTGAATCAGACGGGATGTATACTTGGGAAAACAGAAGGAAAGGGAGTCTCTTCCAACTCTGAAAATTCCGTGATTCCATGAATTTTTAGTCAACACAGGAGCAACACTATCACTTTTAAATTTTGTACCGAAGGGATCTGTATCACAGGCCAAGGTATTAATTCAAGGGGTAGCGGGAAAAGGACAACATGTTTTAAGTAAACCATTACTATTAACAATATGAAATAAAGGGGTGTGGGGAAGATTTGTAATAGCAGAAGAGTCCCCAACTCGTTTATTGGGAAGAGCTCTCCTCCAAACCCTGGGTGTACAAGCACATCTAATCAGCCAGGGGTACTGATTTGATAAACGCAGGGGAATGTGTAATATCTGAAGTCCCGGATCCCGACCTAGAGATACCAAAAACCCTGGAAGCTGTGCCCAGGGAATTGCAGAGTAAATCGGGAGCTGAGGTGGGACTGCTGAAACTGGCAGAGCCGAGACGCATCAAAACACGGGGAGGGCCGCCCTCTGCTGTACAGCAGCATCCTGGACCCGGGAAGCAGAGAAAAGCATTAAAACACAAATAGACCAGTACCCAGCCCAAGGTAGTGTGAGAACCCCCATATAATACCCCAGTGTTACCAGTAAGAAAAAACAGATTGGATAAAGATGGGGATCCTGAGTTTCGATTTGTTCAGGATTCGAGAGCAATTAACCAGTATGTTATTGTCCCACACCCAGATCTCTCTACCGTGCTCTTGCAAATACCACATTGGGCTAAGTGTTTTACTGTGATTGATTTGACCCCAGCATTCTTCACTATTCCTACAGATGAAGAAAGCCAGCCTTTATTTGCTTTCACTTGGAATGGACAATAGTTGACGTGGACTTGCCTTCCACAGGGGTTTACTGGGTCTCCCACCATGTTTTATTGGCTATTAAAAGAATATTTAAAGGATATTGAGTTACTTGGTGGATCAGTTTTAGTGCAATATGTAGATGATTTACTAATAGTAGTAGAAATTGTAATGACTATTTAAAAGATACTATACATTTATGTACTGCCCTAGCAACCAAGGGACACCGCGCATCTCCATCCAAGCTCTAACTGTGTCAAAAGGAAGTAAAATATCTGGGTTTCATTTTAAAGGAAGGACAGTGGGTAACAGATCCAGAAAGAATAAAAGCTATAATTGAAATTCCTTGGACAGTTATGAAAAAACAGCTATGAAGTGTTTTAGGTGCAGTTGGGTTTTGCTGACTGTGGATACCAGGGTTAGGGGAACTAACCAAACCTCTGACAGAGGCAACAAAAAATGAAGAAATAGAACCCATTACATGGGGGCCAGAATGAGAAAAAGCCTTTAGAGTTATAAAAGGGGCCTTGGCTTCGACTCCAGCTTTAGAACTTTCAGACTACACAAAACCTTTTGATCTGTATATACATGAACAAAAAGGGGTGGCCAGTGGAGTGTTAACACAGAAATTGGACCTCATAAAAAATCTGTGGCACATTGTTCTGTTCAGCTGGATCTGGTGGCAGCTGGAGCTCCAACATGCATTACATCAGTGACAGTGGCAGCTACAATAGTAGAAAAAAGTCACTCTTTAGTATTAGGGCATCCAGTTATGATCTATGTGTCACACGAAGTTGAATTACTTCTCCAGCAATACACAACACAAGCCTTGTCTCCCCAATGTGCACATAAATAAAAACTAACTCTTTTAAATGCAGATAATGTGACTCTAAAGAGGTGTAATACATTGAACCCAGCAACACAAGTACCAATACCTAGAGAAGGGGAAGAGCATCACCAATGCGATGTGGTAATCCAGACTATTAGTAAGCCACCAGCAGATCTCGCTGACATCCCCTTACAAAAAACAGATCTTGCTTTATTCACAGGTGGATCGTCCTACTATTTAAACAGGCAATGAAAGACTGGCTACACAATTGCGGACCAATGGCAGGTTATAGATGCCAGACCCATCCCAGCAACGGTTAGTGCTCAAGGGGCAGAGTTAATTGTGTTAGCCCCAGCAGCTCACCTGGGAAGCAGAAAGCAAGTAAACATCTATACAGATTCAAGGTACGCATTGGTAGGCATACTGCAGAAAGAACGGAGGATTCTCACCTCCTTGGGAAAAGCTGTGCCTAATGGAACAGAAATTCGGGACTTGTTGGATGCAATTCAACTTCCCAAAGAGACTGCTGTTGTTCATTGTCCAGACCATACAAGGGACACTACTGTAATCAGCAAAGGGAATGCCTCATCAGCCGGTGGTGAAGATTATGGCAGTTACTTTGGATAAGAGATCATGGCCTGATGTTTTGACCACCCAAAAGAATTATACCAATCAGATGTGACAAGTGAAGAAAAGGAACAGTCGAAAAAGTGGGAAGCAGTGGAAGATGAAGATGGATATGGACAACAGGGGGAAAACCTGTCTTACTGAAGAAATACCTGATGACTATAACTAGATGGTTCCATGATAAAGCTCATGGAGGAATGGAAGCAGTGGCTCATCAAGTACAGCAAGTATGGGCATCCCCAGGTATCTATGCAGCTGCTAAAGGAATTATTAATACCTCTCCTACCTGTCAAAAATTCTCAAATATTAAACCTGCACATGAATTGAGAAATCATAGATTATGCTAATATGCCTGCAGTGTGTGGATATAAATACTTGCTAGTGGTAGCAGACCAATTATCAGGATGGGGTAGAGGCTTTCCCAACAAGAAAAGCAAACACTGGAGGAGTAATAAAAGCTCTCCTTAAAGACATTATTCCTAGGTACAGAGTACCAGACTCTATTGAATCAGACAAAGGGTTGCATTTCACTGCAGAAATAATCTATCGAATTTATAGGAGTTTAGCGATAGAAGAAAGATTGCACACTCCTTATCACCCTCAAACATCTGGGCAAGTAGAAAGAATTAATCAAACTATTAAGGACAGAATAGCAACAATTTGCACACATACAGCATTAAAATGGCCAGAAGCATTCAATTTAGCCTTATGGAACACTTGGAATGCCCCAAGACAACCCTTAGGACTACCACCCACTGAAGTTCTTTTTGGGACACATTTAGCTATACCAGGAACTTATAACCAGCCAAAAACAGCCTCTTGAATGGAGATGAGTGTTTAACACGCTATTCTAAATTTACAAGAAAGTTTCAAAATTAAAAGGGAGCATGCTCAGTGATATCACCCACCCCTCCAGAGATAAAAGTACACGATTTGCAGCTTGGGGATAAAATTCTAATAAAAGTATTTTCCTGTAAATCTAAACTGGAACTCAGGTGGGAGGGGCTGTATACTGTCTTACTAAGTTCTTACTTTGCTGTAAAGGTTACAGGGAAGGAAGCCTGGGTCCACCACTCACATGTTGAACCGCTACCTGAGGATCATTTAGTAGATGAACAACGACCGGCGATGGAGGAATCTATCATGATCACTACTTTGGAGACTGAAACCATTTGAATTTCTGAAGGATGAACAAAAAGGACTTTATAGAAGAATCTCTTTTCAGGTTATTGATTCAGCAGAAATGTAGAGTTGAACCATGTTATGGTGGCTGGCACGCACAATTTCTGTAACACCATCCGCCTACCTCTGGAAATGCCTGCTTTCCAGACTCCATTGGCTGCAGGAAGGCAGTCCACCACCTCACAGAAGATCAGGAAGGTCATGACGTCTGGAACACAAGTTCCCACAGCTGTAGGCATATCTGCTAGATCGTAATTTCCATTTCACAGTCATAAAATCTTCCATTCCGTTTGGAAACTACATATCTGTTACAGCTGAAATGTTCTAAATCTCACCATTCCTACCTGCTAAACCAGTCTGACTGTCATCTTTGGTACCTTACCAGGTTTGTTGTTACTTTCTTCCAGAGATTATGGGATCTTGTCAAAGCAATCTTTCTCCTGCCAGTAATTTGGGTCTCTGGCTTGTGTGGTTAGGAATTAAGGTAGGATTGAACTCAGTACGCTGCATTTTGCTTCCCTTGATGAAAGCCTGAAGGTGCCCACTTGGTAGAGGTAGTCAGCAGCTGACAACCTCCCACGAGATCGGGAACATCACCAGTGGATGCGCAGGAGATGCTAGTGACTGTGAAACCACTGTGCAAATGACCACGTGCATAACACTGCACAATTTGAACCTGGTGCAGGGTGCTGAAGGGAAGCCAGGCAGACCACAGAAGTGTGCCGTGAGATGCCGGGGGCAGCCCCCACAGCTGCAGTAATGCATTTGCACTGACCCTGCTCCCGTGAAAGGGCCCAGTATGACAGTGCTGTGTTGCAAAAGAGTGCTTTTCTGGGTTGACACAATGGGTGCTTAAAGTATTCTGAGAGCATTTTGGGAAGATCAAATTCCTCTACTCTAGAAACAGTTATCTACTGCGGAGTTCCCATAATGCTGTCTTCACCGCCAGTGTCCCCAGCTGCCACTGAAATACAAGCAGTTTGTTTGTTTGTTTTTTTAACCTGGATGACCTTCCAGACAGGCTGTGAGTGGAAAAAGGAACACTGCTTCTCCCTTTCCCCTGGGATGCAAGGGATCACCATCACTGTTTGTGGGGAAATTGTGTACATAAGGAACGGCACTCAAACCAACCATTGGAGTTTATGCTCGAATGGCCTCTGCTCACTGCTATTCAATTACTGGGCAACACACCTCCTGCCCGGGCAGCCCTGCTCTAGCAGAGCCGGGCAGCAGGAATTATTTTTTCAGGCCCTCCTTTCCAGTAGCTCCTGGCTTATAGCTGGAACAGGCTGCCAAAGGGAAAGCAGAGACAGGATGAGGCCAAAAGCAGCCATCTAGGATTCCCTCACTAGGTCAGTTAATGCCACAGGCAACTCCCTCACGAGACAACAGGGCAAAGGGTGGCAAAGGATGTTGCCAGCAATTGATAGAAAATCCCTAGCTGGGCTCCAAAACAGTGGCATTAAGAAGCAATCTCATCATCTGCAACATGAGCGATGCCCGCTTTCCTCCTGATCCAGCTCCTGTGATCAGCTGAACACATCGGACAGAGATTTTCTACAGGGCACTTACCCACACTGTCTCCCGTGTGGATTTTACAGTGTCTAGCAAGATCTTAGCTCATCCACTGCTGGGCGTTCTAGCTCGCGCACCCACAAGCCTTCCTCATCTAACAGGCTGCTTTCACAAAACCTGTGAGAACTTAATCATCTTTGAGAGCTCTGCCCCTTTATCTGACTGAAGTAACGCTCAGCGACGGAACACAGTTGCAGAAAGTGCATTTTCTCTGCTTACAAAAATAGGCTAACTACACGTGCAGATTTTTACCTGTCTTGCCTCTTTTTTACTGTACAGCTTTTCGCTGCCTCACTGAAACATAAAGGACTATAAACCCACAGAAGGAGGTGAGTTTCATGTATTCAGGTATCTTCCAAAACACCTACTACAAGAGTTGTCGTTACTGCAGAGGGTGTACAATACTCAAAGGCAGTGTATATAGCAAAAGACATAGAAGGAAACATCTTAAACTTTGCCTACGAGCTCTATAAGGCTCTAACTGGGAACAGTAACAAAATCTATCAATGAAAAAAAATTTTTTTAAAAAACTTTTTAATTAACACAAAATCCTTTCCCAGAAAAATTAAAGAGATTTCGTCCATCTATGGATTACCACGTCATGACACCAGGACATTTGGTGCTGCTCATTGGTAATTTCCTTCCTCTTATTACCTTTCTCCCCACTTGCCACATCAGAGTCTTCCTTAATGTTGGGCAGCACTCCTTTCCCACTGAGGTACGCCTAATGCCTCCCTTGCATGTGATGCCATCACAACTTCCGTGTCATGTTTTCCCATACTCTGAACTTACAAGTACCGAAACTGCGAGATATTTATGAGAACCCATTCACGAGTGGCTGTACACTTGAGTCTGAAGCTGTAGAGATGGGCATGTTCTCATGAATGGGCACGATTAGCAGCCTCTTCTACTTCAAAGTGGTAACTTGCCATTAATGGCGTGATGAATGCCAACACAGTATCTGTCTTTTGATTTCACACCTTTAGGGTCACATCCTCTTCTACAGTATGATCATTCCCGCAACTAAATTGAGAATTAGACACATTTTAAACGTTTGCCCTCACAGGGCTGCTCAGGGTCCACCCTCCAAATCCTGAGGACTTCGTACGCCCGAACTCCTTTCCTTATCCAAGTTCTTACACCATCTTGAGAAGACTGTGCCTTTTGGTCCCTTATTTACCCCCTGAATGCTGCTACCCTGCTTCCCCCCTCATCGCCTTCCTCTTCCCTTGCCAGCTGCATTCCCGCAGCCTTCCCCGCCCCCGTTCCCCTCGCAGACCCCAGCCGCTCCCGCAGACCAGCCCCGCTTCGGGGGATAAAACCGGCGCTGTCCCCACA
>VYXH01000447.1:97338-112732 GCA_013397275.1 Burhinus bistriatus
TTTTTTTTTTTTTTTTTTTTTTTGTTCCTCAAATTCATGCCTCTGAAGAAGAGTGCAGAACTGGAGCAATTTGAACAAGCCTAGCCTGGGGCTGCTGCTGCATCCTTTCATCTTGCAGCGCTGCCTTCTCCCACTGAGGGTTTTGTAGTCCTTTCCCTCAGTTGTTAGCCAGGACCTGACACACACATGTGCCTCCACTTCATGGTGAGGGAGGTCGTGCTGGCTGGACCGTATCAAGAGAAGGGAGAAGCTCAAAATGGGTACTTAATTTCTTGCCTGAGCAAAAAGACTTGTGTCTGCACCAGTTTTTAAATAAGTGTACAATTGAGAAGACTGAAGAGGTTTTTTCAGATTTTCACTTAATATTTCCCTTGTACAGAAAATTACTGACAAACATTGGAAATATATATCTGTTGGAGATGATGCATTTTAGATTCAAAAGATGCCTTTATCTTGGTTGGCTGGTTGAACTATTTGAAACTGGGATATTTGGTAGTGTTGTGACTTCATAGGCTTACCAATAAAGTTTAAAATATTGATTTTTTTATTTTTATTTTTTAAACAAAAGAGTGGGTCAGGTCAGATGTCATCTTTACATGGTGTTACAAAAGTGTATGCCTTAAGGAGGCAATAACAGGACAAGCATAAATGATGCTTCCTTTGCATATTCTCTCAGTTTCCAATGGTGTTTTAGTTCCATTACTCTCTTTTAGCATAGCATCTATACCATTCTAAGGCAAGGAGTTTACCAGCTCTCCTGCCTACACTGCAAATAATCACCTTTGTTTTGCATCTGCTTCTGATTTGACAGTCTTTATTTGCCATATTGGAAGAGGCAGTAAACATTCAATCCTGTCTGTCCTGGCTGTCACTTAGGTTTTTTACAGCCTTCCATTACCTCTCCTTGCACTCTTCTCTCTCCCAGCCAAAAGATTTGTAGCTTGTATTTTGGACATAAATCTTCTTGTATCTTTGATGGCCCTTGTTCACCTTAATTGAATGTTTTCTAGTTGCCCCTCTTTGAGAGGTGAGGACTAGGACTGTGCATCATGCTCCAGGTTTGTACATACCTTAAGCTTATGTGGTGGAATAATGTTCTCTTCCTTTCCTCACAGGAACGCTCTAAACATTTGCTTTTAGTTTTATAACTAATAAGCATTCAGCTGATGTTTTCATAGAATGGTTTCTCACAACACCAGGATTGCATTCCTGAGAGGTAACGGTCAGCCCTAAGCTCATCCTTATATACATAAAATCAGGATAATCCCCATTGCTCTTTACATTTTCATACCCTGAATTGCATGCGCCATTCTGTAAGTTCACTTGCTTGATCTTTACAATTCTTCAGGATAAGATAAGGTACTGATCCCTGTGTCCACTAATTCTGTCCTTTATTATAGTTTCTTCAAGGTGTGCATCAGAACACTGCTGAATACAGGCATTTTTGGTGATTGGTGGTATGCTAAGTGATTCTGTCTACATTTGTTTTGGATTGAATGTGTTCTGGTTTCCTCCCCGCACCAAACTGATAAAATAAAGCTAATAATTAAGGATGTGTAAGTCTTGGAGCCCAGCGTTGTTGTTGGTTTAATCTAAAATTGTTAACCATGACTTACGTGGGTGTCGTTCCATATTAAAAGGGCCAGTTTTCTGATTCCTCTCAGATTCTATTAAGTTTTGCTGATGCACCTGTGGGTCCAGCCCTACTAAAAATTTGATAATTTAGGTGATGTAGCTTAAAAGTTAGTATAGTTAGTCCCACTGACAGTTTTGTCAGCACAAACAAGGCACTGTACTAATAGGAAGGAGAAGGTTTGGAAATGGCTTTGTTAGGAGTAATGTAATGTGCTCTGAGACAGGCGAGGCTGTCTGTAAACAGAAAGTCCGAGTAAACAAACTCTGAAAAGAAGTTAACTTTCAAGATGTTGAATCGTCTTATGTTACTGTTCATTAAAGTCGTTAGTAACAAATGCTATCTTCTGGTCAGCAAATGTGTGGAACAGTGTGTGAATGAAAAATTAGGTTCTTTTTGTCCCTTTTATGGTTAATGTAGTTGCTGCAAAACATGCCCTAGGAAAGAAGCAGCGTTGCTATTCAGGTCTTTCACAGGATTTTCTGTAGTTTATGAACTGCTTGGAGTTTTAATAGTTAACAACAACATGATGCTCAAAACACCGGATATTTTTTCGTTATTTCTGTGAATATTTACTAGACAGAAAAAGTCTCCTTGAAAGCAACTATGGACACCTATAAACATTTTAGTGAAGAGGCTAACTTGGACATGACCTCTTTATAGATGAACTCAGGGTAATGAGGACAATTCTTACAATAATTGACATGAAAATTAGAAAGCGTCTATTCAGGTCATCTCACCGATATGGTCAGTTCAAAGTCCTGAAAATGCTTTCCAGTTGAAAGAAAGAAAAAAAAGTAATCTTAACTGAAACACTAGTGGTCATTTGAAGGCTTTGGGATTTAAATAACTGCATTTTAGAACACTTTTAAATAAATTTAATTTGCTTCATGCCTCGTAATTTGGGGTTTTACACTATAAGTCAATCCCATTATAATAAAGTTTGAAATTATTTAGTACTACAGAGGAGTTGCTGAATTGATGAGTTGCTGTGAGTTTGAATCCTGCCTCTTAATTGCTGGGGAAGATGCACTACTGTGTTAAAACATCGTTATCAGTGTTTGTCAGTGGCTTCTTTTGAAAGTGAGTGAGCGTAGGGTTTCTTCCAAATACTGTGATTTTTAAATTATTCCTGGGTACCATACTATATGCATGTGGAGTCTGTTTTACAATAATTATCAAGCAAAATGTCAATAGACTTAAGCAAAAATGGTGCAGTAAGGCGTTTTCATACTTGTATTCATCACATGTTATCTGAGAAATGGTTCTGTGATTAAAAAAGTAAATTTGTTCAGAGAGCCCTATTTCAAGACCTCAGTAAATAAGTTGTCCATACTAATGTTTAGTTTTTGTGACTGTTGAAGTAGGAAGAAGTCCAAGACTTCAGCACTGGTATATGTATGTGTATACGTTGCGTATATATACACACATACCTAGTTGTTGAAAGGAAACAGGAACCTATTTAGTGCAGAGTTTAGAGGGTTAAAACTGTAGAACTCTGCACAAAACCCAACAAAATCAGGAACTCTCAAGAGCGGTGTTTCAGCTGAGCCTGTTGCCCTCAGTTTGAACAGAACAGGTTTAATGCTTAGAGCCGCGGTACCCTTGGGTCATAACTTCTACTCAAGACTTCCATGCTGTGTGTATTACTTGCATCTCTTGATGCATTCCATAGGTACAAGTTTCCAAGACAGGGGTATAGAGAGGATGATGTGCTGCAAATAAGTTTTGTGAAAGTCTGTCTTTAAAGTGATCTTGGCGCTTCCTAGGCTGCAGAACTCTGTCACTCTGTGTTCCTTGCTGAAACAAGTCCTTTTCTTTTGAAACCAAGCAGCATTCTCCTTTGGGTGAATTGTCTGCATCTGGCGGGCAGAATGTTTCATATGCACCTCCTCATAATTTTTTTTCTGACGGGGTCCACTGGAGCTGTATTTTGGACTTGCTGCCTTTGCTTTTCTTAGTAGCCTGAAAGCAGAAGGGACGCAGGAGGCTAGGGCGTACTTCTGTTCTTTCCTGCTGTTTGAGGTAGAATGATGGAAACCCGGTGGCTTCCATTTATTCTGGATATATCGTGGTCCTAAAATTTCACTGTATGATCTTTTTAAACTTTTGTATGTTTCAGGTATGAATACTGATGCCAATAATCTTATTTTGTGGTATTTTTCCCTAAAACTGACCTGTGTTTGTTGCAACTGAAACAAGATACTGGTGACTAAAACTTTTCTCTTCTGTATAATTCGAGGTGTACCTCATTCCCTTCCCTCTCTTCCAGAGTTGCCCACCTCCAATAAATGTGTAATCTTGTCTCTTTTTTTCAGGATGTAAAAAAAATGAAAAAGAATCTCCCTTAGGGCCTCTTTTGGAGTACTTGTTGGAGCCTCTAGAACCTGAAATGGAAAGCTTAGGTCTAGGTAGGGATCATTTGTCAGACAATTCCTAAGGATAAAATGGGTCCTCCTGTTTCTTCAGAAACAGACACGTAAGACTTCTCAAGCACTTTCAGTAGTAGAACAGTGAAGACCACTTCTGCTTCACTGTCAGAAAGGAGTAGGTCAGAAGTAATTTCTGAAGTAACGGCTAGATAGGTTATTCTACATGGGTTACTAAAAATGAAACAAAACTTGTGCAGTGCTGTTATTGCTTCATGGTGTTCACCCCAAAATGATTTCTATCCCAGATCTTTCTTTTGATGTCTTGGCATAGCCTATTTATCTGGTGCCCATGTCATTGCCCACAGAAGTGGTTGATTGTGGTACTGTTTTTAACTTGTTTTGTGAAGTTGTGCCAGCATGTGTGTCATCGATTCTTCTGGCGACAGAAGTGCTCGTGTTCCTGAGCTGCCTGGCAGTGCTTAGGTTGCCAGCATCCTTTGTGTTCCTCATGTGCTGATAGAAGCATGTCTGCTTCGCTGGTCTTCAGTAGTACTGCCGAGGTGGTGATCGAAGTGCGGTAAAACAACATGCAGTTGCTGTGCTTTATAAAGGCCTTGGTTTTTGAAGACAGTATTCGTATGAGAAACCAAAGACTTTATATTCTTCTGAGGACGGGGCAGGGGTGAAGTGCAGAAAGGCAGTGTGTGTGCTGGTAAGTAAGGTATGGGTATACATCAAAACCAAACTTAAGTCAGGCATGGCTGAGTTGTAGGCCATAGGTTGTATATAATCCGTGGAAACAGCGAATCCAACCTGTGATCAGCTTCCTTCTGTGTTTGTGTGCCTTGTGTTCCTCACCCATCGTGTGATGGGGGGAATGAACGAATGTTGAGGAAGACATGAGAAAAATTTTTTGCCTTGTCAGGATGATCAAATGCTATAAACAGATTGCTCAGAGAGACTGTGGGGTCTCTGTCCTTGAAGATATCCAAAGGCCTACAGCCACAGCCCAGAGCAACCTGCTTTGTTGACCCTCTTCTGAGCAGCAGGGTTGGATTAGATGATCTCCAGAGGTTTCTTCCAACCTCAAATGTGTTTGCTGTTCTGTGATAACCAAGAACTGTGTGGTCTGGGTTACCTGCCCAGAAAAAGCAGATACCTGTGGCTTATTCATCCTAAAATTGCTCTTTCTAAAGATCTGGGTATTCAAGAGGCATATGTAAGTTCTGACAAAGAGGAGTCAATTGTTTACTTAAGCATTCTCTACTGATACCTGTATTGTCGCCTAGAATACAAAGGAAGAAAACCTGTAGTCACCAAATAAAAGAAATAAACATTAAAGATGGTCTTTTGTTTTTTCCTTCCTTTTTTAATAATTGCTTTGAGCTTTTCGTTCAGATGTTGCATACCCCTTTGGGTTCAACATAAAGTTGGCTGTATGTCAAACTTACAGATCTGTCAGTGACCTTCAGTCATTCTCTAGTTAAGGTATGTAGCCAAATGGACAGCTACCTTTAAGGAAGCACAAGTCTAAAATACTTGTTAATTGCTTTATTTTCATCCAAAAGTAGTAAGCAGATTAGTGTGCAAATAAACTTTTTTTCCCATTTAGTTATTAATAGCCTAGCTGTGCTAGTGTCTTGATTTTCATTTGTCTAAAAGCTTTAGACAATGTTGGACTAAAGTATCCGCTAGTATCACTGGAGGACCTGACTAGCTCTTTCTGAATAACTGAAAGAGATGGCATTCGGGTTTCCCTTTGTACCAGCAATTGTTTTATTTCTTGAGAACTTGAAGAGTGTATTAAGATGTAGTTTTGGCTGGATATTCACATACATTTGTTAAGATATTGTAATAGCCATTTGTGAGAACCCTCTGAAAGTAAGAGAACTGTATTGATGAAAAATTGCTTGTGAATCTCAGGAACTTTGGATATACCCAGAACAATTCGGGGGGAAATGGAGGAAGCATGGGACGCTTCCCCAGATTATATGCAGAAATGAACTGGCAGTCTACATCCTCCTCTGAGAGGGGCGCTTTAACAGTAACTTGATGCATGGATTATTCTTAGTGAGATTAATTCAAAAGCCCACAGATGCATTACGCTTTTGCTTTTCAAGGCTGTTTAATACCTATTTTAAAAACCATGGGAGAGATTCACTATTGTTAAAGAGTTTTGTCCATCAAGTGAGAAGTTCGTTTTGACTAGAGGAAAAGCATTTCCCCGCCCAACTTGTCTCCCTGTAATCACATATCAAAGGATGGTGTCTGTAGTGCTCTTCTGCTTTAATGGGGAGCCATGATCTGGAGCGAGAAGAAACAGAGAACTCTTACCTGCTTTTCAGACTCTGAACCCCTTTCCCTGACAGAACAAGGATTCCAGAGCTAAAATCCAAAGAAGGTACAATTCCTGTTTCACTGCAAAGCTTTACCCTGAGCAGCATGTAATGTGTTTACTCCTGTGTGCTTGGGGGTCTGCAGGGTATTGCAGGGTGTGGTGGGTTCACCCTGGCTGGATGCCAGGTGCCCCCCGAGCCACTCTATCACTGCCTTCCTCAGCTGGACAGGGGGAGAGAAAATACAACGAAAGGCTCGTGGGTCGACATAAGAACAGGGAGATCACTCACCAATTACCATCACAGGCAAAACAGACTTGACTTGGGGAACATTAATTTAATTTATTGCCAATCAAATCAGAGTAGGGTAATGAGAAATAAAACCAAATCTTAAAACACCTTCCCCCCACCCATCCTGCTTCCCAGGCACAACTTCACTCCCAATTTCTCTGCCTCCTTCCCCCAAGCAGTGCATGGGGGTTATGGTCCGTTCATCACATGTTGTCTCTGCTGCTCCTTCCTCCTCACACTCTTCACCTGCTCCAGCATGGGGTCCCTCCCACAGGAGACAGTTCTCCAGAGACTTCTCCAACATGAGTCCTTCCACGGGCTGCAGTTCTTCACAAACTGCTCCAGCGTGGGTCCCTTCCATAGGGTGCAGTCCTTCAGGAACAGATTGCTCCAGCGTGGGTCCTCCGTGGGGTCACAAGTCCTGCCAGGAGCCTGCTCCAGTATGGACTCCTCTCTCTACGTCTCCACTCCTACTCCAGCACAGGCTTCCCAGAGGGCCACAGCCTCCTTTGCTCATCCACCTGCTCTGGTGTGGGATCCTCCACGGGCTGCAGGTGGATATCTGCTCCACTGTGGACCTCCATGGTGTCTACGTAGTTGTTTCTCTCACATATTGTTACTCCTCTCCCTGTGTGCAATTGCTTGTGTGGGGCTTTTTTTTCCCTTTCTTACATATGTTATCCCAGAGGCACTGCCACCATCACTGGTGGGCTCAGCCTTGGCCAGTGGTGGGTCTGTGTTGGAGCCGGCTGGCATTAGTCCTGTCAGACACAGGGGAAGCTTTGAGCACCTTCTCACAGAAGCTGCCCCTGTAGCCCCCCATCCCGCTACCAAAACCTTGCCACACAAACCCAATACACAGGGACAGTGTGCCAGTTCTGTGGCATGGCAAATCCACTCGTCTGAAAGAAAGCTCTTAGGGAGAGGAAGGTGAATCAAAAAAGGACCTGATTTATCCACAGCTTGCTCATTAGGAATATATTGCTACTTTTGTTAAGCACAGTAGGGATCTGGTATTCTGGCTCTTGCTAGCCTTTTTTTTTTTCTTCTTTTTCTTCTCCCTTGCAACCAATTTCTTCCTAACAAGGTAAGTATTGTGTTTGGTGCAATCACATACATTGTCTGTAAATAAACAGGAAGCCTGTTTTTCCTGGATACAGCAGGAATATAGCTTTCTTACTCAGGGTGATGTTTTGCCAGGGGCTTTCTGCCTAAGCTGGGAGCGATGCTGTCTGTACTCCTCCTCCTTTCTCCCAGGTAGCTGCCTGGTTTTGAATTCCACAAGTTAATGTGTGTTAATGATGGCATGTGACAGAGGAAGTGCCTCAGGATAGCTCTGAATAATTTTCATAGTCTGAACTTTAGCCTTAACTTGGGAAGGATTTGATTTTCTCTTTATGTTCTGCACAGATAACGATCATTTGTCTTTTTAGTGCCCTGTTTCCTTTTGGGGTTGTTAATCAAATGAGACTGTTGCCATCCCAAGATCAGAAAGAAATTAATGACGTGCTTTTGCTTTGATATGGTTTAATCAACTGTAATTAGATTTGATCCAGAGTTGTTCAGATTTGGGTTTTGTTTGTTTGTTCTTTTTTTTTTTTNTTGGGTTTTTTTTTTTTTTTTTTTTTTTTTTTTTTTTTTTTTTTAAAACGTGATGGCTGCTTAGCATCATGTCTTAATTCAGTATTTGTCTGAAGAGGTCCCCCTGTTTAGTAAGCATAGCTGTTCCGTGACATCATTGCCAGGGAGTCCTTAACTGGCTTAGGTGTGTGGTGTTTACCTGTCCAAAGGGCTTAATTTTTGCTCACACCACTTACCTGGTTTTTTGTTTTGGTTTTTTTTTCCTTTCTTGGTGCCATTGTCAGTCTGTTCACACAATGTCACTCCTGCAGCTGTTATTGGAAGGCTGTTCCAAAACCTCAGTTCTCTGGTTATTATAAACCACCTTTAATTTCTAGCCTCATTTCCCCCCGTGGTCAGTTTTTATTTGATCTTATGCCAATTCTTTAGTTTACCTTGCACAACGATTTTACTCTTCTCCACGGTACCTTTCCCTAAGGGCATTTTTGGAAGCTATTTGGCATGGTAAGGTGAAGGGTATTGGCTGTTGTTGTGGGGAGGATGCGGGGTGGGGGAAGGAGAGGGTCATCTGGTACTTGCAGGGCAGATTTGAGAACAGGGGCATTGTGTCACAGGGTGGCACAGATTTTTAAAGACAAGGCACAGCAGCTTGTCAAAAACATCCAAGCGAAAACACAAAAAGGAATCATATCCTGTTATGCTTAGTTTTACAGGATTAAGTAAACAAAGGTCTCTTCGTCACCTTTCGTTTCTTCAAGAGGACTGGTAATCCGTTTTCATGTTAGTTTTAGTTATTTCTGCAAGCCGTGAAGTCAGTTAAGACCATTACCAAACAGCACTGCCTCTCGGTTGTGCTGCAGAAATGGCTGTGGGGCTGTGATGCAGGTTGGATCCGGTAGCTGGTCTGGGCCAGTGTGGTTGAACTGGACAGTTGGCTTCATCTTGCTTCAGCACTGCACAACTGAATTTATCGACAATACTTGAAATGAGTGATTTATGCTTAACATAAGCACATGTGTCTTATATGAGGCTTGTGATGCCTGATTTATTCAAGTATCATCACTGACTTTTTCATAAAAGCATCATGCTATGGCTCATAGTTGTCCAGTGACCGCTGAAAACCCCCAGAACATTTTCCTCCCTGTTTCTGTAGCAGAGCTCTTTAGTCCTTACAGCTTAATTGTCTATCTAGTCTTTAATGCCATCAGCGTTTTTTTTAGTTTTAAATGCCGGTTCTCTGTGCTGGTAATGTCTCTTCATTTTGCATTAACTTTTTTTTACTTTTAAGTAAGAATTAGCTCACTTCTGGTTGTGGTGGATCCAGATCCGAACCAATAGCGATGTCCCACATTTCTTGTCTTGAAAAAAAAAAAAAAATTGCAAAGAGAAAATGCCAAATTAATTTGCATTCTACCACTAGGGAGTCAGTGTTGCATTTAAACCCTGTGTTTGTTTTCTCCTGAATTTTTCCTTCACGGTGTTTTCTAAAGCCTTACACAAGTGAAACTAAGTGGGCAGTTGCTTAATCAGATATTAGTCATATCCTTTTTGTTTAGAAAGTTTCGTGTTTAGTACCTGTTTTAAGTAGGTGAGTAATCTTTGTGGATCAGGAGAACCGCAAAATACTTGTATGGTTTATCTGTTGCACAAAATTATGAGGCAGGTTTGGAAGCTTATTTTGAAGCCCTGCAAGAGTTGGATCAGATGCAAGGGATTGAATTATTCTCCCTTATCTCCATCTCTCCCTCTTTGGGGGTGATCGGACTGCTAATCTAATCTTCTCAAGGAATCCCATCAAGCTGTTCGTTGTCATACTGTGTTTGGGGGAAGATACATTTTATAGAATCAAGTAGCTCAGAATAAGCTGATAGACTTTTTCTGTTTCCGGTACCTTGTCTCTGCAAGCTTTAGTATTTGTCTGCTTTACTAGTTTGTGGGTGGCCAAGTGTCATCCGTATTCCCACTCGCTATTTCTGCCAAATCAGCCAGAGTTTGAAATACCATCCTGTGCTCACATCTGATCCGGGTTAAATCTGAACTCGTGGTTGATCTGGTGCACAATATTGGCATTTATGGTCATGTTTCTCTGGCCTCAGGATAGTTTGGTGAATGCAAATTGAAGTTCTAGATGTTTCATCTGAATTGCATGCTTGCTTAGAAAGTCACATAGATCACTGAGCACTGCATCCCACTTCCCAGTATCTTCAGAATAACTAAATACAGGTCATCACTGTCTTCCACAATCACCTTTTAGAAATTTGCCAGAGAAAAAATGTTTCCATGTATCATAACTGCTATTTTAGTTCAGATGAGAGCATCACCTTGTTCGAAGTGCAAAGGTGAGATTTAAGACTCTTTAGGATACGATTGATGTGTGCTTTGGATCAAAGTTGTTAATATAATTCCTGCATTTAAATAATTCAAAAACTTATTTTAAATTGGCAAATTTAGTCACTGTGTTCACCAGTAATATCTAAATGTATTGAGACAGGGTGATTTTTTTTTTCTCTTAATTCTTTTTCCTTCAGTCTGAAAAGGGCCAAGGGATCTTATTCTTTTGCAGATAAGGTAGTTATGGTGAGCTCCTCACCTCGGAAGTGTTGCAGGTCAGACTGTATAGTCTATGGGTAGACAGGTTACTTAAACAGGATCGCAGTCACTTTATAACATGTAATTTCAGTGCTTACAGGAATTCAGTACAAGCTATTTGCTTTCCACCATGCTTTCTTGGCATAAAAGACTTCTTTGACCAAGCCTAAGTTGATCTTGATTAACTCTGAAATACAACTAAAACTCTCTTAACAGAGGGAGCTTCCATGCCTTGTCATGGTGATGTTGAAAGTATAAATACAATTTCCTTCGAGCCCCATCCTGTCCTGAAAGGAGGAAATCTGGTTGGCTAGTTTGTTGTTAATATGTGTACTCTCTTGCCAAGGGCCCTTATTACTGAGCTACATAGCTTACAAATAACTATTATCTTATTTTTCCTTCCTTTTCCCCTTCAACAGGAAAAACCTAAATGAAGGCGGATGTTGCAGAGGGGAAGAAAATGCATCATATTTTGAATTGAGGGAGTAGCTGTTGCTACTTTTTAGTTGTATACAAACACCATTTTGTATGTGGGTTAGGGTGGGTTTTTTTGGTTTTTTTTGGTTGTTTGTTTTTCCTGCACACAGTAGCTGACATAATGAAATGGGACACTTGGAGTTGAGTATAAAATGGCAGAAGTAAAATTTACAGGTGCACATTAGCCAGGCAAAGGCCAGGTTCACAAGTGATGGTTGCTGTGTGGCATGTGGAAAATAGAATGGATTCCTTTTAGGTAGTGGAGAATAATCTGACCAACTTCTTATGTTTATGGATGTGCAGTGTCACTTAAATAGATTAAAAACCCATTCTTTCCTCCACTGTTGCTGGACCTTCTGTTAGTCCTCCAACTGACCTTGTGCTACCTACTCCAGGATGAAGCGAGCATGTTTGTTGTTCCGCTTTCTGTCCGATTGGTTAATCACAATCTTTCTCTTCATTTTTATAGAGCAAATTCGATTAAAGAATATAAGAAATGTATATGGAAGGTGCTTGTGGTATCGTTTGCGACTGTTAAAACCACAACAAAACATAATTCCTACAGTAAAGTAAGTACATTTCATTTGTGTGACTTTCTATTAAAGCAATTCCTACATTTTAGTTTTTATAAAAATATATTTTTTTATAATCAAAGCAGCTGGAATTAATTCTATAATAATGGCTTTTGTGTCACAGAAGAGACATTTGCAATCTGCTATATTTGAATAATTAATGGCTAATCATTATCTAGTAGGGCTTGAAATCAAGATGGATGCTGTCTGTACTTTATAAAATACCTGCTAAATGAAACCAGTGAACCTCAGCACTAATAAATAAGTAAACAATGCATTAATTTGTTCCAAAAAATAACTGTACCTCACTGAAATTAGTGGTGCTAGAGATGTCTTTTGATTTAAATATTTAATATGTAAATATAGATATTCAAACATAGAACAGTAATAGTTTGTATGTTTGAAGTTGTTGGTTTTATATACTTCAGTTCTTTGTTTATTACACCTACCCCCAAAATATTTTGCTGTCTGGTATGCATCTGTTCCAGCTTTTTATTTTTTTAACATTGACTTTGTTTAGTATCAGGTTAAAGTCATCCTTTAAAAATAGGAAATATTATTGTATACCTGCTGAGGACAGACAGTTAAAGAATGGAAAGAGTCTTTGTTGATAGTGGCTTGCCTTTGTTTAAAAAAAAAATAAATTAATTTGAAGTCAGAACAGCTGTCTCATCTGTGTCAAAGGTGGTGTTATAACTGAAATACTCATACCTGCTTTAAAATGGCTTTAATGTTTCTCACTATTTTAATATTGTTTCTTGAAGACTGGTATCAAATGGCTTCTTATGTTACTTGTAGAATTATGCTGGAGGTAGTGGATGTGTACATTTAAAAAATTATTTCTTCCAAACAGGAAAATAGTGCTCCTTGCTGGCTGGGCGTTATTTTTGTTTCTTGCATACAAAGTTTCCAAAACAGACCGAGAGTACCAAGAATACAACCCTTATGAGGTTTTACATTTGGATCCTGTAAGTAATAGCATCTTTCACTAGTCTGTACTACTATAACTGTATAATCTATGTCTAGATGTCAAATCTAAGACTTCATTATTTTAAACAAAATAAGTTAACTTTAGTGAATATATGTAGTGGTTTTGTTCTTTCGTGGCATCTGAAAGTTGCTGCTGCATATTGTAAAGTCAGTCGTTAGATGTTCTTTGCCTACATCTGTACTAATTTATAACTTTGATATCTAGCTCCTTCAAAATTCTAATGACTTTCTTAATATAATGAGGTGGGTTTTTTTTTAAATTATTTTGAATCTTACTCTGATGTTGTTTGCCTTGCTTGGTACAGGAAAACAAAGTCATTCTGCTTTGTATGCCCTGTGAAAATCCTCTCAATAGCCATTTTTAGAGATTCTGCTGAATAAACTGTATAAACAAGAATGTGAATTCATTTGATTTACGGTTGTACAGCAATATTTCTCTTGTAAATGAACGGTTTCACTGAAGAGTGTTGGTGATGCGTATTTTGATGTAGTAAAGGTTACCTTGAATCTCAGTTGCATCTGTGAATGCAAACAATTCTAAATTCTAAATAGTGATATCAGCCAATTGGTTTATTAAACTGGGAAAAAAAGGCGTATTGTTTATCTGGAAAACAGATGCAGTGGTGTATTTATATTGAAGGTCTGATTCAAATGGATATAAAAAGTTATATATCCTGAGGAGACGACTAGACCTTCTGTGCATCTCTTAAACTCTTACTTAGTCTTGTCAAACTCTTTTCTTCATCTTAACCACAATACCTCGAGCAAATTCTCTGCTTATGGTAATTATTTCCTGACACAGAGCTCCTCTTTCGAATACCAGTAGTCATCTTTTCAGTTCTGAAGTCTGAGGTATGCTTTACTCTCCAGTCTAAGGAAATTCACTGTGGATACAGCTCAGCATAAGAATATGGAAGAACTGCGAATGTACCTGTTTTGATTAAACTTGATGTATATTGTTAGTGTTAGCTTAATATGTATGAGAACATTAACAAATACATCTCTTGCCGTTAGTGATGTGGCTTGTTGGCATAAGGATAGGCATCACCGGTACTACTTTTCTATGCTAAGAAAGCCATTATGGCAGATATGCGACTCCAGCCTGTTTCTAGCTAGACAGGTAGAACAGGACCTGCCCGTCATGTGGAGAGGCAATTTACTGAAATTCAACCTGTGCTCAGTTCCCCTGTGAATGACTGATTGCTGACTCGCATTCTCTCACTGACTCACAAGAACAAGATAAATTTTTGCTATTGAATGGTATCTGTTGGAACCATGCAGTTTAAATGTTCATGTATTTGGGTTAACTTTGGTTAAATCAAGCTAGGGATTAGGTCATCGGAGGATTTTCTTTTGTCATCTTTGGCAAATTTGTACAAGTAACAACCCTGAGGGGAAAAAAGGTACGTATGTAGTGAATTGTAACTTAGTGTTTATCAACGAGAACTTGTACACACGCTCAAGATACATGCAGCTTATCCAGGCAAGGAAACCAGTACTGGAATGCTCCAAGAACTGATAAGAGGGATGGAGCATATTGTCATAAGGACAAGCTGAGTTAAGCCAGAGATGTTAAAGGGGAGTGAAGAGATGGGTGTGAAGGTAGATCAGTTGATGTAGGGCTCAAAATAGAGTCCAAGATTCCAGAGCATGTTTGTTTTATGTATTTCTGTGCTATCAGATGATGTCTGTTAAATCCCCTTGAAAAACTTCTAGTTCAGACTACATGAAAGTTAACAGCTTTCGTCTGTTACCTTTCAAGTGGAACCTTTAGAGTCATTGCCAGCCCTGCTGATGTTGAAGTGATACAGATGTTGAAGTGTTGATAGATAATGCAACTGTTGTTGTTGTTAAAAACAAAAAAACCCCAAACTTAAAAAAAAAATTGCAGGTACCAGCGCTTGAAAGTTTTGGTACACAATAATTCATTTGCTTCTTTGCATTCACATTGTGGCCAAGATTACTTTTTTTTAATCTTATTTTAGCATATCGGCTTTTAACGAGACGTTTTTTCTCCAGAGGAGAACCACAACATGGACAAAGTCCAGATAATGTACATGCACCTTATTTTATATATAATATCAGCACTTTATTTTGAACATAGAATAACTCTTTTTGGAGCACATCACTTAAATTCACTAATACATAAGGCACTTGGATATTATTACTGATTTATTGAATAAGTGTCCTTACTGCCATTTTACAGGTGGGATCCGAGGCATAAAGATGAAGCTCAACACTGATTATAATTTTGGATTCCTTATATAAGACAATCGGGCCTTAATTTTTTTTGTAAGTAGTTAATGTAGGGAGCTCTGTGTTTCAATCAGAGTGCTGACTGACACCAGCTGTCCTAGGCTACTAAGCATTTCTGTAAGTCACCCTAACCTCTGTAGCCTAGCTTTTGAAAATGAAGAGTGAGTAAGCAATTAATGATAGAAAGTTTGTTATCAGCTTATCAGGGATCACATGCACCCTCTGTGGCAGAGAGGAAAGAATTAGGAGGGTTTTTTTTGTTTTTTTTTTTTTTTTATTGGGGAACTTTCATGTGAC
>VYXH01000447.1:112794-167489 GCA_013397275.1 Burhinus bistriatus
AGACCCATCTCTTCTTCTCCAGCACCCTGATTTCCTGCCCCCCCCCTCCCCCTTCCAGCTTCTGCTACTCATCTGGCATTCTTCATCTAGTCTTGAAATGGCTGTTTTTACTTGAAGTCTAATTTATTATGGAGTGAATTCATCTTGTGCATTAAATGAGGCAGGCATGCTCTTGAAAAATAGCGTTGGAAAATGATAGACACATTGTATAAAGTAACAGCGAATGAAGCCTCAGGGTAGTTTAATTTCTGGTTTAAATTTATTGAAACAGTACCATCATCTTTAAATAACTTCTTGTGTGTTTATTATGCAGTTAAGGGCAGCATGCTAGGCCTCTCTGCCACTGTGTTGAAAAGCCCTCTGGTAACGGTTCTGTGAAACTCAGCAGTTAGCTTACTAGAAAAAGTATCTGCGCTTACTATAAAGTTTCGTAGGTTTTCTTGAGTAGTGAAATTCACAGTCCAGCATGAAAGTTAATGCAGTTGTGTTGGTGGCATTTAACAATGTGCTGTAGTAGAATAAAGATTGATCTCTTTCTCAGGTATAGGTAATGTATTCCCTTTGTTCAAGAAGTTGGAAATAATTTATGGGTAGGATGATTCTAGTCAAAGGCATTCTTAAGCAGCAGGGCAATCCACCGTTCCTGGTGACTGACAGATTTATTTCTGGCTACAAGCTGCAAGGGAACCATCATACTTGATCTCTGAACTCTTTTCTATTTAAATAGAAGAATATTGCAAGTGAGAATTCTTCGTATTCATGAGTGTGCTTAGGAAAATACAAGATTTGTCAAACAGATAAGGCAGGCTTACTTTTTTTTCTATGGATGGATAAACAAGGTAATCCAGAAAAAACCCAATACCCAGCCATCTGAATGTTTTTTCGTTAGGCTATGACTTCTAACTTGTTTTAAAAATATAATGGTTATAAAAATGTTATTAGAAAAATAATTGTTTCCACAAAATGTGTATGTAGTTTCATGATTGTACTGTACATAATTCTTTAGTTTAGTGAATGGTTCGGAGAAATATTGCACAATGTGCTTTAGAATATAGATACAGAAGAATTTATTTGATTTAAGTATTTATTCATAACTCAAAACTTTCCTTTTTAAGGGAGCAAGTGTATCAGAAATTAAGAAACAATACCGTGCGCTATCGCTAAAATACCATCCAGATAAAGGAGGAGATGAAGTTATGTTCATGAGGATTGCTAAGGCCTACGCAGCGTAAGTTTCTTTTTTGCCTACAAAAAATGGGAACTTGATACTATGGGGAGGGAAATCTCTAAGGTAATAGCAGGGATGACCTGAGCAAAACATGTCACATTTCAGTGTATACTTGTTCTGTACAAGTTAGGAAAGATAACTTAGTTGTTTAGCAGCTGTCAGAATAATGTGTTAGGTCTTTGTATTAAAATCCCATGTCAGCTAAGAAAAGTGTTTCCAGTGCACTACATAGCTAAATCTCAAAGATGACAAAGAGCTAAATGGGTGTTGCGGTTTTTAACTGACCAGCACTGTTGCGGCAATTTTGAAGCATTGCTTAGAAAATAAATATACTATTCATTTCACTTAGTGATAAAGCTGAAGTTAGAGATAGTATTTTAACTCTGTTTCCATCTAGTGACAAAAATACTTCATTCTGGGTTTCGACTTGGCTAGTTCGTGGGTCCCCCATGTCCCTTTTCATTTGTGCTTGCCTTGGAGTCCTGATTTTTCACTCTTGACTGTTTCATATTACCTATGTAGTTCTTAAAAGCTGAATCCTCGAATCTTATTTTCCTCCAGAGTATTTTTTGGTCTTACCTCTGTGTATAGCTTCTTTTTTTTTGTTTGTTTGTTTGATTTTTTTTTTTGGTTTGTTTTTTTTTTTTAATCTGAGAGATGATATCTAGTATTAGAATTCAGTATAAAGGAAATTCCTTTTTATTGAATTTTTCAATAAAGAAGATGCGGGTTTGGGTTTTGTAATGCTGTTCGTACACGGAATGTTAATACAGCTTTATGTTCTAAATGATCATGTGTCAGAGTCCAATACTCTCTGACCAGGTTCTTCTAGATATTCCATGTGTGGGGCATATAATGTTTAATATCAAATTTGCTTATCTGAAGATAGTTGATGTTACATGTGATTTGTGGTTCGGTGGAGTGATATATTTGTATAGTGTTTTTAGTATATTTTGTAAGTTAAACCTAGCAAGATACAGGAATTCCAGTACACAGTTCAATCACAATACCAATGTGATTCCCATTACTGGTCTCTATAATACACTCACTGTCTCAACGCTGGGTGTCCGCAGGTGCCAGGATGGCATGTGTGGGTTGAAGCCAGCTCGAGCCCGTTGTTCTCTTCATAATTCTTTTGCTTTGTCTAGTTTTTATATTATACGTTTGGCTGAGCCAGGTATGCTCTCTCCCCATGCTGGTCTTGCAAACTCAAGGACACATTGATACTTTTTTAATGCACTGGAGGAGAAAGAAATGATTTACAGCACCAGTTGATCTGCTCAACTGTTGATAGGTGTTTATCTAAAACAAAGGCCACCCTCCAGTCCCCTTTGTGTTGAGACAGAGTCAGCTTCTTTGCAGCAGCTGTGGTGAGTCACTGTGGTCAGTCTGAGCTTTGTGGCACATTACTTTTGCCCATCCCCTCTGAACCTTCTTCCATGGTAAGGATTTATTCAATCAATCGCATCATCAGAGAACCTAGCAAGCCGGTGATTTCTGCTTTTAAGTCAGTTGTCTGTGGTTAACCTTACTGACTGTTTGAGAGTCCTTTTTGGGGTGAGCTGAGAAGGAGAACCAACACCGTGCTCACTTGAGCAGTTTTGAAATCATAGTTTCTGCTTAAATCATCTGCATCACTATGAAAGTCTCTTCAGTAGGATATTCTGGTATTGCTTTCTGAACTCCTGGAACATCTCACTTCTTTGCTTCGCAAGCTGGCACTCAGATGCTTGGTGGTATGGTTTGATACTTCAAATGCGGGTGTAAGGGCTGTGGCAGAGGCATATCTTAAGTAAATGACAGTGAAGTTCCTCAGCTATGCTGTCTTGAAAGAATATAAAAGCTACCGATTCAGTGAGTCTGCTTGTTAACAAGTGTGAGACTTAGAAATGATGAGGAGACATTTGACTCACTGGGTTTCTTCTGTGAGACAAAATCTTCCGTGTAGCGAATGTGTGATGTTCTGTTTCCTGAAGCAGTATTCTTCCTTCTAGTAAACAGGGATTCTGTTTGAGGTGGTGTATTACTGCCAAGAAACTGTCATTACAGAACAGGCATAGAAACTGTAAGATTTAGGAGGTGGTGTCATAATTTATTTCTCTCTGCTTAAATATGAAACTAGGGAGTTCCAGGAAAAAAACCAACCAAACACACACATGCTATCAAAGACCAAAAGTCTGGAATAAGAGAATTAAAAGCCCATATGGACAACTTCTGCTGTATCAACTCATCTTGCATGTTCACCTTTCTTCCAAAAAAAAGATGATGCTTTCAACCTTTGTCTTTCAAAATTTGCTGTACTGTAACCTGGCATTGAAAAGTGCTCTTTGATGGCTATGCAGTCACTCTCATGAAAGGGAGATGTGATTGTTCCATCTCCTGTACGAGGGTGCACCTTGAGTGTCTGATTTCTTTTGCTGTCAGAGTGCTAAAAGAATTTGCCTGTATCGTGAGGGAACACAGCAGTATTGTTTCATATCAGATTTCATACAAACAATAGCAGAAGCTGTTTAGCTTGCCAAACCATCTCTGAAGGATAGTATAAATGCCTCATTTTAAAGTTTCTGTATATTAATGATTTAGAGCACTTTTACTTCTGTATTAACTTAATATCTCTTCTTGAAACTAGCTTAACTGATGAAGAATCACGAAAAAATTGGGAAGAGTTTGGTAATCCAGATGGACCACAAGGTAACAATTATGAATGACATAAATCCTGTAGTTTGTGTACATTGAGCTGTGTAATACCTGATCATTTGAGGAGCACTCGGATCTTAATGTATATAGAGTAACTTTTTCCTATGACTTGAAGCAATGCATCTGATCAGTTCTTTGCTTCTGAAACTGACTCTGGGGTGGTAGTGGGAGGGAAAGGCAGGAAAAAGCTTGCTTTCACGTTTCTCAAACTTCTTATTAGGGGAAAAAGAGAAGGATATTTTTTAATTAGTCATCTTCAGTAAGTATCTAGAGAGACTTGCCAATATTACAAGGAGGTGTAAGCTAAAAATAGAATAATACTTATAAGCAACTTGTCAATTTTAAACATTTCTTAGTATTTATGTTCAGATACTATAAATGTATATTGAAAAATTAACAACTAACCATAATGCAATAAACACACTCCAAAGGGATGTATGTGAGGATATGTATGTATTTAAATAAATACTGTATACACATCTGCCTTCCTTTGCTGGAAGCAGTACTGTGAGAGTGTAGCTCTATGCCACCTTTATCTTGAGGAGTCCTGGTGATTATCCCTATGCTGGTAGATTGTTCCTGGGCAGATAGCTACGTGGAAATAATCCTGATGATGGTGTATTAAAGTTTTACAGTAGATGATCCAAACGAAAACCATTTAAGACTGAAAGTTAATTGATTCCCCCCTCCCCTTGTCTCCTTCCCCCCCCTCCCCATTTGCAGTTGCATGAGTTGCTTGTATAACATCTTTGTGACCCTTGTTTAAGTGGACTAGTTGTGAGGAACAACATTTTACATTTCTATCTGCTTCTGATGTTCATTACAAGCAAAAAGGAAACCTGCCATCTGTTAGGACAGGCCTCCTTAGATCTCTGCTTGTTGATGCCCTGCAGTTTGTGGGACTAAGTTATACTACCTATCTACGTGGAATGAGTTAAGGCCAGCTGGGAAATTTTTCTTCGGAATTATATCCATCCAACATGGGAAATAAATTTTAAAAGGGAAAAAACCCCCAGCCCCTGAACCAGTGTTTCAAAGAAACAATCTTCCCTCTCCCTTCAAAAAAACAACTGTGCCAACTAAATCATATTCTGAAAAGGCATTTCTGATGGACTAAGGTGGTGGTTTAGTTTCTTTAACCACTGTGTTTTATAGCATAGCAAATTTCTTTCAGCTCCTAGCTTCTTTTGATTTCCTAGCCAGGCAAATAGGAGGACTCTGTCCCTCTTGCTGCAAAATACGAATAAGATCTTACTTCAGAAATGCTGTCACAATATCAGCAAAATTCTACGGTAAATTTCAGTCTGGTATATGCACAAATAGCTTTCCCTAGGACCTTTCCTGATGGTAAACTGTTTTTTGCATCTGCAAGTTACTAACTTAGTGTTGCCAAGGCATAGGATTTCAAGTTAGGCAGTATGTCAGTGAGCTTAAATGGACCTGAAGCTGTGACTTCAAAAGAAAACTCAGCCAAAAGCTGAGAATTTAAAGGCATGAAGACCCTTGTGTGGTTGGCTCAGAGGTCACTTGCACAAACGTAAGGAACTCTGGATTCCCAAAGGGTGAAATGAAACGATTCTTTGGTAGGGCAGCAGTTCGTACTGTGAGTGGGAAGCCTCCCGCTCTTTTGAAACCCTGACTCAGACTGCGGTGGAATTGGAGTTCTCTGCTTTACTTATAGGTTTCGCATTGTTCCTTCATCTGAAGGGTGGGAAGAAGCCTGAAATTTTCTGTCTCCCATCCTCTATTCTGTAACTTTGTTCCACATTGAAGTGTGAGGAGCTTTCTAATTTAGTGAAATTCATGTTCTCATCGTTTCTACACCTGTCGTGTAAAAATCTGTATCCAAGCTATCTACTCTATTTTTTTAGTTCTGTGTGGCCAAAGAATGGAGACAGTCCATATAGAGGTGTATTCTGGGATGAGATGAAGCACATCTGGTGTTAGACATGTCTAACCAAGTTAGATGAGGTACGTCCCACCCGCTGTGCCCAGCACAGAGGCACAGCAAGCAGTATTCCTCTCTATCCGACTGAAGCAGCATGGAGGTTAGAGGCAGGCAAACAAGGTTTCCTTGTCTTTAGCATGACTTGCTCCTTTACTAAACGTAAAATACTGAATGTGCAGAATCATTTGAAGAGTGTTTAAAAGCAGGTGAGGGGACCCAGAGAGTAAAAAGATATGCTTCTAACAATGTAAGGCAGTTTTAGTAGATTGCCCTTGGTATTTGCTCAGCGAGCGTGGATGGGGGCAAGGAGACTCTCAGACCAGAAGAGAAAGCTTTGTACTGAGCTACTTCTGTTCCTGGAGCAGTTTGAAGCTACAGTCCTCAAGGTCAAAAATATTGTGGGAAACTGAAATTGATACCACCAGTAAAAGACACATTACATTTTTAGTAGATTCTTCTAAAAATCCATAACCATTAACAGATAGGGAAGTGTCTCTAGGCTCTTCTCCAGAGCAGGGCATTTCCTGTAACTTCCTGCGGTAAATTCACTGCGTGTTATTCTGTTGAACTCTTAAGCTTGAGGTGTGATCGAGCTGGTCAGATGTTTAATTTGAATCTCAACAAATAGTGGTTTCCAACTTCCAATAGAAGTCATGTTAGGCTTGTACATAACAACTGGTTGTCTGAATTGCTGACTGCTACAGTCTGTTGGAGACAGTATCGGAATAGTATCTAAGTACGTAGGGGATCCTAGTCTGTCTCCTAGTACTGAGGAAAGTGTGTGTTTTGGTTTTCTTTTTTTTAAGCAGGCTCTTGAAATTTGTAAAGGTTGGTTTTTTTTTTTTTTTTTTTCGTGGTTTCCTATAGCTTTTTGTGTTGGGGTAGGTAGGATTTGCAAACTTCAATTTATTACTGCTAAAGTGTCTGAAGACAAGCTATTTTACGCTAATCTGTATTCAGATCTGTGTACCATAGATGTTACTGTTAGAGAATCATGTCTTCCATTGTCTGCAGCCTAACTCCTTTTGAATTGAAAAGTGTTCCTTTCTTACCAATCCCACAGAAATTTGAACTCGCAAAGGGTTTTGTTTTTACAATTTACAGCTTAGTACAGTTCCTTAAAGTTATAAACTAATAAAACTTTTTCCATAGTATTCATTTGCTCAGACAGTTTCCTTGCAGTTCATGTATTTACTGAACTATGTATATTTAAACTGCTGAAAACTCTGCAAGGCAAAGTTCATAAATCTTTCCATCTGTGAAATCTTTCTCTCTGGTTTGGTTTTCTTTTTATATTAATAAATCTTGCATGTCTCTTTCACTGCAATATGTTAAGCTAAAATCATTGGCATTTCAGATGTTGCATTTAAGTCTTGTTATTTTATTGCATACTTCAGTGTATTTCTAATTTCTTTTTTGATTTTGCTAGATCTGTTAGAATGTTGTTTATTGAAGTGATAAACATGAGGATTTTTTTGTAGGTTGGTGGTTTTGTTGGTTTTTTTGTTTGTTTGTTAGACCTAATGTGACTTTAAAACAATTCCTTAATATTTTGTAGCGAATTTATTTTCTTTTATCCTACAGCTACAAGCTTCGGTATAGCTTTGCCAGCCTGGATTGTGGATCAGAAAAATTCAATTTTGGTGAGTCAACTTAGCTCAAGATTTTAAGGTGAATTTTCAAGTGTTCACTTTAAAATGTTTGTGCTTAATACTGCACATTTTAGTCAAAACACGTAGTTAATAATACTTTGGTCCAAATGACTCCTGAAATTTGCTTCAAAGATGTACAAAAGTGTTACAGTAGCTTAAATCTAACCTTTGAGAGTAAAGTATTAATATGCTTGAAAGGATCTCATTGCAATGATCGTGAGGTTGTATTGTGGTCACCCCTGCTACAAAGTGTGTGTTTGCTGGTGCAAGGAAACACATATAGAACTATTTGCTGGATTTCCGTAGTTCCATTTGGTTTGCTAGTGATGCTGTAATCATACAGTGTCTAAATGGTCTTTCTTTTGCATTTGTTGCTGCAAGGTATTTGGCTTACCCGCCTGATTTCTTCTAATGCGGTTATCATCTCTGTCCACTGCACCACAGTTTAGCTGCCAACTCTTTAATTATTAAAGAAACCCACCCGATACAATGTGTGGATGATTTAAAAGATTACTTACACTAAACTGATACTCCTTATTTAAACCCTACTCAACTGATTATATTACTTGTAAGTTACTCAGAAATAATGACAGGTATTATGCCATAAGCTTACGTTCATTTGTAGTAGGCTTGTTGTAATACTACTTGACTGTATTTTAGAATAAAGTTTAAACAAGAGTAGTATGAAGTAACTGAAGTATCTAATGCAGTATGTTTCATAATTTTTCTCTAGGTTTTGCTTGTATATGGATTAGCTTTTATGGTTATTCTTCCAGTTGTTGTGGTAAGTATTATCTAATTATTCTTCTACCCTATGTAACCAAGCTGTAAACAAAGCTATCTTAGACATGAGTAGAGTTGTTCGTTCTTGCCTTTCATGGAGAGAAAAAGCAAGTGAGCTTTTTTTTTTTTAATGTGGGTGTTTTCTTTTATTAAGGCAAAAGTGTAGCTGTTGTAGAGTTTCCAAAAAAGTGCAGTGCCATGATAGAGGGCGGGCTGTAGGGAAAATATTAGATATCGCAAGAGTTAGCCTGAGTTGTGTAATTCATCTTGTACCTTCTGTCATTCATCACATGAAAATTAATATAATGTGATGAACTCCAGAGTATATTCAGTGGTGGTACTGCAGAGCCAAGACTGAGGTGTCTGTAGCTGGTGGTACTAGAATGATTACTGCATATGGAACAGGTTGTTGATTTGGTTTCTCCTGGCTGCCTTTGTTTTCATAACTTCAATTTTTATTGATCTTCTGTACACCATGAGATGTCTGCCCTTGAGATTTCTTTGTGTGAGGAATCAATTGCTAGGTGAGTGGTATTTCAGGGCTCGGGTTTGCCCTACAGTATTGCTTTTGAATAATGTCCCTAACACAGTGATTGTGCGTCTGGGGTATGGCATGAAGAAAGACTCAGAAAATTGACGCTCAGAAACCTTCATGCTCTTGGGATTTGTAGAATCACAGAATAGTTTGGGTTGGAAGGAACCTTTAAAGGTTGTCTAGTCCAACCTCCCCTGCAAAAAACAGGGACATCTTCAACTAGATCAGGTTGCTCAGAGCCCTGTCCAGCCTGACCTTGAATGTTGCCAGGGATGGCGCATCTACCACCTCTCTGGGCAGCCTATTGCAGAAGAAGATTTTAATTTGAGGAAGTGTCCTGGAGTCTGGACAGCTGCTTGCATCTCTGTGTGCAGGAGCTCAACCAGGCTTTATTCCTTCTCTTTGAGAGTCTTTCTGCATAATTGAAGATTTAGTGTAGAAAACTAGATGTAGTGATTTCAACACGTTGTTGAATAAGAAGTTTAAAATCCAGGGTACAATGTCTACATATTTTTTCCTGTCTTTCCTTTTAGGTTTTAGTTGTTGTCTGTTGATGCTTTTTTGTATACATGTACTTTTAGTGATTCATACCAGGTTTGTCATAGCTCAAGTGAAAGTAAACATCCTTTCTGTTGTTAGGAAGAAATGTCCTGAGCAGAGAAAAAAATAATCTGCCTCTTCTTGCCTCTGTACCAGATGTAGACTTCTGCATTCAGACTTGCTACTGTAAATTTCTTTTATAGTCAGTGAAGAGGAATAGTAATTTTTATGGAGCAAGTTATTTTATCATTTCATTCTAAAGTAGACATAGAAGATAATTCATGCCTTTAATGGGCCTGTTTCTCTTTTATGAATCAATAAAGAAGCTGAAGTTAACTAAAGTGTAGTCATCCTGTATCTGAGATAGGCATCTAAAATAAAGTAAGGCTAATTCCACCCTTTGAATCCAGATCAACAAAAAAGGAAAATACTGATATGTCGTCCTTCCTAGACCTCCACTGACCTGAGTAATGTTCTGTACATGAGGCGAGCTGTATCTGCAAAAGCAGTTAGGGCAGCCTCTTTCATGTGGATTTGAACTGGTTGTAGTTATGTTTTTCTTCCAGTACCTACACTTAGACAAAAATTTGATTGCTATGGGACTATAATCTAAATTTTTCTGCAGAAAAACTTTAAAAAAAGTTGTGTACTATTTTGTATCAGGGTTCATCTATTCATGGAAGAATCAAAACTGATTTGTTTTAAAAAAACAAAGTTTGTGGGGAGCCAGTCCTAGAGTATTTCCCAAATAAATAAGTAAATTGCAGAGTTCTTTCTGTAGTAGGGGAATTTGCACTATTGCCTATTAAATTAATAATAGTAAGCATCACTTACTACTTTACTGCTTGTTACTTTTCACTTGTGATAAACTTTACAATAGATTGAGATATATGTTAGATGTTTTTTCTCGTGTTAGTGAGCTTTGCTTACAAGGAGGAGTTTAATGAACAGGCTGCAGTTTATAACCCAGCACGCCATTTTTCCTAAAATATATTATAGAGTACAGTCACTGTGCAGTGAGTTCCATAATTTGAAGTCACTGGTGTAATGCTAATGAGGGGATTACTGGAGTGTTTCTGAAGGTTTGGAAAACTTTTTCTGTCAACCTGAAGGTGTATGGCTTAATTCTGAGAATTTGCAGCAAGGGCAGCAGGCCACCTCCAGATTCCCCTTCTGAAGAGCATTTTCTCATTAGGTGACTTAAATTATTTTTGCAAATTTTCTTATAATGAAAGAAATCTCTCATTTTGTTCTTGGTTTGGCCTTGGTCTGCCTAAACTGAATTTGATTTGAATGCTCTGTTGTACAGTAAGGAGTTACCATATATGTAGAAAGTGGTAGGTCCAGTGGATTTACTGTTTAGTGGATTCACTAGAACAACACCAGAAATAAACAAAGCAGTGTATATGTGCATGTGTTGGGGGGAATTCTCTAGGCTAGAGGTCATCTAAAAACTTTTAGCGTCAGATTCTCTCAGATGAATATATTGGTGTGCTTTTAAAATTTTTGTCAACAAATATTTTTTTGTTTCCTTCTCCTTTCCGAAATTCATTTGACCTTATCATAGGTAAAATCAGTTGGGCTGAGTTACCTGGTTGTGAGGACGTGAGGTGATCCAGCATAGCTGTTTTGATGCTTCGTTGTAGCTGATGTCAGTTTGTTCTTGTCAAATATTTCAGGGTTCTTGGTGGTACCGATCAATACGATATAGTGGAGATCAGATTCTCATTCGGACAACTCAGATATATACGTATTTTGTCTATAAAACACGGAACATGGACATGAAACGTAAGTAAAAGGCATCGTGGAATGTTTATGTGTTCATCTGGAAATGTCGATCTGCGGATGTTAAAATGCTTCTGCTTTATAAGCCTTTGTTAGGTTAAAATAATGTTTCTGGTTCTTTTAGAGTTGTGGCAGGTGAAGAGTACTCTGTAAGAAGACAAGTATTTGGCAGAGGGAGTTATATAGATCTATATTTATGTCTGTCTACCTAAGGAAAAAAAAAAAAAGTATGTTGGGAAAAACATGCTGACCTGCCTGTAGTCCCGAGTTACTATGTGGCCACTAGGAGCTCAGCCTTTCTGTGTGTGTTTTCTTCTGTTACTGTAACAAAATAGGCTTCGGGAATTTTCTAGGGTCTGTCATAAAGTTTTTATATCACCAAAGAATGAAATAGTATTTGTGGTTCTCTATTCTTACTTGTTATGTTATAGCTAAATTTCTGTTTAAAAATTTTGCTCCCTGTCAATTTCATGTTACTTTGTTACTCGTTTATAGTTTTTTATATACTTATTTTTCTTGTCTGCTCACTTCTAAAGGAATAAAAAAATCTTTTTCTGGGGAAATCTGTAGATGCATTATGTTGGTGCAGAACTGGATCTTTTAGTTTGGAGGCTGGCATGGGCCTGAAGAATTACCATCGTACTAGTTCTAGCTTGGATTTTACTAGATTGCATGCGCCGAGCAATTGAAAAGCAGAATTAAAAAAAACAAAAACAAAACACCCAACAAAACCCAAAACCCTCTAAAAACAGTTCATAAATATATTCTGTTACTCATTTGAGTTACAGTGTTGAGCTTTAGATTTGCTGGAAGATTGATGGAAGCATCTGCTCTTGATACATCCATTTCCTATTGAACAGAAATGCTTCACAGATAATCCAAGAGGTCTAGGAGATAAGAGTATGGAAATACGTTTGCTTCCTAGTCATGGCGCACATGAATTTATGCACGTGGGATTCAGACCTGTTTATGCTCTCCGCCTTGTCATACTCTTATGCTTTTTCCCCTCTCCAAACAGCTAGGTGAGAAAGGAGGAATGGCAGAGCAGGTGAGACTTAATTAGAAGTTTAGGGAGATCACTGTGAACCTGGCCTCTTCTTTCTCCAAACTTCTTATCAACAGTAGATTATTTTGTGTTAAACCTTGCTCAGAACCGTAGCTTGCGTTGTCTCTCCTGCAGATTGGTTAAGAAGTTAACCCTAAGTTTAAGTGACCTTATTTAAGGACTTAACACTTTCAGGGAGTCCTGGGGTCAGAGGCAGGTCAGGTTTTCCCACTGAGGTCTGTTGTGCTGTCTGAATGAAAAATGAGGCGCAGCTGAGGTGGCTTAGACAAACCACACAGTGATCAGGTAAGGCTTTTGCTTGGTTGTGAATTCCACAGTGGTGAGGTACCAGTGCCAAAACTCAAGGCTTAAGCCTGGGCAGATGTAATCAATCTGGGCGAGGGAAATGGTGAGACAAATCTGTGTGACTTGGCTTGTGTTAGGTATTTTTTTCAGGTTTCAAGACAAATGAGTTTAAAAAACTTCCTTTCTTGATAGTCCGCAATTGTGGATATTAAATAATAGGAAAGTATTTATAGTTGTCTGAAACTGTTTGATATGCTCTGCTGAGGAAGTAAAGAGATAGAGAACGGAAATGAAAATTGATGCTCAGGGAACTTGGGTAATTGTTAGTAGGTGGAATTCAACGAACACTGCAAGTAGGTAAAAATAACTTTGACTTGCTTGGAAGAGACCTTGCTCAAAACTTAAGAATGAAGCTTGAGTAACTATTGCTGAAAAAGTTATTTAACTGGAGCAAATGATGGGGTGAGCTTTCTCTTATTGTCTGTGGCTGAGGGACCTGATATATTCATGAGCAGAAAGCTCATAATGGGGCTAAAATACCCCATTGTGTAGGTCTTTCATCTTAATTACACAACAGAGTATTTTGAGGTGGTATGGATTTTCCGAATCACACTAGGAAAAGAACAGTCCATCATCTTCATGGGATTTGTTTGCAGGGGTTTTTATTGAACTGCCTTTCTAATAATTAAAAGATTTTTTTTTTTCCTCTTAATTTTCAATGTCGACTGAACAGAAAATTGAGTTGAAATTTTATCCTTCCCACCTCCCCTTCTGGTGCACACATTGTGGTGCTGCCACAGGCACATGAATTGCTGAGAGAAACGGTTTTGTGAGCATGCAGAAGTAGACAAACTGCTGTGCAGTGATGTCTCCCAGTCCTAAAGAAGCCTATGTTTTTGTGAAGACATTTAGAGTCAAATGCTGGACTTGATGCCATGCAAAATGGAGCCTTGAGTGATCTCTTTTGTCTTGTGCCCCGCATTGGGTCTTGCCTCCTTTGCCCTGTGGCAGTAATGACTGATCCATTAAATAGAAAACATGAATATTCATGGTTGTTGGGGAAAGAGTGGGAATAAGTTTTATGGCTGAGGGTTCTGAAGAAACCACTCAGTGGCATAGGATGTTGCTGACATTTTCTGTGTCTGCCTCCAATTATCTTTGCAGGGCTTATCATGGTTTTAGCAGGGGCATCTGAATTTGATCCTCAGTACAATAAAGATGCTACGAGCAGACCAGCAGACAACATTCAGATACCACAGGTTAGTTATATCAAGAGATGTTTTATATATAACTGACCCCTTCAAGGGAAGAGGGAAATGGTGCTTCTAGGTGACCAGCTGATGGGATTCAAGTTCTCAAGGCATTAATTTCGTTGACATGTGACAGAAATAGGAATTAGAAGCTAGACTTGATTTATTTTCTTTTTTTTTTTTTAAAGAAAATATACCATTAATTGGTGATAATGCTTAGTTTAAATGGAATCAGTTTATTACATAGACTGCTGGGTTGGGTTTTTGGGGACGGGTAAACTAAATAGGCAATTAGATTGTCAGTCCTTACAAATTTTGAGTGTTGATATGAGGAGGTGATCGCCATTTGATAAAGTTCTTTTAAGTCATTAACACAGATCTGGTTAAATATGTTAATACCAAAAATTACTATCTGATGTCTGAACTAATAATGTCTGTAATTACTACAAAAATACCTCCATGAATGTCTGTTTCCCTCTGGTTGCCTTTTAGTTTCATTTCCACTCGGTCTTCCCAACAGAGATGCTGTAATGCGTACTGTGAAAAATAATTATTGCTAGCAGAATTTTAGGAAGTCTTATTTATCAGAAACTAACATTTTCGTTTTAAGAAGTTTAAAGCACAATATACAAAATAACCCAATGAAAATGATTTGAGTTTGCAAAATGACAGGGGGTAGTCTCACAGATTTAGCCTTTGCATGCACACAGTTTTCAAGTCGTAAATGTATTTTCATGTCCTAAATATAAGGAAAATAGACTGAGATAATTCCTTACTTAATTGTCTTTGTCTCTTTTACAAATTCTTTATCATCTTGTGGACTTTAAGAGAAGGGGCTGGAATTGTGGTTAGGTGAGTTTTTTCAGCAGTAGGAGCACATGACTGGAAAAGATCACCGTGGTCATCAGTTCTTCTCCTGTGTTGTTGCAAGCACTGGCATTGTGCAGGCCCTTTACTTTTAATCGTTCTTTATTTAAAAGACAGTCAAACCTTCTGTAACCAGATCCTACTGAGAAGCTGTTCCAGAACTCACTGTTCTAGTGGTTAGGAGTCTTGTTCGTGACCAATTTATAGCCATGTTTTTTGTCATCGTTATTCTTGAGTCTAAATGATTTTTGCTCTGTATATCCATAATGCATTTATAGACAGAAGCAATAGCCCATTTGTTCTCTTTTTGTCTTTGCTAAACTAGAAAAGCTGCTGTATTTTAATCACATCTTTCCCAAAAGGCTCATTTGCCTCATTCTGCTACATGCTGAATGGGGTACTGTTCCCAGTTAATACATTTCTAAATTTTACATTATTTTTTATTTTATATGCTCAGAATTGTTCATAGTATTTGTGTTATGTCTTAGCAGTGCCTTAGTTGGTGGCACTACTATTCCTGTATTTCCACAGGGAATAACTTTCAGCATACTGTTTTCCACAACTGTTTCATATGGTGCTTTAATACAACTAGTGTGGGATCACTAAGTTTTCTGGATTTCTCTTGTCTTCTATACCTCTGTTTTCCAGCTAACAAGCTCCCATCTTCAAGCTGCAGTTCTTGTTAGTATGCAAGTGCATGACTTGCATTGGATTTTGCTCCATTTCTAAAGGACCATTAATCAGTGTCATCTGTGTTCTTTTTTCTGAGTATATGACAGTACAAGTCTCTGAAGCATCAATACAGAAGGTTATTGCTAATAATTTTTTGTTAGTGTATCCTGCTTTTGGGGCCATGATCATCGTTCCCGTGTTTATTTCACAGTTTTATCATAAACCCAGTATCTATACTTTTCATAAAGTTTTCTTATCAAAGTTTTACTTTTCTTGGTCTGGTGTTATACCAGGATGTGATTATAAGGAGCTTCTTGTTAGAAGATCTTTTTTCAAGGGTAGGGAAGGACTGGGCAAAGGTCAGTGTAGCCTGGCTGTTGATAGCCTAACTTCATTTTGTGGCTGGAGATTTTGGAACCTCAGTCTCTTCTCAAGTGATTTGTAGACCTAAGAAGTGAAGCTTCTGGGCCATGTATTGATTCTTACAAACTATGAGCTTCTGTTACTCAGATTTGCAGCCTCTCCCTCCAGGGTCTTCAGCAAATTCATGTGAGAGAGACCTGCGTGAACTGTGCATCTTGTTCTAGTCAGGACCAAGAGTGGTCATCCTGAAAAAAGAACACCATACTTTTTTCAAGTTGGTGCTGTTTATTTATAAATTAAAATGCTTGATCTTCAGCCTGCCAAAGAGTTCAGGCTTATAGCCCTCCTTCCTGTGATACCTGAGACTATTTCTGAAGAAGTTGGCTGGGTCCTAGATTGGTGAAAGGTCTCAAGGTAATGCTGTTACTAGTGCGTATTGAGTTTAATATAAATACCTTAGAAATATGGTTGAATCTAGTAAACCTTGGCAATAAAATCAGATCTTTAAAATATTTATCCATCAATACAAATTTACTCAACGCTATTCAAGGCGAGTTTCTTCTGTGCAAACCTTTATTTCCCTCCTCACTTCCACATTGAAACAAGTCATTTAAAGACATTTTTTGACTTTTTTGAGCTGCATTATGAATAAAAATGGCTAATGTTCATCTCTACAGGACTTTCCAGGGGAAAGTTACTTAAAGGCTTGCTTTTGTGAATGTAGCTTTTTTCCTTGTAAACTATTCTCCTCCTGTATTTGCTTGTCTTTAGCACCAAAATAAGCTATTTGTATTTAACTATTTTATTTTAGCTAATCAGAGAAATTGGTGGCATAAATTTAAAGAAGAACGAGCCTCCGCTCACCTGTCCTTACAGCCTAAAAGCCAGAGTTCTGCTGTTGACTCATCTTGCTAGGATGAAAGTTCCTGAGGTCCTTGAAGAAGGTAATGGCTTCTCCTCTAATCGGATATTGTTGGAAACAGAGCAACACATTGCATGCTACAGTACTCATCATTCTTGTCCATTAAAGAGTTACATGGATCTCTGCTCAGTAATCTCTATGCAGTGTACTTAATAAGTCATTGAAGTTGAAAAACTAAAACATTTACTTAGCATTTACTTATTCTCTTCACAGCCCTGTAATACTGATATCCTACTTTTTAAAGCTTTTTGGCTGCAAATGTGACTTTGATAAATTTTTTTTCTCTTTGTAACAGAAGAAAAGGTTAAACATGTGAAGTATATTTGCTTTTCAGAGTAAAGAAATCAAAGATAAGCATAATATTGCTCTCTAACATTTCCATGCATGGTTATTTTTGGAGTTTTTAGCACACTATTTGAAGCAAAGATGACAAGATTAGAACTTTAAATATCAGTTACATATGAGCTTCAGTTTGTGTTTTGCAATTTTTCATACTTGTAAATATACAAACTTAAATGTTCCTAAATGCAGTTGTTAAGTTTCAACCATGAAACTCATCCTTTCTTAGGCTGACCAGCAAACTTGAGATGCTCTGCATTTTAATGCAAGTTAGAAAAAAAACCCACAACAAACCAGTGAAGATACATTGGTTCAAATTTTCCAGTTTCTTTCAAAAGAAAAACGATCAGTTTTAAGTAGTCACTAAAAATCTATCATCTTCCTTGCTACTTACAACTTCACAGATCTGTATTCAAAAGTAGTACTTCACAAATAATGTTATTGCAAAAACTGGTGTTTTACTTAAAAATGTCTTCTTTTAAACCTGTAATTAACTAAAGAATTCATGCTGTTTTAATAAGACTGGTGAATTGTCTGTGCCATCCTGTTGCTTTTTTAGATGGATCTGTTAAGTACTTCTTCATTTGGTGTGGAAGCTCCTTGTCTGGTATACAAAATTTGTGTTCCCTCTTAGCCCTGTTTTGTTAGGGAATGTTAGATGGATGTGTCAATGAGAATAAAGTGGTATTTTCAACAATACAAGAATGAATATAAATGAATACTGCACCATTAAATGTCCAGTTCATGTAAACTCTTTTTTTCCTAATAGAAGTGCAGCATAATTGCAGCCAGTTATGTCTTGCAGATCAGCAGTTTATCCTGAAAAAGAGTCCTGCACTACTTCAAGAAATGATTAATGTGATCTGCCAGCTAATAATAATGGCTCGAAGCCGGGAAGGTAAGAAAAGAAACTGTATAATTAAAACTAGTAAATATGATTCTTCATTGCAGTGCTTCATAAAGTCTTTGGTTCTTGTGGGAAACTTAACTTGTGATATTTAGAAATGCCTGAATGTACTTTTGCTCTTTTTACTGTAATGAAAGAGTTCTCTATTTTGAGGATTGAAATGCTGCTGCTGCCAAGCCCTACTCTGAAATCTGTAGTATGTATGTTCAGCTTGTAATGTTTGCAATTAGAAGTTTCTCGTTAAATGCAATTGAAACCCTTTTCTTAAAGATCTTTTCCATTTTTGGTAGCAAAGCACTTAGTATAAGACAAATTAAACCTTGTGTTCACCCATCTTTTCATTTACGCTTTTACAGTTCTTCCTCTCCTGTTATGAGTGACACTTGTTTTTTGCATCATTTCTTTGTATGTTGCTCATATTTTTCTGTTTCAGGATCCTATGCTGTTTAGCCTGCTATGTAGTTTTTTTCTGCACTTGTAGAGGCAGGTGCTTTGCCATAATTGCCATAGAAATTTAACTGAAATGTAATATTTAAGCTTTTTATTTTACTGTAAAAGGGCAATTACGCTGAACATGGTTGCTTGCAGTGTAAAGAAACAAAGACTGGGATCTCATTCCTTTATTGCAACAAACATAGGCAAGGTGGGGTTTTTTAATGCCAAACTGGTGATCATTTTGTTTGCTATCAAATAATGCTTATTGGTTGGTCTTTATTAGATCAAAACTCCTTTAACAAGCATTGATAGCTTCCTAACAAGAACGGTTTTGGGCAAGATCTTTCCCAGCACTGTTGCAAGTGCTGGAAATTGTGTTCCTAACCAAAATATGAGAGGGGGGACGTGAGAACATAAGGATGTTGAATGCTGACTTACGTGTCCTATTTTAGAAAGAAGAATCGATGAATTGTATTTCTAGTTCTCTTTTAAACCCTATCTTTACTAGTCTGTGAGACTACTGGGGAGAAAACTTGAAACCTGGAAGTTAACAGTAGCCATATTTTTCATTGTAGAAGTAATCTTCACGTAACATTAGATTTGTTAATGAGTATCAGTTAAGACCTCAGCTGTGGATATGTTTTTGTGAATGTTCTCCAGACTAGCACTGTAACAAAGTTGCAAAGAAACTTTTAGTTTAATAATTTATTTCATAAAAAGCTAAGTAGCAGTTTTGGAAGTGTGTGTGTGGGTGGGTTGTTTCGTTTTTGTTTGGTGGTTTTGTTTGTTTTTTTTTTTTGCTTTTAGTTTAAAGTTTTGCTAGCTCAGCCAGACCGAGTCCACGTATTATAGCTAATTATAAAAAGTGCTTGAATGAAGACACCTTTTTACTTGTTTATAAGCCCTTGTTTATGCCAAATGTAGGTTTGTCTTTTTTTTTTTTTTAATCTGGATAGGTTTTTTATAGAAGTTCTTCAAACCTCTGGAAGATGTCTTTTAAGATGGCCTACGTATATATTAGTCAACTAGCAAATACTTGTTTTCTTTTGTGCAAAATGAAACCAAAATAATACAGCCAGAAGCTTTTTTTATGCAACAGAACTGCAAGCCCTTGAAAAATGCAAACCACCTATAGCTCTTCTTGTAAAAGCTGAAACAAGATACTTAAGAGAGTACATGATATACTTTACAGCTTGAATGACCTCCAAGTAGCTGTGTTATTCTCCTCTAGTACTGTATGAGCATGGAGATACCTTTTTAATTTGACAGTAAGATGATTATTTATAGATGCAGTGTATTTAATAAACTGCTTTGAAGTTCCATCAATGAGTCTGTGAAAGTGGGTAAGAATTTATAGCTGTCATTATGTATAGTAGAAGTTACTTCCATAGATTTGGAAAAAAAGTAGAAGTGTATTGTAGGTATAGTTGAGGATTTGTTTGGTATTTATTTATCAGATTTTCTCAAAATTATTTCCAAAGTTTTAAAATGGCAGTGTTCAGAAATTTGTACCAAACATTTCCTCTCGCTTCCATGTCAGTTCTCTCGGCACAGAACATTAAAGGGAAGGTGATACCAAACAGTTGCCCGTCAGGCCAACAATAATGAATTTGAGGACTTGAAGGTAAACTGTTTCAGAATTTTGGTCTTTGATCTAAAGGAAAATTGCCATTTTTACTTCTTGTCACTTAGCAAATTTAAAATGTTGGCCCTATTTTTTGATGACTGTACATGTAGAGAGAATTTTGCCCCCCTGCTGACTACGGGTGAAAAACAACTGGAAATTGAAAACGTGTCATTGTTTGTTTACTCTTTTTTTAAAGCTATGAGTAAAATTAAAGTTAATATTGAAATTTTTGAGAGACTATTTTGTTTAAGTTTGTGTATTTGTCATATCATAATTTTAAGTAGCTTAAAACTTAACTACAGGTGTTTCTGGGTTTAGTTCTAATTTTGACTTGTATCAGCTTATATCACCCTTGACATAAAATTATCGCATGCTGTAATTAGCCATAGGTATTCAGCAGTCCTGATGTGTAAAAATAGAAAGATGAAGGCATGCGTTAATATTAGCTAAAGAAATATTTTGGGGACAAACTCTATTTTGTGAAACCTAAATTGATGATGGGATGGGGAGATGCCTTTTGTGCTACATTCATTTATGTCTTTCAAATATCCTATATTATTAGTATCTTAAAATCTGTTACCATTTATGCATACTTAGTGATCAAGTGTTTTGAGGAAAAACACCTTTGGTGAATCTTCAGAATCTTGGCACTTGGTTTTCCTAGTTAATGTTAAAAATGTCCATATAGCATTCAACTGTTGGTCCAGTATCAGCTGTTCTTGAAGGAGATGCAAGAAAGACTGAGAAGCAGTAAGGACAGCACGTCACAGAATGAGATTTTTTTGAAGCTCTGCTGTCTGAGCCCTTCACGGAGACAAGCATCCTGCCTCCCCAGATAGCAAAAAGTGGTACCTCAGGATGCTCATGCATCTCCATAAAAGCCATGGACACTGCCTTTCTTATCGAACCCTGTTACAAACAATCTATCATCAAAAAACCAGTGTAGGTTTGGCATAAAAATAGTGGTTACTTCTTAATTTTTAACAGAGCTATCATTCTTTGCAAATGACTTTGAATTTGTTATTACTTGGATTTGTTATTTGCAAGGAACAGTTTTAATCTGCTTTCATAAAAACAAAATTGATACCATTTTCGTTTCAGTTCAGTCAGTTTTTAGTTACTGCTAATCTTTTTCCAGCCTGGTGGAAAATGTGGCAATTATGAGGTACCTCTAGATAAAATGTCTTGTACTGTTTTGCCCGATTTCTGTGTAGTCTTACACTTCCTTTTTACATGCATCTCCCTGAAAATATGCTTTGCTCTGTGGCATCCCTTGCTTGCATCCATTATTTTGTGACGATTAACTGGTGGTTGATAATCAGGGGATCTAAATTATCTTGATGGCTTCTTTGAGATCATCCTTAAGTATCATAAGCAGATACCTGCTCTTCCAGGTGAGGTGTTTGCTGCCAAAAACCATGGAACGTGCTTTAGTAGCTGTCTGCAGAAAGGTTAGGCATCAGTTCAGCTGTCCAGTCCAAGTGCATTTCTTAATTCAGGGTGGGAGCTGCAGTGTCATGTAGAGGTTGTGGTTTGACCCAGGTTCATACCATTCCTTCACAAGCAACTATGATTTACATTAAAATTTGTGATCGACTACTTCAATGTCATATGTTTTGGATGATTAGAGGTCATCTTGTCGTGTGCACTTTGACAGGCAGAAGCTGTCAAACGTGCAGTAATGGCATTCATTTTATGGTGGGGCAGTTGGGTGTCGTTAAAAGCTATACTGTCTCTCCTCAAATCTGCTCTTGGGGAATATGAAGTCCTGTGTTATTTTTCAGGAAACGAAAATAATATTCGCCAATGTTGTTAAAATATTTTTGTGCTGTCATATGGATGGAGTCAATGCTTTGAGAAGAATTTCTACGCTGACTAGTGCTCTGTGGTCTCAAAGCTCTGGGTGAATTTCCTGCAAAAGCGAGTTTGTCAGAGAATATGTAGGATTCTTTTATTAACTTGGTTTGCAGTATGGGTTTTTTTTAATTTAAAAAATCCTGTGACTTAGCAGCCAAAAAAATTATGGGGGAGGTGAAAGATAGGTAAGATGGAAAATAAATTTTTTGCTATTTAGTTGGGAAATTAGTCTTTCCATTACTACTTTTTTTGAAAGGTAGATGTTACATCTTTGTTACTTACCAGTATTTCTAGCTGTGTAGTTCCATTTGTAATCCCTCTGGTGTTATTTTTCTCTTTGCTTTGTGTATAATCTTCACAGTGTTTATTACTATAATGAGTTTAAAAAAAAAACCCAACACAGCTCCTGCCATGTAATTTGATTTAATAGCTGATTATATTTATAGCTTATTGTAATTAATGAATAAACATGCCATTTGAGGGGACAAGGGCAGGTGGAGCAGAGGTGGTGGAGTCATCTTTCATGTGCATTTAACATGCTGAAGGAGAAGACATACTGAAGATACTAAATTTGGGATTTTTGGTCAGATTTGTTACCTTTCCGTATTTCCTCTGTAAAATGTTTTAAAATTAACTTAAACTTGTTTTTTATCAAAATACGTGGCCATTGGCACATTCAGCAATTTTTGCTTTGGTACCCTTTTGGTCAGGTGAAGGTTACAGCCTGTCTGCTTTTTCACCCAGGTGTAAGTAAATCTGCTTTTATCCACATCTGTCATTGCCTTGATAGTGTGGTAAGCACAGTCACACAGCCCTAACAGAGTGGGCATGTTCCTTCTGACCGTCTCTCTGAGCCATCTATTGGAAGATGCCTCTATGCCCCTGTTGTTGTGTCCCAAATACATCCAGTACCAAATATACATATTTGTACACATCTATGAGTATATTTGTGTATGTACACACAGATACTTGTATTCATACTTATTTTTATATATTTATATGTAGAATATACGCGTAACAGCCAAGGTAATCAAAGGCTGATTTTTTTGTTTTGGTTTGGTTTTTTTTTTGAGAAAAGGTTTTAAAGTGTAGGGAAAATACACATGCTGATTCTTAAAGAAAATTACAGGCATCATAAATTACAGGTGCTTTCTGTAATACTTGTTTAAAATTGCCTTCAGTTCTTTCATGTGCCACGTATGAAGTCAGAAAAAATAACTTAGAATTAAGTAGCTTAAATTTCTCATGGCTCTCTGAAGAGAATCTAACTTATTTTTCTGTTTCATGGTGAAGTGTATATATAGAGCGACCCGAACATTGCCAATTTGGACTCCCAGCAGCTCTTGAGCTGCAGGGGAATTCTGAAATGAGTTTTCTAAACAGGGTTTTGAGAAGTCTTATTTATGAATGGACAGTTCTCTAACAAAGTTAAATAGCAGTATATGGAAACCTGTCTCCTTTGCTTTTCCATTTCTTTGCAGACATGATGAAGAGTATTAAATGACTATTTTTTTTCTTTTGCTCTGTTCTGGTTAAGACATTCTTCCTGTCTGTCTTTTGATTATTTTAATTATGTAGATTGTATACCTCTTTGTACTTTAAAACATTAAAGGAATTATAGGTAATTTATAAAGTAAAAGTCAAATAGATGTTTGCTCAGACACTCCTTTTAACCTCTAGATTTACTTATACAAGCATGCCTTTGATATTTTTATAGCTATTCTTACATCCTTCTGACATAATATGCCCTGCTTAGCCTCAGTTATACCTACATTTCTTTCTTGCATGTAATAGGCTGCTACCTTTATGTTCATCTCAAGATAAAAATCTTATAAATAATATAATTGTGTTGTAAAAGATTGTTTAATATAAACTATATTTAATGATATGCTTATAAATTGGTGTGCTGGTTTGTTGGATTTTTTATGTTTTTTTTTTAAACTGGAGTGGTGGTGTTTTTATAATAATTGTGTAAATACATTGTGCTGTTCTTCCCTGAGACAATGTTAGGTGGAAGTCTTTCCCTTTCTTAGCGTTCAGCGATGGTAGTCTAAATAGAGGGAAGAAAATCCTGAGCTGTGTGACTGAAATGAGAGTAAAAACGCTGCCTAGTTAATTATGCTGAACATCCTGAGATGCCTCTTTGTTTTGTTTGACTTAAACCAAGATTTTTCTGTAGTCTGTAACATAATTATACATTGTAAAAGGGTAAGGAAAAAGAAATTAAAAATGATGTTATGTTTCATTCTCCCCAAGAAAGGGAGTTCCGTGCTCCATCTTTGGGGTCTTTGGAAAATTGCATGAAGCTTTCCCAGATGACTGTCCAGGGGCTTCAGCAGTTCAAGTCTCCCCTTTTGCAGCTGCCTCACATTGAAGAGGACAACCTTAGGCGGGTCTCCAATCATAAAAAGGTATAAAACTATGAGTGATACTTGGTAACATTTTAAAACATTTTCTGTTCCTTCTTTCACCTATTTGCGTGTAAGGAAGGAAGGTCATGAATTAACTAAGAGAATATACGTGTTTCTTTAAAGTCCATCTCAGGAGGTGGGAATTAAGATTCAGAGATCTTGTAAATGTAAAAGAGTATAAAAAATCTGTCTACATTGACCTCACAAGCAGAAGAAACAGAGTTTCCTTCTTATTACAGAGTACTATCTCCAATTTAATGCAACAGTTTTCCAGAATAGAGCTGGAATATCCTACTGGGATTTTTTTTCCTTGTTTGACTTTACATAATTCTTAATCTAGTTTGATAGAAAATATATTTGGAATGCAGCACAGAGGAGTTCATAAAACAAACAAAAAAATCAATTACTGTGGGAAGTATTTCAGATTTTTATCATCCTTTATGTATGAAAGAGGGTGCTTTAAAAAGCTATTGCAATGTAGTTTGGTAAGTGTTGGTATTTGTAGAATTTAAGCATGAAAAAGAATAGTCTTGTCTGAATACCTGCATATGTGTCTTCACTCCTGTTGCACTGACTGTATCACTGCATTCAAACCTGCTTGTTTGTTTGACTGTAACCAGAAATTCCTAGAAGATATACTAGAAACCAGCAGTTATCTTCCAGTAGAAGCCGTGGACTTTTGTGATAGTCTTATTACAATGGTTAATTCTTATAAATCTTAAAAATATTCTTTTTATCTAATGGAAGTTTTGTTTAGCTTTAGCTACAGCCTTAGATGGTGTTTAAATGTTTCTGTGCTAGTGTGAAGATAAAGAATTCTTGAGTACTGCATTTTTTTAATCCCCTTTGAAGATAGATAGCTTGCGTATCAAACAGTCAATACTTTGGAAGAAGTAAAAGAACCATTCTCTTATAGGTATCATCAAACACTTCCTGTTCTTAATCCAGCCCTAAACTACAGGGAACCTACAAAAAAGCACAGAATTTCAGATGTATTTTTTGACACGTGCAGTGTAACAAAGTACAGAAATCAAGAATTTGACCATCTCGTAATCCTGGGATGAGACCAGTTTATTGGGCTTGTTTGTACAGGATTCCCGTTCAATGAGCTTTTCAAAAAGACAGTACTCTAGAGTGGAGTTATGGTCAGTCTCCCTAGATGCGTGAAGTTTTTTTCAATAGAATGCGTGCTTTTCTAATGGACTGAAGTAATCAAGTGTTAAGACAAATCTGTGTTTGTTTTATCCTTTTCACTCTGGCCTTCAGATCTTAAAAGGAATGGTTTTAGATTTGTTTGCAATTCAGTATTAAAAAGAAAGAAAAAAAAGTAACTTTTTCCTGCTAATATAAATCTCAAAGCACTGAAGTACTCTAAATAAAGAACCCAATTAGTAAAATTTCTTGGCTCAGCTTTCTGAGAAAGCTGTCTGAAGTAATAGTTTTATAAGAAACGTATTCAGTGTCTAAGGGGTGACATAGTATGGAACACACCAATATTCAAAGCAGTACTATTTAGCAGCTTTGAATGCAACCTCTTTGTTTTATTGTTTCTCAAAACATATGCTTGCTAGTTTCCTGAAGTATGTTTTTTATAAGAACAAATCAAATGATGTGTCGTATGTATTAGTAATGTGGGGACACAAGTGATGTATTATCAAGAGTTTGTGGACTGTGTTCTCTGCTACCATGTGACTTCCTTTTTTCTTTTTTTAATTCAGTATAAAATCAAAAGTATTCAGGATTTGGTGAGTTTGAAAGGTTCTGATCGTCGCAATTTACTGCATTTCCTAGAAGATAAGAAATACGATGAAGTTATGGCTGTCCTTGGCAGCTTTCCGTATGTCACTATGGATATAAAACCACAGGGTGAGTGGGAGGTCCTTTTGTTCTGTATATGTCACTCTTCTGACATTTTGATAGTCTGTTGGCAGTAAGCTTTTGGAGGACGCTGAAACACAACTCACTGTTATTTATGTGGCCTGGAAATTACATACTTTTTTGAGTGGCGGGCTCTTGCACTTAAGATTTATAGTCTGAGGAGATAAAGTACATTGAAACATTTCACAGATTCCCAAGCCAGCAGTAGTTTCTCCTGCAGGAGCTTATCTGGTATTTCATCCATGGATTTAATATTTCAGGCACAATGTGGAATTCTGGTTGAAATACCACTTTTATTAGCTATCTTAAAAAGTTGTGCTCATTCCAGAATTTATGCTCAGCCTACTCCAGCATGGAGAGTCCTTTGTGAGATTTTGAGTTGGAGACCCTGATGACTGAATATTCATGGGTTCCTTTGTGATAATCCTTGTATGGTTTTTATATCTGGCAGAATTTGTCCATGCTATGCTTAGCTACCTTTTGTGTGCACTGTTTCAATGAATGTGTAATGCTCTTCCTCTCTGAAGAGTAGGTATATTATTAAGCAGTTCCTGTTAGGCAGCCTTTCAGTGAAAGTGAATTGGTTCTGCGGTCTCCTTTCCTTTGGAGAAGATCAGTACTAGTAAATATGAGATATTTGAAAGGTTGTGTATAATTTGTATTGTCACTGTGGTTGCAGTGATCAAATTCAAAATGTGATACGTTTTGTTTGGGTGGCCTAATTTGTGATTTGGTTTATGCATAGTCCTCTGAGAAGCAAACATTAATAGAAATATCTATTAAAGAAGCAAAAGTCTGTTAAGCTTGGTATTTCTAAATGTTGTTTATGTGTGTTTTTGAAAACAAACACAAAGAAGACTTCATCTTGTAGCACAGGATTGTACGAAGTTGTGTAAATCTGCTTGAAATTTAGTCTTCGAGTTCTTTCCCGTATTTTGGCAAGCAGTCCTTTTCTGCCTGTAGTCTTCATTTGTCACACAACTGTACTCAGGTGTGATATGGAGGATTAAACAATGCATGTGCTTTTCTATTTAGCTCGATTATACCATTATATAAAATACACATGTAAAACTAGTGAATAGTAAAACTGCTTTCTCGGGAGGGTGATGGGGGTGGACGATCCACACTGGGATATAACTGTCTTCCTCCCCAACCTGGGACATTCTCCAGTTCATAGGCTGGAGATACAAACTCCTCAGTGGCTTTCCTGTGGGTTTTATATGTGATATTTTAGTTAAAATAATCATTGCTGTTCTTTTATTTTCCTTTACCTTCTACTTAAAAAAGAATTAAATGCATGATTGTTAATGTGGCATTGAAATTGAGTTGTTAATCATATGAAAGTCAGGAAAATCAAAGTTACGATTCCCAGAACAAATATAACAAGGTCCCTTTGGTCATGTGTGGTATTTCATGTTTCTGAAGTTTTATGCTTTAATATATAATACACAATATTACAGAGTTATGGTTCCCACAGCAGCTTTAACTTGGAATTTTCTAACTTTCATGCAATTAAAATTTCAAACTCAGTGTTGCTGTTTTATAGTTTGCTGAGTTACCAGCCCTCCTCCTGGTAGTATATTTGAGATTGTAGGAGACTTATTTAATAATACTTTGAAAATTTTTTTTTGTTAAAAATTCTGGGATTTGTATGCTTATATTTAGACAGAAACAATGTTTAGTGGAAAAAAATACTTTAAAGAAGTTTAATAGATGTGTTGCTTTTCTTTTTACACTAGTTTTGGACGATGAAGACAGCAACAATATTACAGTAGGTTCTCTTGTCACTGTTCTGGTCACACTAACAAGACAGACCATGGCAGTAAGTATTAAGAATACTTGTTGTTTCAGGGTAACTGCAAGTATATGCTAATAAACAGGCATTTCTTCTTTGCAAGCTAACATAGTGTTTTGTAAATATAACTGCAAAATTAAGATTTGAAATTGAGAACTTGTGCTCTTAATCCTCCCTTATGTTTTTGTTTCTGAATTAGAAAGTTTTCCTGGAATCAAACCAAAGTTCAGTCTGATCCGTTGCAGTTGTCTAGGGAACAGTAAAAGAATATGGCAAGCGATACTGCCCTGAGGTTTGTAAATAACAGGAAAAGAGACATTCAGAAACTTAGTTTTTGAACTAGAATGAAGTACTCACTCAAGTCCTTAGGACAGTGTTTGATTTCACTTTATGTGGGCTCATAATGTTACAAATCTCTTGGGTGTTTTAGACACTTTTATGAAAGAAACTCAGTCCAGCAGAATGCAGAGTATACATAACTTAATAAAAAGGAGGTACACCAATGCCACATCAAGGAAGTGGAATGCTGAATGGGTAGCAATGTGGCATAACCAAAATAATACTACACCCTAGTAGTTAAACTTCTGACTTGTGCTTATTTTTTAGCTTAAAATGTAGTAGTGACTTTCATTGAACAAAAAACTTAATGCACAGAAACTAAACAAACTTTTACAAAGCCTACAGTGTCAATTTTTGCATCTATACTATGTCAAGATGGTCGTCTAAGTGAATGGAAAGTCTGAGTTAATGCCTCTAAGGTAAGGCATATGAGCATGAGTATAACAGTTTGATCAGACTAGCCGTTGAAACCGGTTCAGCAGAAAACAGTCTGTATACATAAGTACCGTAGGTTCACACTATGGATTTAAGAATGCATCATCTCAATGATAACTGAGGATGCAGTAGGTAGAAAGTAAAAGCACTGTATCACTAAGCTGGACCTTAAAAATGAAGGAAACTGAAAATTGTGAGCATATTGAACTGCACTTAGAAATTAATTAAAATGTCTGACAGCATATAGGAAACTCATTTAAGATGTTTTCTACATGAACCCCAATAGGCAGTCTGGCGTTGAGATACCTGACCTAAAAACTAGAGCTAGCCTTTTATACAATGCTTTTTTTATGGTGGTATCTCATATTTGTGATCTTTATGTAAGACAGCTCCTTTTTTAAATGGCATGTATTATGTTTTGAAGAAAGAAACACATGAAAAAATTCCATTTGCACAGAAGTGTTTGGGTCTACATAATACTAACATTGTGTTTTGTCTTAATGTTTCATATTTCTGGTCTGATTTGTTGTCTTGTGTCCCTGAGTAACAGTGCAGCTGTTGAAGTTTTTAATGCTCTGGCAACTGGAGCAGAATTTGCATTTTTACTATTGCTTGCTTTTGTGATACAGGATTTCTATGCTTTATAAAACAAGTAGATTCTTTGGAACAAGATGACATGTTGTTACTAAATTTCTTTCTAAATGCTAGTGATGGAAAAATCCTAGACCAAATGTTTGGAACAGTGTTTAATTTTGATCTGTTAATCTCCTGTTGTGTTTGTCACTGATAAAAGAATTTGCCATAATGATTAAAACCCTTAGACCTGATTTAAGGTGATTTAGTTTAAGTTCAAATATAAAATAATAATTTGCTCTTTTGGTACAGAGAGGCATTAATAGTTTTCACGTCTTTCTCTAACCAGGAAGTGTTTGAAAAGGAACAGTCTATATGTGCCGCAGAAGAGCAACCAACAGAAGATGGGGTAAGTGAACAATGAATGTTCCTTGTACTAGCTAAAGAGAGGTTTCTTTCAGATCTTGAGTTGCTAATTGTGTGCTTCTCAAGCATATTTTTTTTTTTTTCAGAAATGCCTACTGAAGTGTCTCTTGAGCTATGCTTTCTAACTTTCTAAGTTACAAGTTACATCTAACTTTAAAATGCTTAAAGTACAGTTGAATGCCTGAAATTTAATGAACAGAATAAATATTTTAAATACTGCTTTCCTGCAGCAAGGAGATGTCAACAAAGTTAAGAGCAAAGGATGGCAGCAAAAGAATAAAGGAACCAAGAAAGCTTCAAAATCAAAGAAAAAGAAGCCATTGAAAAAGAAACCTGTGCCACCTACATTGCAGCCGCCGAAACAGCAGAAGCAAAAACAAGCTAATGGGGTAGCTCATAGATTCATTGATATGTTAATATTTTTTTCAGTTTATCACTCCTAATCTGATGGGGTTTTTGTATCTGTCTGTTACATTTCTTCCTATGCTTTTGTACAGCATATCTCCTAAAACAGAGTGGCAAAATAAACAGGGAACCACCACAGTAATGTTTCCAGCGGCCTGCTGAAAGTTGTGCCCAACTACTTTAGAAGTCTGGCTTCATAGTCCCTTCTTATTAGGTCTTGTTATGCTGCTTTCTGGGAGGTGAACAATAATGCAGACAAACTAAGTTAGAGGGGGTTTTTTGTCTTTTTTTTTTTTTCTTTCCCATTAGGAAGTAGTTGCGAAGGAAGAAGAAGAGGAGATCTCTGATAAAGGAAGTGAATCTGAAGAAGAAGAAACAAACAGGGACTCTCAAAGTGAAAAAGATGATGGAAGTGACAGAGAATCTGACAGAGAACAAGATGAGAAGCAAAACAAAGATGATGAAGCTGTAAGCCTTACTTTTTCTTGAAGGGTAATGTTGCCTGTGGGGTTGAGAGAAAATGCATTTTAATCCTCTAGCATCCCCTCAGGCTAGGCAACACTAGGATGAAGGAGTAATATCTGTTCTCCAGAGATTTTCAGACCTCATTCCGCAATAAGAGCTTTGTCCTTGCAAGACTGTTTCAGAGAGAGCAGTGAAGGGTCTTTGCAGAATAAACAGAAAACTTAAAAATGGCCTGAGAAAAATAGCTTGATTTCAAGGAAAGATTGTAATGTTTCTTTCATCTTAATTTGATTACTAGCTGCTGCAGATTTTGTGAGATAAAGTCTGTCCTTTGAACTCTGTTCTTTACATGCAGTGGCTGTTGCATATTGCATAATGCATACTATAAGCATGCAGTAGTTGGAGGAACTTGTATGTTGGCTTAATGGATTAAGAGGTAAATGAGATTGAAGTATTGTGGTGGCAGATGATTTCTGCACCACAGGTCTAATAGTGGAAGACTTGAGAGTGACAGCTGAAGTCCGGTACAGGCTGAGAATCAGCTTCTGATGGGAAAAGAATGACCAAGCTTGTAATCAGGACAGCTCAGGTAGTGAGTGTCTATAGGCAGTGCTGTAGAAGTGAGTTTTGAAGAATGTGTGCAAGCCCCACAGATCCGTGTTTGGGGGTGGTTTGTTTTTTGTTTTTTGTTTTTTTTTTTAATATTGACATGAATGGTTTCTTTAGTTTTACTGTTGCTTTGATGTTTTTGCTTTTAATCATACTATATAACTTAATCTCTTATGTGCTTTCCCTTTTGTATTGTTTAGTATAGCACAAGAACTTGTCATATGTATCATTTCCATGGGCTAAAATGTCTGTCTTTTTTTAATACAAAAGATGGCTCGTGCACAGTAACTCTTTAAACTTACCTTTGACAGGAGTGGCAAGAATTACAGCAAAGTATACAGAGAAAGGAACGAGCTCTTCTTGAAACGAAGTCGAAGATAACACATCCTGTTTACAGTCTTTTTTTCCCTGAGGTCAGTAATAAAAAACAGTTGTGAAACATGAGAATTAATGTAATAGAAATGAATTGCTCTTTTTATATTTTTATTGTAAATAATGGGCTTTTTAAAAAGTCTAATACTTGAAAAAATTGCTAATCTTCGTTTTTAAAAAGTCTTAATTTATAAAATCCTCTTAAACTCCTTCAGATACTTTCCTAAAAACTTTTAATGTATTATTCTTTCTGTCCAGTTCCCAGAGACTTGCAAACTTGCATAGAATTTAAGGTTCCTGTTTGATGGCAATAATGCTCAAGGTTTTTTTGGTTTGTTTTTTTTTTTTCCTGCTGATCTGCAGCATATAGACAGATTCAGAATGAAACCTTTCAGATATATAGGGATCTAATTTATAGTACTTTTCTTCCCTTCCCCCCCACTGCTGTGGAATGTGAAAGCACAGCAGTGTCTCTAATACCGAGTTAAGGGTAGGGTATTACTTGCCCTTCATCTAACTGCAAGCGCCTGTGAGCCAGGGGGGTCCTGACCCCTCCTGTGTTAACAGAAATGACAGGAGAGTTTGGGGGTCATTTGGATCAGCAGATCATTTTGGCTTGCTGCTTGACTGCAAGTCTCAACGCAACAGTGTGGTGGCGACACAGCGCGCAGCTGTGGAAGATGCGAGAGGGCTGGCAAAGCTGTCTCTACCATAGTGTAGTCTGGGAGTGGCGGGAGCCAATTGTGGAACAATCTTGCCTATAGAGCTCAAAAATGCAAGATCAGGTGTGCATGGGTATCAGAGAAAGGGATGTATTTGAGAGGGGTGACTCAGTATAGTAGATAGGCTGAGGTGTCTCTACAGCAGCCTTTGGTGTTGAAAGTATGTTCCGATATAGCAGTTGTTACTTACATAAACAGCTAACAGCAATGAAGCCTTGAAAAAGATGGCATTTTTTGAAGCACGGGTTTTGTGTTCTGAGCAAATAAGTTTGTTCTTTGGGAGGTGACCAAATTGGAACCAGGAGGGAGGTGTATTTGGCCACACTTTCTTTCCAGGCCAGTGGTTCAGAGGGATTCCTTTGCTTCCCTGCTGTCTTACTAGGGAACTAATCTAGGATCTCTTCCCTCTCATCGTGCTACCTGCACTAACAGGGAGACGGGATGCAAGGCTTATGCTTCCTCTTGTGGTTTAAAGGAGGCAACAGATGAGGAAGAACAGGAAAACATGAGAAAAAAAGGAAGGCACTGTGTATATTTGCTCCCTCTTTTCAGTCCCCAGGGCTCTTTATGTCTATACCCTGTACAGCTTGTTGTGTGCGCAAAACACACTCTGTTATCCCCATGCTTGTGATCATACTGTTCCTGCTGTTTTTACCTAGTTCTGCCATCATTAGAAAGCAAAGCGTGAGAAGTAAGACCTGTTGCTAAGGAGCCAGACGGGATATACAAATAAACCAAAGAAATTGTTTTCCTGAAGGCCTTAGCTGAGAGTTTTGTGGCCTGACGACATCTAGTTTTGTAATGGCTGATCTTAATGCTGTCTTTCCCCGACACTGTTAGATACCCTCCCATCTCTCAATACAGCTTCCAGCAGTACACCAGCATAACAGGAAAAGGTGTACTCGTGTTCTGCTCTTCTGGCTGCCTTAGATCATGTCAAATATACAGCTGAGTCTTAATACCTCCTTGCTGCGAAGGCAGCTGGCTTTTGTCATCAGTCTGAGCTCAGACAGCGAGTATGTGCTATGCCCAGTGCCACAGGAGAGCTAACTATTCGTATTTCTTTTTTACTGCAGTGAGGGTTCTGTCGGAGACTTCACTGATGCTTACTCTGTACAAAACTGCTTAAGCTTCAGCTGTATGTAACCAAGCTGCTGATGGGTTTTACGATAAAACCTAAGTACAGTCCTATGCTAAAAAAAAATAATCTAGGGCTGAACTGAGCACTTGAACTTGAAAGATACACACGTATTATCCCATGGTACTGCAGCTGTAAGTTTTCCAACCTCTCTTCACTGATTTCCTGGAAGTTGAATGCAGCTGTACTTATTGCTGTAGCTGCAGTTGGAGCATGTTCAGGTAGAGCTGATGTGCAACATCTGAAGAGCAAAAATCCATCGTACTCTCTGGGTGGTTTTTTTCATCTGTGATTTAGAGTGTTACGTGTATTGTGGTCATGGCTGGTTCAGAGATGATGCACAGTTAAGGATGAAACGCTGTAGCTGTGCGATCTCTCTATTTCCAGAATTTACAGATGTTTGAGTGTAGCTGAGCCTAATATATTTATTCTCAGGAGGTAGCCTTAACACGGCTTCATCAAGGTTTTTGGGCAGTTGGTTATTGTGCCAGAGATGCATCTTTAATCTATCCAGGTTCCTAAATAATTATCTTCTGCTTCTGCATTCATGGATCCAGAAACTGCACAGATTGTAGTTTTGACATTTCTAGGTAGAAACTGGCCCTGGTATTCCAATTTCACGAACATACTGGTTCCCTGGCATGCCAAACCTTGCACCCATCTGTTAAAGGGCATTTTGCCCGCTTGCCTGTTAGCTTGCCAGGTTCTCACAGGCATAAACTTTAAATTCCACCCAATAAAAGAGAGGAAAATGACACTCCTGCACAGTTGTCCTTTCTATAAAAAAGCAGTGGTACTTTGGGGTCAGGAGCTTTCCTTCCAAAGAGTTTACTCTATAGATTCCTTTAAGCATTAGCTCAATGAATGTAATTTGTTCTGGTATTTCTTTCCTCCCTTGGCTGTTATTTTTACCAGTTTTTGGGAAAATCTAGTTGACAGTTTTGATCTTTGTTCTAAAAAAAAAAATTATTCCTTGCCATTGAGAGTGATGGAAATGTAGACAATGTATAGTAAGTCAGCACAGTGTTTTGGTAACATCAAAAATAACATATTGATACAAATGCAGTTCCTGTTTCTGTGGCCACAGTCCTTTTAGGCCCAAAACGGCAAGTAGCCATTTCTGTAACGGATCTAACTCTTGTAGTTCTTGTTCATCTGTACTGTTTATCCTCCTGTTCCTAGAGGCCTCTTGGCTAGGAAATAAACACTTCGACTGCATGAGATGCTTCTTTGCTACAGCTGTCGAGCAGATTGACAATATATTTATTTTTGAAACTTACAGATAAAATAACTTATGCTTTGTAATCGCATGGGACAGTTTTCCGTAAAATCACTTAAAATCGTTGTAAAAAGGACTTCTTATAATTCTACAAATTCTGGTCTTAAATAGTATGTGAATAGGGTTTTGTCCTGTTCTCAGTTGCCCGTTGTGTTAAACACGTGAAGAAGTGCTGTTGATTTACTGTGATGCAGTTGCTTTTACTTTTATACACTGTAAAATGGGCATTAACATATTGAGTGAATTTTAAACTCTCTGCTCTGGGACTCAACAGTGCTAATCAGGGTGTTTTGGTTGCTGGTGTGAGTGCCTTGCTGTTGTAAATATGTAGTTTGCTAGTTGAATATTTCAGTGAGATGATGATAATTTTTACTAGCATAACAATTAGTCACTTCAGAAGAGAGGAGTTAAATTAACTTTTGTAATTTTTCAGCCTGCATTATTAAAATTTCAGATCACCAAACATTGGCTTCTGAAGTGTTTAAAAAAGCCCAAACAAAGCCAAAACCACACCAAAACTACTGAACTTTTTACTCCTTCAGTAGAGACAAAAATTCTTCAAATTTTATGTATTAACAGCATTTGCTTCCCACCTGTGGAATTTGGAAGGGGCTCAGTGGTGGTGGTGAAGTCCACTGTATCCTTTCATTCAGTCCTTCTAATGCTGTTAGATTAAAAATGAAACAAAACAAAACAACCATTTATGTGTGGCACTGAAGCAACCCACCTAATTGTTGTTGGTGTAAATATATAAGAATTGGCCTCCTGGTTTGGAGCTTGACTTGTAATTGTTAAAAGATGCACTCTTTAGGGCTCCAGTCTGTTACAAATGTGATCAGTTACCAGACCATCAGGGGTGGGTAAAAATTGTTTTGGAACACAGTTCAGCAATCTAACATTTGGGTCGTCTGAAAGGTGTGGGTTTTTCCCCCTTTTTGCCCCCTAAGGGTAAGATTATGCTGTTATGGCCCTCCCTCACTTTTTTAAAGAGAAGACTTAAGGAGGTGAAGGAGCAGAAACTTGCTTTGCCGTACTAAACTAACTTCTTTGCAATAGAAGGGTTTCAGCTTCTATTAAAACAAAGTGGATTTTGCCTAAAATGTGTACCAGAGGGTTACCCAGAAAGGAATAGTGGTTAAATGAAGAGCAGTTGATCTTGAAGAGCTGTAGTCTTTCCCATTTGAGAATGGTTGTGTCTATGCTGCTGAACTGCACCACGGTTTTAAAAACCTGACTCCAACTGAGGGATAAACTGTTATTTTTGTACAGTGTTGCTGTCTTTCATGAAGAGCTGCACTCATTTAATTTCATTTAGTGTAGGAACTATGCTTTAGTGCCTGCAGTGGCAAGACCTTTGAGACCTGTAGCTATTTTGAGAGCTGTGTGCGATAGGCAGTAGTTGTTGGGTTTGGTTCATACTTCCTTCAAGTGAAATCTCAGTATGTCCAAATTCCAGCTTTCAGGAGATGCCCACTTTTTGGAGGGGGAGAGAAGTGGGGCAAAACATACTTTCCTGAAAAAGATTGTTCACTGGGAAGAGTACTTTATCTGTCTTTTGACATGCCTTGCTTTATATGCTGATCTTTTTATCCAGGCTGGATTTCTGTTGAAGGACCTAAGGTGGTAGTGTATTGCATGAAGCTGCTTGTTAACCCTCAGTGGACACAATTCTTCAGAACAGTTCCATGTCTCACATGGTAGCTTAGGCTGAAGATACAGAATGAAGCCTTTGGAGACCAACAGTTACTTGTGATAACTGTTTGCTTTCAGTGTGCAGCATATGGTATATATTTTATTCAAACATGTTCAAGAGTTTTAAAAAAAACCCAACCAACCAAACACAAACTACCTCCTTTCTATCTGTATTATAAGGACCAGTGTTATAAAGTGTGGTGGCATCATTTTATATGACTTCAATAATCCTGTTTTGTGGGTTTTTTGTTTTGTTTTGTTTTTCTTTTACGAAAGGAAAAACAAGAATGGTGGTGGCTATATATTGCAGATCGGAAGGAACAGATGCTAATATGTATGCCATATCACGTTTGTACACTAAAAGATAAAGAAGAGGTAAAGTACTTGAAGAATTTTCTTTTGGGGTATTGCAAAACTATACTGAAGTGTCTTATGGTATGCAAATATATTTAGATTTTAATTTTTTCATACTTACCTCTTAAGATGGAAAACAAATTTTACTCTCCTGATAAAAGAAAATTGATTATGGAGAAAGAAGAGGTAATTTAAGAAGACTTCCAAGTTTCTTTGCAGAATATGATTTTTTTTTTCCCCTGCTATCAAAAGCTGATGAAAACCAGTATTTTTGTACACAACGTTCATTCTTAAACTTATTCAAATGTGTGAGAAATACTGAGTGTTCTTTTTCTGTAAAGCAGAGGCTGTGACAAATTAATTAGCCTCGGCTCATATGAACCTTTCTGAGACGGTAACCTTTGGCTGTGTTCTTTGCTTTTCTGAAAAATGGAGATTTGATGTGTTTTGTTCTTTCAAACTAGATTTTATGTGCAATTTCAAATAACAATATGGTTAAGCTAATACTTTCAGTAGACTAAATATTTTAACCTGTTCGGGTTTTTGGGATTTAGGAAGCATACAAAAAAGTGAAATTGTGTACTTAAAAAGAGAGTTACTTTGGTCTAATTCAGAAAATAATGTGACTCAATTATTCATCTTTCATGGAAGGTATTTTGCTTGGGTGTTGTGTCTCTTTTCTGTGGGTGTTTTATTATATAGAGATTTTCAAAGAAGTGTCACGTGTAAGAAAGTAATTTTTTTTTAAGAAAAAAATATTATTCTGTAGTAGTATTTATTGCTCATTAGAGTACTTAGGTACTTGTTCTAATGTGTCACTTGAAAGCAGTAAGAACTTACAGTGTGAATTCTGTTTTGTAGGTAGAGCTGAAGTTTCCAGCACCAGGCAAGCCTGGAAACTATCAGTACACAGTTTATTTAAGATCGGATTCATATATGGGATTGGACCAGATTAAACCATTGAAGGTGATGTATAATTGTTTATGTATTTGTATTATATTGAAAGCTACTTCATATGGTTATTAAAACCCCAAAAGTCCTGTTATCTTTAAGAATTCAAGCTGTCTGAATTTAAAACAGTGGCAAGGAGGGACTTATAAGCAGTTTCTGCCTGATGCCAGTAGTGGCAATTTTATGATGGATTAAATGGGACTAAAGTTTGTGATGCTTTCCAGTGCCTGCGTATTTTAATACACGTTTTCTCATTTTTATTCAATTTCTGCGGTATGATTGGCTCTGGCTTTATACCTTGAGGCCTGCCCTGCCATTTCCCTGCCCTTAGTCCTAGATACATCTAGTTAATGAGATGCGTGACTTGTTTCTGAAAGCAGTTGTTGGTTTTGTTTTGGGTTTTTTTGTGTTGATTGGTCCTTTTGTTTGTTTGTTTGTTGGGTTTTTTCATTTTGTTTTGGTTTTTTTAACTGTCAGGTTCCTGTGTGGTGTCATTTGTTTTGGGGTTTGTTTTTGTTTTCCCAAATTGATGTGTATTGTCTATAACCCTTTTTTTCCTCCCCCTCTTTTCTTTCTTTATCCAATTGCAGCTGGAAGTTCATGAAGCAAAACCAGTGCCAGAAAATCATCCGCAGTGGGATACAGCAATAGAAGGTGATGAGGACCAGGAAGACAGCGAGGGCTTTGAAGACAGTTTTGAGGAGGAAGAGGAAGAGGAGGAAGATGATGATTAAACAATACTATTGATTGACTACGATATCTGCACACGCTGCAAACTCTTGGTCTGACTGTGGAACTGTACAATAACCGAGAAACACAGTACAGAAGCTTTGAGAAGGCTGAGTTTAATTTTTCTTTACCAATTAAGAGTGCATTATGTAACTTCTCAGTGGAGGTGAAACAAATCTGTTGCCATTGATACACCTTGGAATATGCTTATGGCTCATTATAGCCTTCAAGTGCAGGATGGTGCATTTGTTTCAATTGAAAATAAAAGCTTTTTTATTATAAATGTCCGAGAGTGTGGGCTATGTATTGTCTGATCAGTTTAGGGTCCAATTTAAATAAAAGGTACTATTAGCTAGGAGCAAACTTTAAATCAATTTTTCTGCATTAGGGATTTGTTTTAGAAAACGTTTTGGTATATTTGACATTACAGATCTGTGTTGATTGAAACAACATCTGCTCAACTTTCAAACTTGATTGGTTCTGTGGTATTCATTAAATATTTTGCTGTGAACTGCTCACATCATTCATAGCTTTAAAAATCTGTTTTATCTAACTTGATCATTAAAAATTGGCATCATACCCATTGCCACATTCCATATATTCTGGAGGGCTGCTTTTTTGGGACTGTTGCCTTTTTATGCCCAAGATTATAATGGAAATCATAAACTTTCTTGACTCTGCCATAGGATACTTATTAATGGCTTAAAACATTTTTAAGCCTTTATTTCCTCAGATCAGCAGAAGATCTGAGTCTTTTGATAAACAAGATGTCTGAAAGCAATTTTGGGACCATGTGTTACTAAGTTGGTGGCTTTTGTGTAATACCTTCATGAAAGGTACATGCTGAAAGCCGAAGTATATTCTTAACTCTGAATCTACCTGACACTATCGGAGGCATTTTAAGGGTAAAATACAACATGCAAAGAGGGCATGTTTTGTATCAATTTTGAATTCCCATCAATAAACTGGACAATTTGATGGCTGTTTGCATTTGTAATAGTGTGCATCTCTGAGTTGTTTTTTTACCTCGGTCTCCTGCAGGGCTGTGAACAAGACAGTGATTCTATCCCTACCCCTGTTTAAAAAAAAAAACCACAAAAAAACCCAAGCCCAAAAACAAAACAAAAAAACCCAAACCAAACAAACCACAAGTCTAATCAGAGAATAAATTCAGGGAGGAGAGAATCAGGGCTGTTAGAGTGTTGCATGACTTGACAAAAGCCACGAATGGATTCTTCCTTTTCTTCCTCTCAATGAAACAAATGAAAGTGATTAATTAAAAACTGCATTTCTGTATTTCAGAAATACGTATGAGTGTTCTGCGAGTAGGAACGGATGTATTTCTGTTCCTGTATATTGGACTATGAAAATGCAATGCTGTAAAACGTAACAAATTGTCATGCAGGAAAATTTCCATCCTATGAAAATTGCCCGAAGCCAGAATAGTTGCACAGTAATTCGTGACCTTGTTTATTAGAAAGGGTTGTCACTTTAAATGCAAATTTACATTGTTATATTCTTTGTAATTGCAATAGTTGCAAATAAAATCTGAAAATGTTCTAAATGAGATTATGGTATCTTTCAAAGTACTTCTGAAGTGCATATTGTGCAGGAAAACCTCTTGTAAAGCATAAGCAATGTCAGGTGTTCAAACTCAAGAATGAAGACTGGGTTTAAATTAAATGGCTTGTACACTTGATGCCTTTTAACTCCAGTTTCTATTTGCAAGATACAGTAGAGGAATAACAATAAAAAAAAGCACTAATTGCATTCCATGGACTTTCAAGCCAAATGCTGCACTGATGAGAGAAATGCTTGAGGAAGAGTCACCACTAAACTTACATTGTTCTGCCAGAACAATGTATAATGAATTGCTGTGGTTGTTGAAAGTTGGGAAGTGATTATAGTTAAGAGATATAATTGATAATAAGAGCAGGGCAGGGGGGGAGTGCTCTCACTGCTAATCCCTAAATTTTACTATTAAAAGTCAAGGTATATGCTTGCAAGATGAGAATGGATTGAAAAAAGGAAGAAAAGAATCATGTCCCTGGTCTGAACACTTGGAAGTATTTTCTTCTTAAAGATCGACGCTGACAGCTGGGATTACACTGAAAGTCTGCAAACCAAGGATAATTCTGTTGAGCTAACAAAGGCAAAATCTAGTACTTCTTCAAACGTGTGTCTCCCGTAAAGTCAAGGTAACTTAATAGAAGATGCGAGGAAAAGAATGGCAGTGGTATCGGAAATCTTCATAATGTGAAGAAGGCATGCTGATACTTTCTCTCCTAAAAATACCAGCGTTATATGCCTTCTAAGACACGCAAAAATGGGGCTGAGGAAGTATTTAAGAGCTTCACACAATTAAAAACACCAACTGCAGATGCACAACTTTTAGGAGTGTTATTATTGAACTGTTAGTTGTTCTATCATGTGATGTGACCATTGTTCTTCAAAAAATTGTTAATAATTTGAATTGTCATTCAAAGATTCGGTAACTGTCTCTTGAGTAAGAGTTACCAGGATGGCTAGAACTTTACAGGAAGAAGCAATGTTTTGTGTTCACTGTTGTACACGTCTAGCTTTTTGATGGGGCTTAGAAATTAATTCAGCTGACTTTACACGTATGTCTTCTGAAACTCTGGAATAGTAACTGAAGAGTAAAAAAAGTTCTAGAAATAAAATCTGCTTTGCTGCTGCACCCACTGTGCAATAGTGGCCCAAGCGTAATTTGGAAGCATCTGGTATCGTTTCAGTGTGAATAGACTTACTTCTTGCCCTCCTGCTGGCACGCTCCGTTTTGTAGCCTCTTGTTCAGGGTCAGAGTAGGCACGTGTACAGCTGGACTGTCCACCCAGAGATGCTGCAAATACCTTCAGGCCTTGCGAAAGCCAATTCCAAGGGGAAAAAAAAAGGACTTGGCTAGAATAGGTGGNAGCTTGTGTATCGGACAGGCGTGCGGTAACTTGCAATTAGTAGATGGCAGTACCATGATTTAGGGCAGGTAAACGTTACTTGTTGAAATACAGGATAATTTTGAAGTAGATATGCGTAGGTAAAAAGAACAAGTTATAAAAGTGATTTATTTGTTTGTTTAAAATGATTTAACACTCCTGCCCCTCTTTAATTAATGTTAAAGGAAACTTCACTTTTTGCTAGTCTGGTGCTGGATGACTAGAAAGTTGCACTTGTGCAAAAAACTGATAAACCCTCTTTAAATTGCAAACGTCTTGTGAGTGGGAGAAAACCCTTAAGCTGTAGAGGAAGAGAAGGTGCTTTTTCCAATGCCGGGGTGTAGTTCCAGACTGGACTCCAGCAGGGGGAGGTAGGGGCATGGATTTCTTCAGGAAACCCTGGGATTCTTCCAGGGGACGCCTAGCGTGTTTCGAGCTGTAGGTTTGGTTTTGTTTTCCCTCTTTCTGGAGGAGGAAGGCACCGATGGAGGTTTCTTTTCTCTATTTCTTTTCTTTTAAACAAACTCTACTGTTATATGTGCGTTCCCCCTATTTTTATATCTGTTTATCTGTGTGGTTTTTCCCCCCAAACACCTTGCTGACTCTTCATTTAAAAACTGCTGAAGAAAACCTGTTTTAAGATTGGAATGATTTAAATTATTATTATTATTTAATTATTTAAAAATAAAAACCTGGCCGAGAAAGAAAGGCAGAGCTTCCTTTCGTAGCAGGAATTGGGGTGATAATGAGTCCATTTTGAGCCTTAATCATTGCTTTGCATTAGTTCTTGGAAACGCATTTGCGTAAGGTGGACATTGTGAAGTTATCTCCAATTCAGCTGTACTTTAAGCTCTGCAAAGTGAGACATGTTAGGTGGTTCTACCATGAGGGTGCCCGTGCCTTGAAGAGGTGATTTATGGGGTACCTGGGGTGCCCTGCGGGCAGCTGCCTGCGTCGTGCCCGGCTCACTCGAGTTTTACACTCCGTGCAGGGGCACGTTTAAAAACACCCCTGGCAGTATCGTCTTTAAAATCTGCACAGGGCGGTGGTGGCCTCTTTTCTTAGGGTTTGTCAAAGACTTGGCAGGGCACTCTAGTGCTGGATTAGAGGTTGAGCGTGTGCTTAAGCTCATTTCTGTTTGGTAAGGTAAGCAGCTGCTTCGTTTGCTGTGCTGCGCTGGGGCCTTAGCAAGCTGGGGAACAAGTAGAAGAGAGAAATTTGGGTGACTCGCGTTCAGTATTGAACTCTAGATGGGATACCAAATTCGTACACGCTCTACATCTGGGTGATGTTCATGGTTTGAACTTCATTTCTTTCAGGTCAATGTTTTATTTTAAGGTGCAGTTTGAGCCCAGGCAGACACTATTTAGTTGGTAGAAATAATTTTGTGCCAAAATTGTTTGTATTTATCATTCAGGTAAATAACAGAACTGTTACCGGCAATGAAGCCTATTAATAAATCTAATTAGCACAATAGATTGTAAAGCTAATGATAATATTTTTTAAGCCAAATTGCATAGACTCTACCTAGAATTTAATTTCCAATGTGTGCTGAATCAGGAAGTGTTTTCAACCTTTCACAGTGTATGAGCCTTCCACGTATATGCTCTAATAATTGAACAGGAAAGATGTTACAGTTCAGCGTGCTACTGGTCACTTACCGAGGATCTGTTGTGGCAAGGAATCTCTGAACCTCGAGGAGGAATCTCGAGGGCGTCCCTACTCAAGGGGAGATCCTGGCGTGCAGCCCGCTGCCGTTCAGGAGAGCTCAAAGGGCTCTTGGGCTGTTCGCTCTGTATGGGGGTAAGACGATTGACCTATAGTCATATTTGCATATTGACCACAGAACCAGCATTGCTCAAGTTAGCCCTTGGCTATTGTGTTGTTATCTGTCTCCCTGAAACCACGCTGAGCCCTGGATGCCCCCGTCATGACGACATGCACCCATTGTGACCACCATGGGTGGTTATTGCTTGAGCGAGGTTATGGGAGATAAAGATCAGATGGTGCCTGGAGAGAGGGGAGCACACCGTCACGATCTTACGTGTATCGCCTGAAGGGCAGTCCCTGAGCTGGGTGAGCCCTGATGCCACCAGATCATTCCCAGTCCCACAAGGGGCAGTGAGGATCGCCCAGGCATTGCTTTTGGCTTTGCTTGGGCATGGTTATTAGATGCTTCAAAGGCCAGGCTGGTATGAGGCCACCTTTAACTTAAGGTGGCTGGAAATGAAATGCTGTCCTTGCTTTGAAAGATTGTCCTGGCTTTTAGGCATGGGTTTCCATCACTGAAGTTGTTCACACATATGCCATAGATACAGCATCTTTTGTAGCCTTTATACCCCATACCCTTATACCCTAGCAACCCAGTCTGCTCTCTCCAATGGATACGCCCCCCCCCAACCTACACAGGGATCAGAATGATGCCGTACTCACCAATACGCCAGGCTGATGTTTCTGACAGCTGGGAAATGGGATAGTAGTAACAGCGGGAACTTTGCCTTTGTACTTTCAAGCATCCATACTGAGATGCCTGGATTTATTTGTGTGCCATTCTCCCATCGAGAACACCCTTCAGGAGCAGGAGGTGTGGAAGGCCATCAGCGTATTGTTTATTGAGCATTTTATTTTTTCCTTGCTGGCACACAATCCTTTCTCCATGCTCAGATCACAGCTATGGAATTTGTGATTTCTAATGTACGCGTGTGCAGTAAATTAAACTCAAATTGAATGATCAATTTCCTTACAGCTGAAGGTCCATTAATTACTATGTGTAAATCACATTAGCTGAGATTAGGTTATAATGGCTGTAAAATAGACACTGTCCATGACAGGGTGGTGAGATCTGGAGGCCCAGGTGACAATCACTTTTGTTACTTGAAATGAAATGGTGAAATGTGGTAGTTCCTGTTTCATTTTGCACCGGGCATTTGGTCTGTCCGAGCTGCCCAGCTCTGCAGGTCCCTCCAAATCAATTCAGGTGCAGGAGAGCGTGTTGCTCTCTTGGTCCCATGTACAGCACATGGGTGACATCTTCCCATCGTGAGACAATTTGAGCAACCTCGTTTACGTCGTTAGCTTCTCTTGAACGCCATGTGGCAGAAGGCACTGATGCCTACAGGTACTTCTTCCTAAGGCTATGAGGATTTACTCTTTGCAGTTAACTTCCTCACATAAGGTTTTATCTTGGTTGTATCTTTTTATGGTTCCCTCCTGATGTAGATTTGTTAGGTGTATTTGATTCCTTTTTTTTTTTTTTCTTCCTTCATTGCAACCGGGCCTGAATACTTCATTCAGATGTTGAAAAGCTGCCCCATTATATTTTACAATCAAATTTACATTTAATATCTAGTATGTATGTTAAAAGTTACTGGGGATTTAAAATGCAGAGACTTCTATACATAGGCTTTGCATTTCTTGGCAAAACCTGCCTTTAAAACATCTGGCCCATCTCTCAGTGGTCTTCTAAGACTCAGAGGCGATCAAGCAGGGTAGCTGGGGCTAGACCTTGCAGTGGGGTGCAAGTGGCCCATGTCACCTGCTTGTCGCCCCCAGAGACCCTCTGCCCCTGGGTCCCAGCGTGGGGTTTTGGGCTGTTTTGGACGGGTGAAGAACAACTTCTCCCGTTGGCATTTTTGCCCGGTAGCTGTGGAAGTCAGGATGATGGGCCCCTGCCACCTGAAGGTCTGTTGCTTTCGGAAAGGTGTCGGTGGGGGATGGCTGGGTGCCGCTGCTTCTGGCACATTAACGTTGTCCCCCCTGTGGTGACACCAGAGCTGGCTCTGCTGGGCACAGAGCAACAGGCAGGGTGCTGCATCGAGCACTTCGGAAGCAATGAGGCAAGCCAAGCACTAAAACCAAGAGACAGCTGGGTGGCGAGGCCAGGGAGATCATCTCCATTATGAGCTCAACAGAAGCATAGGGCTTAAAAGAGAAATAGTTGGGTTAAAAGCAACTTTGTTTGTCCCGTCCATTGCGTCCTTGCAGAGTCAACGCCGAAGCCAGCCCTGCCTGGTGTGTCTTTAACCTTTTCCTCCAAAAGGTTGTTGATGGAGACGCCCAGAGCGGTGCCTGTGAAATGTCACCAGGGCGTCCGTACCAGGCAGCAGCCACAGGTCACTGTGAGCTGCCCGGCCAGCTCTGCCCAGCGCCGCGTCTTCCGCACTCGCTGCTAAAAGCCAATTAAAACAGAAAATAGAGTGATATTGTTCAAACCCCAGCATCTCTTAAAAGGAAAGTGTGGCCCTCTCGGTCAAATGTGAGGCAGGGAGACTTGCAGGAATGACAGCAATTAATCACCACGCTGCTTTGAATCTTTATGTAAGTGCTCAGTGTTAAATATTACAACAGCATCAACACGGAGGCTGACACCAGCCGTTGTAATCTAGGTCTCTGTAGATGCGAGGTTGTAGGCTAGGCAATAATAAAATAATTCAGCTTGTTAGACAGAGGCCAGGCTTTTTGTTATGCACATCATGCCAGCCTCAAAAATGACAGAAGTGTCAAAATAACAGAGGAGGGAAAATATAAGGAAAACCCTAAAATCAACCTTTTATTTAAAAAATAACGCCACTAAAATTAGATTAGTTTTATTATAACCACAATATGATTTCTGAAGTTTAGCATGTAAGCAATTAATCAGCTAGCTCAGATAATGACTGGGAGTATGTTTTGGTTCTGGGTTCGGTTTTTTTTTCCTTTTTTCTGTTGGCAGCTATTCCACAGCTGGAAAGAAAATCTGTCCCATCTCTGGCATAAAGCAGAGGTCGCTTGCAAAGTTCAAACCTCCTTTGCTAGGTCATCTAACTGCTCACCTGTGACAGGATCCAACAAGTCATTGCAGAGTTATTACATGTGGATGAAGGACAACAGAGCCTGTCCTGGGATTCTGAGTTTCATAAGACTTTGGGGTGCTTTGGAGCTAAACTATACTAAAGTACTTCCCCCGCCACCAGTAAAGGAAAATCCAGATACGGATCATCCTCAGAAGCTAACTGAATGATGAAACTTTGATATATTTCTGATCTCTGCTGATATTTTTTGTTTTAAAGAAAGGTGGCGTATGGCCAAGAGATGCAGCTGGTGTCAGTTTTGTTAGTGAGGCACGTGAGTGCGTAGGTGCCACAGCCGCCCGGCTGGCTGCACGGCTGCATTTCGCTCTGGTGGCAGGACAGCCCTGCTGCCCGGCTCTGCTCACAGGTATCGCACCCGTTGGCAGCGTGCTGGGGGCTCCCCGCGTCTCTCGCAGCCATCACTGACCTCCGATGAGTTTATGGAGAGGTGTCCATCTATTGGCTCCAGCTTGGGGATGTGCATGGTGTGCTCTGGGCAGAAACTGGCCTCTGTGACCAGTGTTGGACATGGTGTTTTGATACACTGACCGGGGAGGGGTGCCTGTCCCATGAGCCCATCTGTCAGGTTTTTGAGAAGTGGAGCACTGCATTTAGGTTCCTAAATCCTCTTCCACCCAGACCCCCTTTCTCCAAGCGAAGAGCCGTGGCGTTTGAGCCATTGGATCACAATTACGATTCAACAGGCTCTAAACTGTTTGGCTGCTGGAGAGGGTCTGTCCCTCCTCGGTCCTACAAGCAGACGCTGCGTGGGGAAGTTTCTTGACTGAGTTTGTGTGCAAACAACATACAGCTCCTGACTGCTGATGGCTATCCAACTCCCTGGCTAATTAAATCTATAAACTACGCTGGCATATGTAATTTAAAAAATAGCTATGCTATAGTATGACTATGCATGCGTATTGACTAAAAATAGCACTTGCCAAGAGAAAAAAAAAAGAGATAATTACAGCGAATTTGGATAGCAACTGATTTTATTTTTTCTATTGAATTAAGGAAAGGAGTATGCAAACATAGCTTATATAGAGACATACATCTTTACTGCTCTTTTCGCTATGGAGAAAAATAAAATCTACTGGACTTGGACATTTGTATGCAATTTTATTATAAGAAATTGATATTAATGGCTTTCTTTCTGACAAGTTTTGCTTTAGGGTGGCAGCTGAGCCTGCCCCAGCTAGTGAGATGCAGCGCTCCTCTGGCAGAAGTCAGGAGATGGCACCCTCGCACCTCATCTCCCCTCTTTTTCTGGTGTGTGAGCAAGTGTTCAGTCTGGGGAAGAGAGGCTTTCTGTGAGACTTGGCTACGCGGTGGCTGCTGGGGAGGACCTGCGGTGGAAGCTTCCTGCCTGCTGCAGTCATTAATGTTCAGAGAACAAATTTTTGGCACTGAACCCCTGGTTGGGAATGGCTTTCTCCCCCCTCAGGTGTGTATGGCACACATCAGCTGTTATCAACACCCTGCCTAGCATCTTCAGCATTATTTCCTCCAGGATTTGCCCATGGCAAGGGGGTTGGAACTAGATGATCTTTAAGGTCCCTTCCAACCTAAACCATTCTATGATTCTATGATTTCTGTGCTAACATGCTCTCAAGAGTGCTGTACTTTTTGGGGTGGGAGTAACATCTGCTTTCCCAGTGCCAGAGCAGTTTTCCAAAACTGAGGGAGGAGAGGGGGAAGCCAGAATGGGTGTGATCCTGCCCTGGCCCAGGAGGGAAAGAACCCGCACAAGGGCACGGCCTGCACTGTGGTGGATGCTGGGGAGGGAGAAGACCCCCATTTGGTAACTCCTCTGCCGAAAAACAGCTCACCATTGCTTCTCTTTTAATTGCATCCATGCAGCCAGCCCAGCAGCAGCTCGGGCTTTGCGTCGGTAAGGCAGGGACAGACAGACTGGGAAGCAGAGCGTGGGCATCTGTGCTGCCTGCATGTCGAATGGGGGCCGATTAATAAAATCCGGTGGTGCCTCGTGCAGGAATGGGGATTTGCTGGCTGTGGTCTCCCACTGCCAAGCAGGGAGCTGCCGGCTGCTACCAGGCTGTAGGTCTTTAATTGGTTAAGGGTCTGGGGACGCCCTGGCCTGGAAATGGCTGTAAAAGCAGCAGAGTAATCCAAGGAACAAAAACTCTCATCTGGAGGATTTTTTTTTTTTTTTTTTAATTACTGCCCAGACTCGGTTATCTCTACTGCAGAAGTTTTGCTATTTGAGCCAAGTTGTTTGAGAAAGATGCTCAAAATCGGAAATGTTTAGATCACTGCTTCTCTTTTCATTGCATTGAGTTATTAATTGAATTTATTATTGTACTATGATACTATAGTTGTTAAAATGGATCCTTTTTATTTGTCAGATAATAACACTTCCCAGCTCACAATTCCTCACTATACAAAGCCAAAACTTAAGAAATAATGTGCTGGTGAATCAACTCCTGGAAATTTCCCAGAATCAGTGAAAAACCCATTTAGGAAAGATACCCTTTTAGGAAAGGTATCCTAATGCTGTTTGAACCATTCTGCTTTCCACTATGGTAAAAAGATGATTGAATTTTCCCCTGTAAAAGCAGTGTGCGAAGCCTCTGGGACTTTGCAAGGTACGAGCTGCTGTAAAACACACACCCAAATTGCACCCAAGCTCCCCGCTCTGTCCCACGAGCATCGCTGTGAGGACCTTCAGTGCCATGCCCTGTGCTCCAGGCACGGGAGGGAAATAGGCTCCGTCTGCTGCAAGGTCACCCCTGGGTCTGCCCAAAGGGAGCACGGTGCTGGGTACTTCTGGTGGCAGTTACAGTATCCTCGGGGGGTGGAAAATACCCTGGCTGAATGAACACCCTTGTCCTGTGTATTGGTATGATTCTTACCAGAAAAAGCTAGTGTTTCAGTGCGTTGCCTCACAAATAATGGTGCTGGTGCGTACTTGGCGACGAGTTTCTACTTCAGCCTTTCAATGCTTTACCTCTGTCAGGCACTTCTCATGTAATTAGCAGCAGAAAGTCACGCAAAAACTAATCCTGACTGCTCCTTCATCTTTCCGTGGAATGAGAACTGCCATGCATCTCAGCATTCCTGGAGCAAGCCTCTCTGCCCAGCATCTGCTGAGTTAGTGCTGAACGAAGATGCTGGGCTGCGCCATGCTGTGGTGGTGTGTCCGTTCTGGGAACAGCCTCCAGAGACACTGATTAGGGAACCAGCAGGAGCTCTGTCAGCCGTACAGCGACATTTGCCAGTGCAGAGGCCCAAGGCTTGCACGGGGTCCCTGTGGGGCCGTCCCTCTGCCTCTTCTCCCCCTTCATAGGAGGGTTTGCCAGGTTGCTGACACCGTGAGTGAAGCCTCCAGCTGCACCCAGGTGCTGACCAGTGAGGCTGTCACCCCACAGGGTGACGTGCATAAGGCTGGAAGTGGTGCCAGGGGCTGGAGGGGAGAGCGGGGCTCCTTCCCCTACACCCCACAGTTTTTCCCTATGCCAGCAAGAAAGCCACCTCTCTGAGGGATGCGGATGCTGCACCGGGGCAGCACCACGCGTCTGCAGCAGGCACCGGGTACACCAGGGAGGCAGGAGCCTGGCAACTCAGCCACTTTGGCTCTGCCCCAGCAGATTGCTGTACACTGGGTCTCAAGGGAGTCTCATTAGAAAATATTTGCAAGTAAGCAAGTTAGTGTGGTAGAACCCAGCTGGCATTGATGCAACCTCCATTGATGGACCTGGAGGCGCATCACTGTTTTAGCATCACTGTCCATGGCCAATCACCTCAGTTGTATAAACAAATGTGTAAAAAATGACCATGTATGTCAAGCATGTTAACCAAGGGGGATGAATAAGGCGTCTTTGTTTCTTAGCTGCAGCAGGTTGTTTTGGTGCTCCAGAGTTTTGGTTACCACTTATTACACCTTATTCTACCTTCCCGCTTTGGGTGTGGGGATTTTGGCTTTTGAGTACTCTCGCTCTTGGTATTTTGCTTGAAAGAAGCTCAGAGGGGAATGGAGAAGGCACGATTTCTACAGCTCAAAGGATTATGTCTTTTATCACTAAGGATACCGAGTGACTTTATTGCCTTTCCGAGCTCTTTAACACAGCAATAAATGAGCCATTAAAATATTTTAAAATCAATAAATGTAATAAAGAACCAAGCAAATTACAAAGCGGCTCCTGATGTTTAGTGATTTGGGAAATAATCATGTCCTCAAGTGAGCGGTGAATTGGGGTGGGGAGGCGGCTGGGTGACCTTGCAGGGGTTGCTGCGCCAGGGGATGGAGGAGGCAGAGCCACTCTGGAGCCCGTCTCAGGGGCAACGGTGGGTGCGGGCTGGGCTGGGCGGGGATCTGAGCGGGATGGGAACCCTGCCCTGCCACCCCTTGCCCATCCAGGCCACGGCCAGGATTCTGTTTGGAAGTTTCTCTTTGCTTCTTCTGCAGCACGCTTGGGCACGGGCTTAATTTGCAGCTCAGCTTTCTGAGCAAGTTGCTGGAGCACATCAGGAAGTCTTCGCGGCTTTATTCAAATTTAGCAACGTGCCTGAATGAAAGGTGACCTCTGGGGATGGGCTGGGCAGGGGACAACGGGCAGGCGATGTGCAGCCCTGCTAGCCTGGGGATTTCTTGCTTGCCCAAGCACTGCCATCCCACCTCGCCTCCTCCGCTGGGCATGTGGGAAGGAGCCGGGGTGCGAGTGGGGAGCACTGGTGGTGGCTGGAGTCACAACCCCTCTCACTGCTGTTTTCAAAGGCTCGCACGTCTAAATGACTTCTCAGCAGCTGTCCTCCCTGGAGACCCGCTTGCTTGAAAGATGATACCACTCTTGTAATTAAGGTAATTGTTTAAATTCAGCCCCTTAAACCAGACCCATCATACCTTAACCAACTGTGTCTGCGCGGGCATGGGGGGGTTGAAGAGGGTCGGGGCAGGTGTCACAAGATTGATTCAGCATCCAGAAAGATTTATAGGTAAAAAACTTGTTAAACTGAAATGCCTAATAAAGATGCAGGGGAAAAAATCGCATACAGGGCATAACCCGGGCAGGTAGCTGCCCTGAAAGACCTGCTGCTGCCTTTTGTGCCACTGGTGACTGAGAAGATGAATGTCACCCCTGTAGCTAGGTGTTTGCTGGTGGCAGAAAGAAGAGCTCCAGATAAGCTTCTGCCCCACTCATCTTCTGCCCAAATAGCAGGTAGGGCTGCACGCACTTAGACTGTTTCGGGATATTTAATTCCCCTTCTCACTTACCCTGAATGCTTTCTGATTTCATGGAAATCTGAAGGTAATTGAATGTAATTGTTTAAAGAATCAAATTATTTGAATTATAGGGTAATTCTTGAAGTAAAATGACAATCTGTGGGAGTTTATTAATGTTGGTGGTGGATGGAGAGCAACGGAGTGCTGTGTGCTGTCCCGCCCGGTGCCAGGCTGCAGGGATGGATGTGCCAGGGAACCAGAGGCTGGGGAAGGACAATGGTGCGAGGTCAGGATCCGGCACACTCCTGCATGGGCAGCAAACCTTTGGGAAGTTTGTCTCTTGCTGGGAGAGCCTGGATCACGGCCGGGTTTGTCCTTGGTCCAAAATGGCCTGAGCAGTTCAGAAAGAGCTGGTGGGCCAGTCCCTTTGAGAGTGTTTCAGGGCATCTACGGGGCCTGACAGAGATTACCCTGGGGATCAGGGCTGTTCCCACACCTGTTCCTCATTGCCACGTGGATGCTGATGGACATCTGTGACCCCAACCAATGTCCTTAGCAAAAGAGAAGCCCACAGCAGGCAGTGGGGCTTTGGTAGAGTTGCTGGTATTTCAGATGTGAGTTCAGGCAGGCAAGGGTAAAATTTATGCATGTGGCACAGAAAAATACCCAGCTAGTCTGGAGGCAGGCAAGGAAAGCCCTTGCACCCAGGAGACCCGCCCAGCTAGGGGCTAATCCAGCACTGGAAAACCCATGTCCAAACCGTGGGCACTGGGCTGCCTCCCAGCTGGTCATTAAAGCCCTGGCTCCATGCCCCTTGCCGTGACACCACCTACCCCAAAAACTTCAGTCCCTCCTCTGGGGTCTGTTCCTGCTCCGAGGAGGCTGCGAGGACAAGCAGCAGAGGGAAGGGCTGAAAAATAATCAGTACGAAATAGGTAAAAGGCAAAAATCAGGACACCGATGAAAAGAGCACAGAGGGGGATGGAGAATACAATGAGAAAGATTTGTACTTGAAAAAAATTTTTTTTGAGACTGACAGTGGCCCGTGGTGTAAATAATCAGGGAAGCAGTGACAGGAGGCAGGAGACTTCAATCGTGCTCCTTGCTCTGCTATCGCCTGCCTCTCTGTGCAGAGATTGTTAATATTTCTCTGCAGTGTCATCTTCATTTGCAGACCCTATGCTTAGAGAGGAAAGTTTTTTAGCATTTTTGAGGCTAGCTGATGCCCAGACCCTCAAGTGAACAGGATCTTCCCCCCCCCCCGCCCCCCAACTTTATCACCTTTTTCATTTCTATTTGGAAACGAAGGCAGTGATTACATCAATCCACTGTGTTTCTGTTGTTTCGGTGGGCAGATTTACTTGAGCAGAGATTTGAAGCTCCCCTACCTCCTCCATCTCCCCTCCCTGACCCAGCCCCACAGTCAGGCACATCTCTGCATGTGGGAGAGCAGCGTGGGCAAGCCTGGGGCTGGAAGGGCCAACCTTGTGTTGAAGCCCGCCAATGTACGACGGTGGCTGCTCGTGTGGTCCCCAATGCTCGTGCAAGCGTTCCGCCAGCACGCAAACAGACCCATTACCCTGAACCGTCCTGGGCAAAACCTTCCCCTCGGCCCCCACCTCTGGCTCATCTCCCTTTGCCCCTCGTCCCTGTCTTGTGGCAGCCAAGATCGAGAAATGAGCCCTGCATTTGACTTCATAGGCGATGTAAATGCTTCGGACCATTCCCCCAATACTATCTCATCCTGCCTTGCTTTGGGCTGTCAGTCGAGCTGCCCTCCAGACCAGCTGCATGTTTTAAAACAAAATTCAAGACTCTTTAAATTAAACTTTAAATTTGAGGCTGTCAAATGAGCCCTGCGAAGAGCACAGTCCAAAGAACTCTGCAATCCTTAACTGCGCAAAACTTGGTCCCAAAGCAGTGGGGATTTGGCTGGTTTGAGGCCCACAAAATTATGCATGGCATTTGGTGACAAAAAAGAAAAATTTCCAATCCCCTCCCCAACACTTTGCTATTGCATTGCATTGTATTAATATCATATTTTTTGCAAGAGGCTGCAGCTGATGCCTCCGCCCTGTGCTGTTGTGCCGGCTTGCTCGTGCTAGATGACATCGGTAACGTGGTGTGACACAACCAACAGCACCGGGTGCGACAAGCCACAGCAGTAAAGCATCTACTGAGGTGATGTGAAACAACAGGGATGGCTAAGACTCATACTCAAAATTTTAAACAGCTTAAAAGAGAAGACAGGCTTTTTAGAAGATTCTGTCATGATTTTTCTTAATCACTAATACTTTTCCCTGTTTATCCTATTAGGGAACATAAACAGGAATTTGCGTGGTGCTCCAGTTCCCTCCATTTTATTCTGGTGTGGGAATCCACAAGTGCTGGCCCAATGACCTTGATTTTTTCAAAAAAAGAGAAGAGGGAGAAAGGGGGATTACAGGCCTTTGCCAGGATGAAGGCTGGGCTGAGGAGCGCTTGGGTACTTCCTTACCAGGTGTGTTTGTGAGTACCACAGGTTTTATACACCAGTAGAAGATGACAGAAAACAGTTGTTCCGATTCTGTGATGATAATATTTTTTTTCACACCTATGATGTCTGTCCAATTTATAGCAATGCAAGCAGAAAAAAAGAAAAAAGAAAGAAAAAAATGCTTCCTTGTTTCTCCTGGGTCTCCCAAACTTTAATATTTTTTTTTTTTTTCAATGTACAAAGTTTTTCTCTAGCCATGACTTTAAGAAGAAAATAAACACCCTGGCCATCCGCCTGCCCTCATTCTGCTTGCAAGGGACCAGTAGTGTGAGCTCAAGCATCTCACCTTGCTCGCAGTCACTGGTGGGCAGGTGTTTGCCCTCCTCCCCGCTGCCAGGGAAGGGCATCAGCAAAGCCTCGGCTCTTGCTGGTATGAATGGTCCAGGATCTGAGGTTCCTTGCTTTTCTTCTTCTTCCTTGGTAAATGTAACAGGCTTCATGCTCATCTCATTTTCTGTGGTGACAAGTCCAAAGTAACTTCCCTAAAATCTGTAAAGCCAGGCTAGCACAAAACCAGTGTGCAGGGACCACAAAACCAGCAGAACCAGTGACCATGGCTGCAAGCCCGTCTGATGAGGCATCCACAGGAGTGGAAGCAAACAGAGGTGAGGAACACATTTTTGGCTTGCGATAAATACTGAGTAACAATATACGTGAGTTTGTGAAGTGGGCAGTGGGGAGCTGTGCAACACTTGCGAAAAACTGCGACAAACCCCTCTGCTGAGATAATTTGATGTAGCACAGTCAATGGAGCATGGAAACATTATGATGATCATGATTTCGTTATTTATTATACGTATTACAGGGGTTTTTTTGGTTTGGGGTTTGGTTGGGGTTTTTTTTTTTTTTTTTTTTTGTGGTAGGAG
>VYXH01000447.1:167551-268901 GCA_013397275.1 Burhinus bistriatus
GTTTGGTTTTGGTTTTTTGTTTTTTTTTTTTTTTTTTTTTTGGTCGTAAGAGCTGCTAGTGCTGTGTTAAATAGGCGAATACACGGTGCATTCAGTGATGAGTGACTGGAAATGCAGTGGAAAACTGTTCCTGCATCCTGCCCAAATGCCATGGTATGGCTGCAATAACTGATATTTCTACATATCCTGCATATCATTGCCTGGCCATACCTGTAAAATTATCCACACAGCCGACTTGGTGTGTTTGTGTACAGGTGCGTGTCTGTGTGTATGAACAATGCTGTACAGGCACGTCTAGTGTCGCCGGCAAAAAGATCCCAAGCGCTATTCCCCTGATTTCCATGTAAATTATCCAAAACGAAGTGACTGGTCCTTCCCAGCCACGGCATCACGTAAGCTCAGCACCTCAGCATCGGGCAGGCTGCTGCAGGAGCGGGACAAAAGGCTGATGCTACAGTCCGGTTTCCATGGCAACAGAGGAGGGGTAGTGAAACCAGAAATGTTGCAAACACCCCTTCTGCTCATCGCAGCCCCGATGCATGGTATTGCGAAAGATACTGCTATTGGGGGGGATGCGGGGAGGTGGGGGGGAAGAGTCCAAATGCCTTTATCTTTCAGCTTGTGGAGTCTCTGAAATAAAAAGAAACGGCAATTTTTTTTTTTTCTTTTCCTTGGTGTAGCTGCAAAGAGAAAGGAAACCCGACGCGCAGGCCTCGTTTTCTGCGTGTAAAATGTGTGTGTTCTTTAAAAGGCAGTGGTTGGCTGCTTTTCCGGACATGATGTGGTTGAAGCTGTCATCGTAATGGAAATTCATTGCTGTAGCTATGGTAAATCGAGTTTTCTGCCTGTGCTGAATGCATTAGTCTAATGAGATGTTTGCAGCTGGAGAGCTGAGCTGCTGGAGACTTGCACTGTGCTAAGAGACAGGGAGAAGATGGCTTTTGCCGGGGTCCGTGTGACTGTGCTGAAAGTCCTCTGCCCTTTGGGTCCCAATGCCCAGGCTCTCTAGAGACACTGCTCAGTGTTTTAACCTAAGCAATAGGTAAGGGGAAAGCATGCTTCTTCTTCTCTGCCTGATGTTTGTCGTTGAGCCTTGTCGGAGCAGTTCTCGTTCTGCTTGTCTGTACGGTAACTTTACAGCTCCTCAGTTGGAGACTCTCTTCACCAAAGCACGCCCTTACTTAGCCCCGGGAGCAGGTTTGGTGAGGAGAGGAGCAGCAGATCAGCGTGTGCCACCGGCTCCTGCTGCGTGGTGGTGGCGGGAGAGCGTGTGTGTGTGTGTATGTGTGTGCACTAGTTGGTGAAGACTTCTGACTACAGAGCACTCTGCATGCAGAGCGGCTTCGGGCTTTTCCAAACCTGAATCCAAGCAGGGTTTTTTTTTGCTGCCAGGTAAATGCCTCTTCCATTTTAAAAGCAACTTATTTTGCAATGTACATAGCAGGCGGTATTTATACAACAGATTTTGGGGTTTAGTATAGTTCACAGAGCAATGAGCTTAATTATAATCTCCTCACATCTTCAAACCAGATGGTAAGTTGAATTTTTATCCTTAACTGAAAATGGAAATGAGTGATACTGTCTATATGCCGGGTTTTACCTTTGAGACTAAAAGGCATCTACCTTGTGAGAGTCGCCGAGAAGCCTACTTTAGCAGAGTTGCATCTGTTTGTCTTTTCAGGTGTTTTAAAGGTAACTTTGAGAGAGGGCAGAGCACGGGGATGAAATGCATGCGTGCCCCCGGCTAGCCCTGCCGGTCCCTCCCTAACCCCCCAAGCCCCCGCCGCCGCCCCAGCCCGCAGCCTGCCGCTCGCTGGCAGAGGGTGATGCCCGGCGTGGTTCAGTGAGTAACTCAGCCTTTGAGAGCGTTGGGCGCCGGTTCCCTCTCCATAGCTGGTGAATGGCTGTGAGCGCTGGTTTATTTGCCGCAGGTTCATCTAACGGCAGCGGTCTGGCGGAAAGAAGTTGTGTTTTGGTTTTGGTGCATGCGAGGCTGGTGGCAGGAGGATAAAGTTAGTCTGGCGAGCTGCAGAAGGAAAGTTGTTCTAATTCTCTGCTTGGAGGGGGGGTTGCTGTTTAATCCTGAGTTTATTTCAAGAGGCTTCTGAAGGCAATTTCCTCAAGGATAGATCAAGGGCTTTTCAAGTTGAATAAAGGCACAATGGGCAATGTAAAGCACGTAAAGGGGGGTTAAGTAAGTAGCAAATACTTGGAAAGTTATTCGTGGGAGTAGGGCTGGAGTCTAAAAAGTGTCTTTGTGCTACAGGAGTACTTACAGCATCCTCCACCACGCTGTGCTGCCAGTCCTCAGTCCAGCTGAGCACACCGGGCTCAATCAGCCGGTGGTGTAAACCAGCATAACTTCCTTGGCTCCAGCCTCATCTGACACCAGCTGAGGATGAAGCTTGGAGATTTGCAAGTTCAGGTTTTGTGATCTTATTTAGATGAGGTGTCTTCCAGTCCTCTCCAGCTGCAGGTGACTTTTAATTCAGATGTCACACTGATTTTCGCAGTAAGGTAGAGCCCCTCTGCCCCATCATAAAAGTTATTTAGCCGATGCATGTGTTCTTCAGACTAGAAAGGCTAGCAGGGGCGTGGGCTTTTTAACGATGGAGTGCGGAAGGGGGACAGGAAAAAAAATCTATCAACAGAAAAAGTACACGTGCTGAATTAGACCAGAAACTCTGCAGAGGGTATACCTTGATAAATGCTTTCTTGATGTAGCACAGTAACTCTGATATTTCTGTGACTTTGTTTATTGGACATGCTTAATGAGTACTTTCCTATGTTTTGTGGAAAAGAGTGAGTCAAAAGAGGCAATTTTCTTTCTTGGGCAATCAGTGCCTTGCCCTGAGGTTTCTCACCTGCTGGGAACACATGACTGTACAGGTGTTTGATGGTGGCTATGATACCTTGAAAGAAGAAATTGCAATAGGATGCTTTTCCCTAAGCCATTCCCTTAGCTCTGTGCTTGACACAAAAATTTGTTTTTTTGATATATATTAAAAAAAAAAAGTTTAAAAGAGAAACACTGTAGAGCACCCTATCATGGTACATGGGTGACACCCTGAGCTTCCAGAAGCTGAGATGTGACTTTACAGAGATATATCCCCAATGCCTTCACTCCCTTGAATTTAAGGTCATATTAAAAAAAGGCAAAAAGCAAGAGAGGGCAGAGGTTGTAGAGCGAAGCGAGGAAGCGGGCTGTGGGACGGTTGGTCATTCACAGCCTGGGAACAGGAGACAGGCAAGCCCTGCCAGCTGGGCTACTGCCTGCTCCCTCACCCAGCCCTGCAGGAATGAGGCAGAGGAGTGAGGGGCTTGCTGCAGGGACGCGGGCTGCCCTCGGTGGGCATGCGTCCATCCTCTTCATCCCTGGCCATGCCAGGACCTGTCAGCACCCTCACAGGCTTTCCCAGTGCCCGGGTCTGGTGGGAGCTAACCCAAACCTTGAAGTAGAAAAGGGGATGATTTAACCGATTCCCCAGCATCACCACTTCTTGCTGGGCTCTGACCAGAGGTACCCAGGGGCTCCTTTCCTGCTGCGGACTGAACTCACGCCACTAAAGCTAGCCAGTATTCCTAGCATTAGTTCAAAAACATCTGGGGTACTTTAAACTAGAGACTGAGGCACGCTCTCCTCCTGCAAATGGCAGGGAACCCACACAGGTCTGGCAAATAAATACAAGGCATAAACCCACAGTTTGGCTAAGGAATACCTTTAGGAAATAATTGGTGAGAGTAAGACAGCAATGATTTCTGTTAAAAATTGAACGAAGCAAAATGTTTATATTTGATAACACTGAAGTCAGCAAAGCCCTGTTATCTTCAGGAGATTTTAGTTCACTTCCATAAAGTATACTTAATGGCATCACAGTGTTTTTTAAAGAAAAACCTAACAATGAGGGAAAAATACCCCAGTTCCCTAAAAATCCTGCCCTGCTTCTTTCCCTACAGCTTAAAATGGTGCAAAGGAGGAGTCAGCTTTATTTACATAACACACTCCCAGCTGAGTTCTCCAGCTGACCATTAAGAGCAGCTACAGTATTTAACAGGTGATGGTCACCACTGGGTTCCCCACAGTGAGAATGAACAATAATTGGTTTACTTATGCAAAGAAAAATATTCCAGGCTTACCTTAAAGGGAAAAATGAATTATGTGTATTAATTTTGTTGTAACACATTGTCTCGTGAGGAATTGGTTTCCTGTGCAAAGGAAGCAAAATTTTCTCTTTATTTTGCTGTATATTATGAAAAATCTCATTCAAATTCCTGTGTCAGGGGATTACACACTGCTCTGCCAAACAGAATCATGATATACGGGTGCATTAACGGTACTGGCTAAATTTGCTATTAACTAATAAAATTGAAAATAATTTATAATCTGAGGTATCATCTTTGCACCAAGTTTTCCTATTGATGAGAATGAAGGAACTGACAAAAGAAAGGGTGATGTGCGTGAAGGTGGGGTTAAAATTTGCTAATTAAAGATCTAAACTTCTGATATTCTTTTTTTTTTTTTTTAATAAAGCCGTATAAAGATGATGAAACTGTAAGTCGTTCATTAAGATTGACTGGTCCCTTTAGGAACTAGTGTAAATTTGGCCCGAATAAAGAATTGCCTAGAGAGAGTCTGGATGTGTAATTATGTTCTGCTGAAGGATGAATAATTCCTCTTGAACCGAACAGTTTGCTGTTGCCCTGCAGTTTATCCTGACCCCATCTTTAAAGGTGATTCTCATCGTAGAGGAGAAATGGTGCTATAAATGCCAGCCTTTTTCTCTCCGCCTGTTTGACTTTGTTGCTCTGTTCAGTTTGGATGTGGGATTCAAAGGATGGGGTTTCCTTTCCATCCCCAGTCGGAAGCGTGGCCAGGAATACGCCCCTGGTTTTCTGCTCCTCTTACTTGGCACCTCTGCGGACGCTGGTGCTCAGCATTCAAAATGTCAGACCGACAACAGCTTTCACAGGGGCCAGCTGTTGCTCTCGTTGCTTTGAATATCTATATACGTGGGGCTCCCTGGAGTATTCCCCAGCATTTTCTTGATTTACGGCAGGGGTGTCTGAAATAGGGCATTCGGGGTTGTGCCCTAAATTGCTCTCCATGCTTTGGTTGCTGTACTCCTTGCAGAAGGTCTGCTTCCGCCTGCATCGTGGCGCACATGGACGCTGGGTGCCCAGGCAGCTCTGTTGTGGAGGGGGACAAGGGGCAAGGGGGATGCAGCTTGGTGCAGGACAGGGGAAAGCCCAAGGTCTCACTCCTCCATTAACTCTTCCATCCACCTTCTGGCCACCCTGCTGCAGCTGCTGGGTCCCAGCTTGGGCGATGGGCAGCTGGCTAAGGCCACCTGCAGCTCTACCCCAAATGCATGCCAGTAAAGACAGGCTTTTCTCCACATCTGGAACCGGTGCTGCACTTGAAGCGGTGCCCGGCTCCGTACGCTGGCTCCCACCTTGGCGCAGGGAGCTGGGGGTCAGTGGCAGTTCAGCTGCTGGGGGCTCTGCTGGCACCTGTGCAAGCCTTGCTTTCCCAGGGAGAGCTGCAAAGGGTTAATCCTGCAGCACATGCAGCAATAGGCAATTCCTCACAACATCCTCCCTGATCTCAGGCAGCACAAGTGATTGGTAAAAAAATCAGCTATATTGCTCTTTGACGTGCTCCTTGGACATAAGCAGCACATGTCCATGCACCTTTTGCTGAGGGACCAGACTCGGAAAGCTGCCCTACCTGTCCGTTGTGTAAATACCTTTTCCTGATGCTTGTCTCCCTCTCGCCACTCTTCTGCTTGTGGGTTAGTGGTGTGAAGGAGGTACCACAAAATGTGGTGTGTTTTACATGGTGGGAGGTGCAGAGAAGATATGAGATGCTTTCTTCTTTCACCCCATCTTCCTGCAGGTGTCATGAAACTGAGGTTTCAGTACAGAAGCTAATTGTGGGTGCTTTTGCTTTCAAAACTCATTAAGGTTTAACGGCAGGTGAGGACATGCTATCCCTACACCCCAGGCCTTGCAGGGCAGACTCCCAAAAGTCAGTTTCTCTGCAGCCAACGGGGCTGCCTGCAGGCTGCAATGAGCATTTCCTACAAGGAAAGTCCTCCCAAAAGTGCACCCCGGAGGAAGATGATGCCCTGAGATGTCCCCGAGCTGAGCAGGCTGGTTTGCAGGCAGCTGCCTGTGCGAGGGGCTCTTGGTGGCCATGTGTGTTAGCCCCCTCCTGCTAGCACGAGAAAGCTGCCACACCCTTGTAACGCAGGAGAAGACCTTGGTGATCTGAAAGCCTCTAAGCAGCATTGGCCCCCAATGATTTCTTCCTGCCAACCTGCCAGAGAGGACACCACAGACAGGTAAGTTGCTAACCCAAGACCTTGTCTTGTGACACAGGCAGATTTATTGGGAATTATGGCTGTTGTCATCCTGAGAGGCTCCAGCACTCTATAAATTCATGGTCAGAGGGAATGTGTCACTCAAACACTGCAAGTCTATCAAGAGGAAAGCTGGGAGTGAGGAACCACCACTGCTCCCATTTGCTGGGTGTCCCGTTGCCACCTCCTGTCCCCTTGCCACAAAATCAGTCTCTCAGGTGCCCTCCTGCTCCCTGAGTGCCTCCCGCTGCTCCCTGGCCCCACAGTGTGGTCCGGATTTGGGACAGAGCTGGCACATCTGAGCTGTGAGACCAGCACTGCACCCTGCAAGGGGCGATGGAGGCTCTCCCAGGGAGGCAGCAGGATGGGTGCAAGCAGGTTTGGCATGGGGGGTCCCTTTTACAGAGTTGGTGTGTAAAATGTTCTGATTTCCAAAGTATACATCGGAGGTCTGCAGCCATCTGCACCTGCGGGCACTGTGGGGGCAGAAACATGTTTCAGGGGAGAGAGCAAAGATTTAGGAGGGGGCTTCAAACCTGGCCAGAGACAGTACTCAGAAGAGATTTTGAAAGGAGAGGTACTCACTGAATAGGGGAAAGGGGAGCTCTAGGGTCTTAGCTGAGGACAAATCCAAAGGGCAACATTAGAAGAGGGGATTCCCCATTAAGGACAGAGATTGCTTGTTATTTTGTGTCTCTGCTATCATTTTTGTCTGGGGCTGAGCTGTTGCCATGCCTGGCCATCCCGTGCTGTCCTGCCAGGCAGCCAGGCAAGCATGGTGGTGGTGCTGGCCACTCTGTCTCAGCTCACACCCGGCTCTGCAGGGAGATGCCCGCAGGTCCTCTCTGCTGCACCCTCAAGCTTGGACAGATGCACCAACCCAGAGCTGGCATGGGAATGCCGGAAAGACCTCAGCGGTTTGTTCATGACTCCTATGGAAAAGCCCTGCAGCTTCAATAGGGATGCAGCCCAGCAGAGTGCTGTGGAGTCTAATGGTAGATAAGGCCTCTTAATATATGTATCTGCATGTTTCCATGAGCGTAGGAACCATCCTATTGAACTGTGCAATAGAGATAGACAATTTTTCCTTGTTTTCCATCTGTAAGAATAAAGTGAATTGGGGTTACTGTGAAGAAATGTCTTGTGGAGGACACGTCTTGTGGAGGACACAGCCGTTTGGCATGGCATCTTAAAAATCTTACACAGGGAACTGAAGGAGGACTTCAGTAATATCTATCTGATGCATTTCTAAGATCTCTTTACCACAGAAGATGTCTTTCCTATGCCTTGGAAAAGCGCAGACCTGGTGAGGGCTCTTGTTTTGCAAACGCCCAGTGCAGCTTCTCAAGAGAGCATCCATGAGAAGAAATGGTGCAAAAGGTCTCCCTCCCCTTTCCTGCACCAGGTGCGGTTAAAGGAAGGGCTCACATTTTGGTGCCAGGAAAGAGGGAGTTGCAGTGGGTGGCCCATCTTTTCAAGGTGAGCACAGTCCCTTTCTGCAGCTGGGCAGCTGCCAAGGAGGCCGTGAGCCCACAAGCGGGGATGGTGCAGGGCCCTGCTCTGTCCCCAGGGTACCGGAAGGACTCCAGTGCCACCAGCAGGGAAGAGCAATGCAACAAATAGAGCTTCAGTGCAGATATGTAATAAACACACACATGCAGAGTAAAAATAAATAGAAGAGAAGATGTCTTCAAGAAACTGTTTTTGATCATTATTTATGTATATGTGGAGAATCAGTACCCTTTCCCCTGTTGCCTTAAAAAACGTTTATAGCATTTATCTCCTGATTTCATCTGGCAGCCTCCATCTATTTCCCTATAAACGATGAATGAGAGATGTGCCTAGTAACTGTCTCTTATGGCTCAGTAAATACTTGAATTTATTTGCATATTAAATCAGCCACATTTATATTGCGCTCACTAAATGCAGCAACACGAAATACTACACAGAGGAGGCTAGTCGGCCATTAATGTGCTGAGGATTTATGTGAATGACTACCTTTAACATTAATGGAAGTTATCTACACAAATCACCTTCCAATGGGGGAATAGACCATAATGTATGTAAATACATATTACTCACTGCTGTTTAGTCATTCAAAAGGATGCCTGGCAGTCTAAAACACTGCTCTGGTGCTGATACTCATCAGTTTTCCTTAAAATGCGGGAAGGGAGGGTGCTGCTCGTGTAGGGTGTTGTGTAACATCTGAGCTGGCACGTACTTGGAGGTGGCTGCAGTCCCTTAGGCTTCAGTGGCCATGAGGGAGAAAAGATTTGCAGGATTGAGTCCTTGCTGAACCAATGTCCCGCGTGGGAGCGGGAGCAGCTCTGCTGGGTGGGATGCAAGAGCTGGGGGAAGATGGGTTTCTGTGTCCCTCGTAAGCTCCTGGTGTGGCTGGGTAAGGCGTTCCCTGTTTCTCACCTGAAGGTCCTGCTGTGTGCCCAGGTGCCGCTGCCTTTCAGGAGGAGTGGCAGTGACCTTTCTGGTTTTGTCAGGCTTGGCTCTCCTGCCATTTACTTTCTTGCCCAGGAGGCCGTGTTCGTAGAGGTCAGTGAGCAGCATGGCTGGGCTCTACACATGCACGCAGCGTATTACATCTCCCCCCAAAAAAGAATGTCCCCCCTGCAACACTGGGAGATTTGCTGCCGGCTGCCTGGAGCCCACCCGGGATGCTGGGCTGGCCCTGCCCTGCTGCCAAGGCTGCAGACATGGACAAGTTGTGCTCTGAGGAGTAACCAGCTTTGCTTTCCCTCTGCATGTCTGTTTTTCACCTCTCCCATCTGGGTGAAAGGCAGTGGTGGGTGCAAGCCCTGCTCCACCAGCCCCCAGCTCAGCTCAAAACCCTTTTGCACTACCAGGGTGGGAAGGGTCCGTGGTGAAGGCTGAAGCCAGGTACCCTCAGCCTGCCTTGGGGCAAGATCCTTTTTGTTACTGACCTGTCGCTCAGCCCTGCCTGCTTCCCGGGCTGGCTGAGCTGAGCAGAGCAGCTATGTGCTTTATTTATTTGCAATTGCGTGCCTGATTTTGGACTGGGCACCGGGACTTCTCTACGGCTTCCCAACAACACCAAGGTGAAGCGTGGTGGCTTTGATCGAGTTTCACAATGAATGTTAGTGGGAGCCCATGGCGCTGAAACTGAAAATCCACAGGTCCCGGTGAGGTGCAGCCACGCCGTTTCTCAGAGGCATGTTTTAATCCGAACTTGCCCTTTCTACAGTTCCCGGGGTCCAGTTCATCTTCCAGGGACCTCTGCTCCTTTTGCATGGATGCATGTATTGTGCCGGGGCCAGGATGGGAAGCCCTGATCTTGGCTTGCCAGCGAGGGCTGGGACTGGGTGGCCAAACCTCGGCTGTGGTTGCTGTCCCCTTGGCTGTCTCAGCTGCAGGAGAGCAGTGAGGTGAAAAAGATGCTCTCAGCTTTCTGACCATGCTGTCCTCCCTGCCAGCCCTCTCCACTCAAGCCACAAAGCCCTGTGTAGAGCTGAGCATCTTCTTTTTCCTATCAGCCAGAGGAGTCAGAAGCCAGGCAGGTGAACAACGAAAACCTCGTGGTAAGAGGACAAGTTCCAGGGGCATCGTGACCTCTGCATGGATGCACATGGCACTGCTGCCTAGCAGGAGGCACCTCGCAGCTCCGACAGTCCAGGGATATTTATCACTTGTTGCTCTTCCCTTGATTGCGTTTATTGGACACACACTAAAGTGTTTTGTTCCTCATGGGATTGCTCTAGTTGTATTATGTCACTGAAGTTAAACCTGTGCAAATATCCTTCCCTCTCAGAACACGGGCTTTTTGGGTGATGCTAAAGAAAAATCAGAAAACATAGCTCTTTTGTTCTTTACAGCTGTCTAGGTGAAGGTAAATTAGCTCTGAAATAAAAAATTAAGTAATTAGGCTAATGGGACCGATCACAAAGTTACTATTTCAGCCTGCTTCCCACGCAGCCACTGCTATTGCTCCAAATCCCCGCTTGGTACTGGAGATGGGCTCATTACCCGGCATTACATTAGGCAGCCTCACGTCCTCGCCAGCCTGGTGGGGTACCCAGCACCCCTCATCCTGGACTCAGGGCTGGGCAGCAAAATCATCCCTCGTCCCAGACCCAGCTGAGAAAACCTACCCCAGCAAAAATGCAGTTTTGCTGCTGCAAGGTGCTTGGGCACCGGGAGGTTTGCTCAGTGCAGCCTGGTCGAGTAGGTAGTCACATCTCACATCTTGCCCTGTTCCAGTGTAGCCACAGGTTTGTGCCTTTGCACAAAGGGCACGTCAGGGCACCCTGCAGCAGACAAGAAGACGTGCTGGTGGCCCATGCCAGTCCTCTGGGATGGTTGGTTTTGAACTGTGTGGTATGGGGGGAGACTCCTGGGAGAAAGTTTCAACTTCAGAGACATTTTTATTAACAAAAATATTAGAGATGGTAAAATTCCTGCAATCTCAGGTGTTTCAGAACTTATATTAAATTTACCTGCCATGGTTACTACCTATGATTTCTAATTAAATGAGGTTATTAAACTGGGAGACAATATTGCAAAAATCATGATTGATCTTTTATCCTTAGCCATTATTTTTACACACTTAGCAGTGGCAGTCTCTGCCGACAACAGGGACCAACACTGAGCCAGCAAAGAAACTCAATTACTTGTCACTGCCGAAAAGAAAGATCTGCTCAGGTGAGCTAGCATTAACCTCATGGCAGGGCTTTTGTCTCTCCGTCACCTTAGATTGCATGGAGCAAGAAGGTCTGTCCAGGGAAAGGCTGACGCAGGTATTTATTAACGTGGGTAGGCAGGAGGCTGCCCCATGCTGAGGAGGAAACGAAGGGTGGTTGGGTTGCGTGGTCTGGAGAGAGTCATGTAGGAACATCCTTCTCTACAAAACAAGGAGAGCAGGACTGGTTGAGGCTGCTGGTGGGTGATGTATTCTAATTAATTTGGAAGCTGGGGAGTTCTCCCAAACTCATTAATATTTAGCTCTGCAGATACAGAGGTCTCATGCACAGGGACACATGGGAGGGGGTGATGAGCCCATCGTCCTGCCTGGGTGAAAGCTTCAGAGCAGGCAGAGAGCCGGGAGGGGGAAGACGTGAGGTTCTAGCCCCTCTCGAGTGCCCTCAGGGACTCGGGGCATGGCTGGGTGAGTGCAGCTGACAGCGAGCCCCATGGGAGACTGTGCCGAGGGAAGTGGTTCCCAGGGCGAAAAAGGGGGAGAGCTTGCCAGAGGAGGCAAAAATTGCCATGTGTGCTCACCTGGATGTTTTAGGACATCACATGAGCCGGTTTTCCCAAACATCATGTGAGATTATATGAACATGTGATATATAGGTCCAATGGCGAACAGGACTGTACTTGCCCCGAATTAGTTCTACCGTCAATGCCAGCAGGTGGGTACATCTATAACCATAGGAGCACTCGTGTCTGGCACTTTAACCGCTAAGTGGAAGTGCAGAGGAACTGGAACTGGAAATGATGGTCTTGCCATGTACTCAGCCTTTGTCCTAGGCTGCGACTGCAGCCTTAATTACTGTTTGATTAAGAAGTGTTGTTAGAGATATTTTAATGATTATTGTTAGTAAGTCTGGGAGAAAGTGCGTTACTTTTTATGGTATTTCTTCAGCAACCGATAAATAAATGGCAACAGAATAAATAAATAAAGTCAGCCTCTGAAAAGGTCACATTTGCCTACAGTCACAGTCAATGTGCCAGTTTCTTATGCTAATTTTGGGACAGTGAAAAGCTTGACACTATGGTCCTGCTGCCTGGTGATTGCTAGAGAGGGCAGGTCAGGCTGGTGAACGTAGGAGTGGTAAAGCATAGGAGAGAAACTATGCACTGGGAAGGGCAGGAGATCGTGCTCCATACGGGAACACAAAATTAGAGGAAAGCGGAAGGAAAATGAAATAAATAAAGTCTGAAATTCCTCCAGGTATTCAGGAGGCTCCATTCATCATGCATTGTGGATGGCACTGTGCCACAGCCCCTTGCAGGCTCCTTGCAAGCATGGAAGATTTCTCTGAATGAAGTATGTTAAAATCACCTGTTCTCAAAGATGATAAAGGAGCTAAGAAAGCTTGCGGGGGAAAAATAGGATAAACTCTGACTGGAGAAAACGGCTTCAGACAAAGAATTTGGGGCATAATTACTACATTGATGGTGTGGGATCCCATATGAATTACAACACAAGAGAGTAAATCTGACTTTGGGCTTTAAGGTGCAGAGGGAGGAACTTTGCCTGTTCTGCTGTGGGTATCTGAGGCACACCTGATCCACTGGCATTTAGACACTGCCTTGGATTTCCAAGAGACATACAAGGAGCGTTTCAATCTGCCGTTTTATTTCCTTTGCAATTTCACAGAGATTTCATGAGGAGATACATACTAATTGTCTCAAATGCTGTCCTGCCCCAAAGAGCTTGTAACGTGTTCCTGACTGATGTGGTCACACACACAAACCAAAAAAAGGATGACTTCCTTCTGTCCAATGTTCCCACCCCCTACGCAGGGGGAGGCAGAGTGAACTGTGACCTGCAGATATTTTATCTGTCTCATAATCACTTGTGCTTTCTCACTTGCAGAAAAGAGGCATTAAAATCCAAAATGTTTTATTGAACAATTTTGAAATGATTCTGCAGGGGACAGAGGTGCCCGAGCCATGAAGGTGCTTCTGAAGGCTTCTGGGTCAGGGAGGTTTGTGGGATGGGGGAGCAGAGCAGAGCACCCTCCTGACCAGGACCCATGTGGGCACCCTGAGCGCTTCTCACCGCATGCCTGCTGTGCTCGGCAGGTGGTGGAGGTCTCCCTTCCCTGGGGAAAGCAGGTGCCACCGGTCAGGACTGTGTGTTGCTTCTCTAGTGATTCATGTACTGGGACAATCCTCAGACACTGAGGGGCTCCTGGAGCCCCCACTGCCACCGAGCATGAAACCCCCTGTGCTAAATCAGAATATGAGGCAGTGGGTGGCTGTTGTCAGGCTCAGGCTGCTGTGTGCCTCGGTCTGTGCATGGAGACACTTCTTCCTTGGCAGCCCCAGGTATTTCCGTAGAGCTGTGATGAGTTGTCTTTCCTACTCGTTGCCCCAATTAGTTAGAAGAAATGTAGCCAAGAATCGAAGACATTGCCATTCTCTGCTAGAAATCTCTTGCTAATTTTGTGATACAGATATAGAAAATATGAAAATAATGACATCTCGAGAACCAGTAAACAATTCAATGCATTTTGGGAAAACAATCACCATGTGTAGGGAGTGAGTACACACTACAAGCTCTTCCCTGGGCCCACAGAGAGCTGCTTTGGAGGTTTAAGCTGGACTGCAAGACCATATATGCCTTCTGCTAGTGCTCTGTGTTGCTCTCACCAGCTAGTGTCAGAATTACACAGGGGCCAAACTTGGTGATTAGTTTCCATAACATGCCTGAAAGCTTTCCCATTAGTTGCCCTCGGAGCTGGTTTGGAAGTGTGCCTTCTACTGACCCGCACCTGTAAGTACAAACCAACTGAAAATTTATTTGATGGGACCTTTCATCTGGGGCGTGTTTTTTTAAAGAACAGCGAAAGAAGACATTTAATCAGTACAATTTCGCAAAATCTATTGCCCAAGGTATGCAGACAATGACACACAAGCCAACTGCAGTGGGTTTGTTCTGAGTATTGAGTTTCTAGGTGATGAAAACAGGGTTGTTGCCAAACACAGTGTAAAAATCATTTACAAGACAGGAAACGGTGATTCGTTGGAAGGGGAAACGGATCAAAGCAGCTTTGAAAAGTGAAGGTTATATGTTTATTTAGAAAATGAGTTACAGATATAATCAAACGGGGGCAAACTTTACTCTTGGGTGCGCCATGCTTTAGTAGCCAGCCCCAGTTAGCAAAGCTTTGCTCCCCAGTCACAGTGAGTCACACCCTGCTAATTTGTCACATGCTGTTCCCACGGTTCAGTCTTAGGTCCGGGATAGTTTGCAGTTTCCCAGCCTGTTTTTATTCCAGGTGTGTCGGCTCTGCATTTTGAGAGCCACCTGCAGCCTCCCCCAAAGACAGATTCAGCATGCATGCAGACAGCAAGCCTGCAAGCGGCCAGTGCTCGCCTTCCCAAAGAGGGGTGTGCCAGGCCAAAATCACAGGTGGTGGCCTCACAAACCTCCTCCAGCCTGCCCAGCAGTCACTCGGGCACCAGAGTTTTTCTTCTGGAGTGGGAAGCACTGGCAGTGGGGTGACTGTCTAGTTCCTAAGCAGTCCTGGGTAACACAGCATACTCTAGCAAGTGATGCACATACTTTTCTTGTTCCTGAACTTAATGATTAAATGAATATCCTTTTATTTATGCTGTCCAATTATAATGTTAAAATGTGGTTGAATATAAGCATATCGTCTATGCGTAGAAGCGAAGGCTTTGAGCATCTTCAGAAGCTGTGGTCCCTGAAGTCTATGTAGACAGAAACATAAGAGCTACTCCCATTTATATCAGAAAAGGATGAATGTTTTATAAATATTATTTCTCAAAATGTAATATAAAAGTACAGCAGGTCCCTAAGGAATGAGGATAACTTTATGTGAGAAATATGTGAAATTCCTGCCCTCTGTCTAAGAAAAGATATTTCCCTATTGACTTTTGTAATATCACTTCTTCTGATTTAGGGGGTTAAGTTATTTCCTGGGACAGATATCTGTGCTAGGCTTATTAGTTGGTACGCACAATCCAGCCAAGTGTGTTGGTGTTGGAGAGAAATCATCCTGGAGTCAGTGGCTGAATATTACTGGTGACAGAAAGGGAGGCAGAGCATGGGGCGATGCAGGAGCAGGGGGACCAGACGCGGCTCCGGAGCCCCCCAGGGGTCCCCAGCTCACTGCTGGGATAGCATTTGTGTGGGATAGGAAAAACAGTGGACTGCTGCTTTAGTGCTCAGACTGCCTGGAGAGCACATTTTAATAAGAAAGGATGGTGTCCCACCTCTTTTTCCAAAATGGGCACATTAGCCCTGGTGTTTTCATGCAGTAGACATAATTTGGCAAGGCAGGAAGCACAGAAGTTTTATTACATACTGTGGGCTCAAGAAAGGCAGGGAACGATGGGGGTTGTACCCAGGTGAGGGGCTGTCTCTGTTTTAAAATGTATTTAGTTGGCAAAGTAATTGAGGATGATAGTACATAATGAAATACCTAGAGTAGCACAGGAGGCAATAAATGCCAGCACGAAACATGCAGTTCACCTCAATGTGCTCACCTTGACAATTTTCTCTTTTCCACTATAAAGTTTGCGCATGTTTCTTATTAAACTGCTGGAGGTCCACTGGATCTGGGGAAGACAGGGACTTTTTCAACTTGACTCTAGCTTCTGTGCTAGTGAGGCTTTCTGCTAGTTCCAGATGGTTTCAGGGATCAGCCTAGGTTGTGCAGCCTAGGGCAGCCCCGGCACAGCAGGCATTGCGGACAGGCTGGGGCTGGGGCACTGTCGTTAGGGTTGGTGGGAAGCAGATTGCTGTCCTGTCAGCATTTTTGGGGGTGGAAACTTCTTTCTCATCCCTCACTGGTTTTAAATAACAGCCATTTCAGCATGCATGGGAGAAAGTCACCGAGCCAGTGCCCTCATATCCAGTGTGCGAGGTCGGGATGGAGTCACCCTGTGATGAATACACACAACATAGGAGAGCTGTGACGACAGGTGACGAGAAGCTAAGACTTCACATTGTGTGACAGTCTGCCATCGAGGGGCCATCTCCTCATAACAGAGCACCCCCTTTTATAAGTAGAAAAGGGGGACAGCTCTCAACCTTCTTCACTCTGCTTAATATTAGCATCCTCGCTGGCTCCCATCCAGGCTGCTCTATCCAACTCTCTCAAGACAAATCGGCAGCCCAGGGGCCAACCTTAGCCACGTGGATGCAAGCTCCACTGTGCCCCTGAGCCCTGGAGGTGGGCGTTAGTCCTGCTCTTCTTTTATTTAGCAGTATAGCTGTAGTATAGAGAGACTCCTGCTCGGTCCTGAGTGTGATGGGGACTGGAGTTTCATGCTCCTGTGTGCTGGGGAGTGCTCAGGCAAGGGGTGAGCAAGGCTGGGGTGAGTCTGTCTCTTTTGCTGCTTTTCAACAAAAGTTTTGTTGCACCTTGCTTTGTACTGCAAACTGGTCACTTAAAAAAGAACTTTATACATTATGGTTTCCAAAAATTCCCAGCCAGCTCTCATTGCAGTGTGCACCGGGCAAGTTGGGATATGCATCCTGAATCCTTGCACATCCGCTTGTTGGTGTGACATTGGTGAAACATTCTCTCCACTGTCTATTGCTATTTATTTTCCTCTATCACCTCCACAGAAATATGTACAAAATCCGTCCTCAACTTGTCCTGTGCCAAATGCACCTGAGACGGATTCTCTGTGGTGAGAGGGCATGTAGCTCTAGAAAAATTAGAAGTTTGAGGACATTGCTTCTTCTCCATGCCCATCTCCCACCATCTGACTTGAATACGTTGAGCTTCTGTGAGTTAGGTACCTGGTCTTTCTTCCTGCTACATACAAATGTCAAACTCTTTTTTTTCTGCAGAAAGGGCGATGCATAGCTGGTTCAAGCAAACATTGGAAGCAGTTCAGGGAAATTATCTAGATATTTGGATCCTTCTTTGAAGTGGTCCAGCAGCTTTGTGAGGCTCATCCATTTATAGCAGACACTGGTTGAAGATGTCCCATAAATGTAAAAACTATAGAAAACTTGGGGGGGGGGGGGGGGNAAAAGGCAAGCCATTATAAAAGAAGAGGCCAGAGTACTGCCAGACAAGCGAGAGGGAAAAAATATGAGTATCAGCCAATTACAGACTCAGCTGGAGAACGGAAATGGCTGTAATATAAATGTTGCTCATTTCACATTCATTTGTTCCAAATCTTTGCCCCTGAAAATTTAACAGAGAGCAGAAAGGATCTGTGGCTTATGGGTGATGAAAGCATCTGGCTTCTGCGCGAGGCACAGAAGATAAGAAAGTAACTGCGTTCAAAAGAGAAGTTGGTGCTTGCTTTGCTGGTCTGAAGGTTGCAGATAAATAAGATATTGCTTTGTGTGCCTGTAGTTCAAGGAGGGTTAGCTTGTTAACCGTGCAAGTTCCCTGATAACAAAGCTAATGGCAGGAGGGGACTTCTGGAAAGCAACCTGTAAATTACACTGGCAAAGTGTGTGATCAGAAACAAGTGCATCTCAACTAGCAATCGCTCGGCTGAATATGTGAAACAGGACCTGCTACAATACAAAGCCCAATTTAGATTTAATTGCTGGTTCAGAATCACTCAGCCTCAGTTTTACGGGCTGAAGCCCTATCAGGGCTACAAACATTCATGCATTTACAGAAAGATTTGTTCCAGTGTCATCTAATTAATTAATAACAGACATCCTGGCCATCTTTGCATCTCCAGCGTTCGTGGTTTGATCTGGGGAAACTGAGGCTGGTGGTTCTTGTCACTGGAAATCACATCTGGTAGTTTAGGGAGAAAAGAGAGATGTGCTCTATGTTACAATCTTCCTGGTCACCAGAAAAGTCCTTTGGTCCCAGACTGCAGCTTGCCAGAGGCAGGGCAGCAGGGAAGCATGCGGAAGGCCCGCAGGAGGTATCTTCAGCTGATGGCAGCCTGGAAAGGTAGCAGCCCTCCATCATGCCTCCCTGCACCCAGAAGGATGCTGGTGTGGCATACAGCGTCCCATCAGCCTCCTGAGTGGAGGGAGTGTAATGGGCTGTGGAGGCAAGGGGGGAGAGGACCTACCTCCTTTGGAAACTTTGCAGCCTGTCAGTGTGGAGGGGGGAGCTCCCAGGTGAGGTGGGGAAGGTGAGGAGATGAAGCAAAGGTAGGCTTGGCAAACAGTAATCCTGAGATTGCAAGTCTGCAGGAGTAACTATTTGCATAACAAATACCAACCTTATAACACTCAGCCCTCGGCCTCAGCTCTCCGTCCTGCCTCTCTGAGCTCGCAGAGAAAGTTTTGCATGGCTCCTCAACTGCTCCACCAGCAGCCCGCTATATTTTACCACCCTCAGGATTTCAGGACAAGGGATTTTAAGAGGGTCTTTTTAGCAAATCAAAATGGCACCTCTTCATACCCAGATACTGAGGGAGGAGGCCTTGGGGTAGTGAGGGGAGGGACTCAAGTTTTTTGACTGGGACCTTGTCTTGCATATGGTAAACCATAGTCCGGGGCAAAGATCTGCAAGAGGAACTCCACCCTCTCCTGCAGCTCGTTGAGGTGGGAGGCAGTCCAAACACTGTTTTTATTCTTATTTCTCTGCAATATCAGAAGTGGTGTTACTAGCTCCACATAAGGGAGACAGAAGGAAGGAATTTCCTTTGTTTTCTCCCTTTTTTCGTGCACATTTGCCTTGACCACCATCAGCAGAGTGACCCTTGCCACTCCTATGGCCTCTTTGCATCCATTTTTCACATCTTTCTTTTGGTGCTCTGCCCGCGCTCGCTCGCTCTCCGTAAAGTTTCATTTCCTCAATTCCCTGCCACAGGCTACTCATCTGCAACAAAACCGTCAGGCCAAATGAAGAAAGGTAAGATCAGGAGGCGAGGCTGGCCTCGGCTGCTCCTGGGGGTCCCATTCTCACCCGGGTTTTCAAGTTCTTCTGGCTCATTAGGCAAACCTGAGTGAGAGGGGGCATGCAGCTACTGCTCTACCTGCTGTCACCAGGGTGCTATCCTTCAAAAGAACACCTCCTCAAGGACAGCACTGTCACTGCTGCTGAATTTAACTTTAAAAAAAAAAAATAATCACACTGTTAAGATGACACCGGGAACCATTTTTCCTTTCTTTTGCTCTTAGTAACAAGGAAAGGAGCAGACACCATCAATACTGTTTGTCTGGATTTTGAAGAATTCCGTGCTATTTCCTGCCAGCTCTCTGCCCCTTCATTAAGGCACCCAGACCATGAGAGGGAGAAGAGGAAGAGGGAAGGGTGCAGCACCCGACGCTGCTTGGATGATGCCTGGTCCTTTCACACCCTAACACAGAAACTGTGAAAATATGAAATGCAGCTCTGCAGGACTTGCTCTCAGCAGCTGAAAAGCAAGCCTGCTGCTGGACTTCTTCTGAAGGGGTTCTGCCGCTTGTGAGCCTGGAGCAGCCAGCAAAGCACCTGTGGCAGAAATGCTGCTGGGTTTCTGCTGCACTGGGACACATTTGCAAGAGTAAAAAGACGTTTTCTTTTTTGAACTCAGCTTGATTTGGATCCTCTGGCAAATTATTTAATAAAGTGCCATGTGATTGCTGTTGCAGTGTAACCTTCAGCACTTTTTGTAGCTGGAGACGTGCAGGTAAAAGGGCTGAAACTAGCTGCAAAGAGAAATGTGCTGTTTCCCAAGATGGGAATAGCCAAGCAGCAGTGTGCCACCCATGTCCAGACCGGCTGCTGCACCTCCTTCAGTACCCATTGAAGCAGTGAACAAACTCAAACACGGAGCAATTAGAAAAACAGCCCCAGAGATTTTTCCAAGCGAAGGAGAGAAGGACATTTGGTTTTCTATACATCTGTGGCCTGTAACTGACTGATTCTGGTGTCTGAGAGGGTGTCAGGTCTGATAAGAGCTTTTCCCAACATCAAAGCTTTTATATTTTGTCTTCTGCTCTCATTGTTTCATAAGACAGGTGGCCAAAACTGGGGGGGGGGCACAACTGGGGTCTCACATCTCTGTCTTTTACACATTTCCACTACACCTGCAAACCTTTGCACCCCTTGCTTTTGTGCCCCATCAGGTCTGTTTGAAACTAGTCAACAAGTCCAAAAGTCATATGAGGAGTGAAAGAGAGCATGAGTTTGAATACATGAACTCTTACTCTGCAGGAAAGTAGGCTTAAAAAATGCACACCATGTTTTTGCCATGTGTGTCTCACACACAGAATGATGGCACTGAAGGAAAACTTGCCCATCTCACCCTCACCGGTGCTGCCGTCTCCCATAGTCTTTCTGGTTGACACGATGGCTCCAGGGCAAGGTAGACAGAGTCTACACAGTGATGGATGCTGGTATATGCTGTTTGGGATGCTGCTACTACTTTCAGTTCTATCAAGGAGAGTTAAATCTCTGCTGTGCTGCAGGGGTAAAATGATATATGGCTACCAGCTCTAACAGAAGATTACAGCTCATTAGAAAGCCATGTTTTTACAACCCAGAACAAAACCACATTCACTCCTCCTTGTATCTGCTTACAGCCTTCGCTGTAGCACTGCTCCATGTAGGGAAAATTCACAAATACCTCTTCTGCATACCTAAGAATAAGTCCCCTTGGGAGTGGCTCCAAGCAGAAGAAAAGGTGTTTGTATTTTCTCCAGCCTTTCCTAAACTGTTTGTGAGAAAGTTATGCAATAGCTGGTAAAATTCAACTACTCTGGGAACTAAGAGAGGAAATGCATTATTTTGTCCAAATGAGAGGTACTGGAATATTTTGCCCATTTTTCCTTGAGAATCAACATGTGTCAGTGGTTGGGATATGTGTGATGGGAGCATGAGGAGCCTGGGCTCTACCATCAGCTGGCCTTGTCCTGAGCAAGTCGCTTCGCATGTCTGGTTGTCCTCCTGTCTCCTGGAGGGGATGCTGTGGGACGTGTGGGAGAAGTGAAACACTAAAAGGGTACGAATTTCCTCACTCAGGACCTCACAGGGAGGCTGCAACAAGCCCAGGAATCTCAAGTCTTTCTTACCTGTGAAGCTTGAGTTTCCACTTCCAAAGATGCAGTGCTTTCTTCTTCAATGCAATGTACTATTAACCAGAAATATCTTGAACATAGGATAAGACAAAACTGGCCATTGCGGGTAAGCATGACAAACCTACGGTGGGATTCACCTGGGCATTGTAGCTATCTAGATATGAGGTTGTTTTCCTGGGCTCATTTTATAAACAGAAGAAACATGTATACATAGGACATGATTAACCTCACTCAAATGTTGTGAATAAAACAGCCAAGTCAAACCCAACTTTTAGAAACGGGATCAGTTCTGGATTAAGACACCTAAATACAGGGCTCTACAAGGAAGTGACAAAGCTCCCATGATCTTCAAATTGCACCTGGTCAGTGGACCCTAGAGCCACTGAGTCCATCCCAAACTACATCTATACCTGGGCAGCTGAATGACTGCACACCTTCAACCGTATTGGCTAGATCTCCACTGATACCATGGGATGTCAGACATCCAGCATGAACTTCTGTATAAGGGTCTGAATGTAAGCATTTAGGTGTCTTAATCTGCTACTGAATTATTCCCTATAGCTAAGTCTGGTTGCCTAAAACACTCATCTAGTGCCTCCTGAGATGACCTGAGGTGCCCAAGACATTTTGGCAGATGTGACACAGGGTGTAAAACAGACCACATCTGAAATGACCAGAGGCACCTATACTGAGCTAACTGATGAACTGAGGTTTGAAATTAGGTGGGAAGAATGCCATTCTTTGTCCCCACAGCTACCACAGATATGTGTTGTTTGTTTCTTTATTGATTGGTTTGGGAAAATGGGTCTTTCTACTCAGATCCCTTTGGCTGGACAGTTTCAAGGGGTTTATGTAGAAATTATCTTCCTGGGGTCAAAACAGGCAAGACAGTCCCTCAGAGAAGCAGCTTCTTCTCACTTCAATTCCCAAGGCAATAGGCAAGAAAAGAGAAGAGCTTTGCAAATCGCTGTAGGACTTCATGTCACGGCTGAAAATTATCCTGACCTTTCTTTGAGCAATAGTGAGATGGGTGCTCTCTATGCAACGTCATTAGGCAATCACATCCAAACATGCAGAGAATATTGGTTCAAAACTTTTATTAGCAAAAATTCCTACTGCCTGCTTCATCAAGCACTTACCTTTCATGTACTATGCGGAGCTGCTTTGGTATTCATGATGAAGACATGTGTAACGCCTCATGTCCCTGAATACTACCCAAGAGGAGCAGATAGGTATAAAGCTTTTCTTCCAGATCAGGCAATAGTTCTCATTTTGCTCACCTGCTCCACAGGCCATCATCTCTGAGCGGTCACAGTCAAAGGGCTGCCCTGCTGTGCACAGAGAAAGAGGGGAAAATATTCCTTTTACTGGCTGAGAAGTATCCCCTCCTTCCCATTTAATAATGTGATATTCTCCCACAGAGTGTGCTTTCCCGAACAACAGCTGACAGAAAGACAGACAAGATTACGAGAAGTTTATATCTTTTCCACATACAGCTATTGGGTATGTAGATCTGGGATACATGAAGCTCTGCAGGAGTCAAGAGTTGGAGGCAGGGCTGCAAGTGCTGGCAGGGACTCCTGGGTCAGAGTCCTTCTGCAGCTGGGACTGGGAGAGGCTGCGCCGGGAGTGAAGGGCATTCTCCTTCAGCTGCTTTGAAACGGACACATTTTCTACCCAGCTGCACTTTTGCACCTTCCTTTGACTTAAGGCATGAAGAGCTTTTTCCTTTCCTATGCATCATCCCTGTGCCAGTCCAGGCACGGGTTTGCCTGAGACCTGCTGTAAACCAAGTTTAAATGATCATCCTCTGGAATTACCGATATAAAATTTAATGTGATATTTTTACCTTCAGCCCTTGCAGTTACTGGAGCGCAGGTTAAAAGCTGCATTTATTGCAGGCATTTATTTTTATTAAGAACGGTTCTTTGCAGTCCATCAAAAATACTCAGCTTGGGAGGAAATGCACTGTTGCTCCCTCCACTATCAGCTATGGTTCCCAGCACGGTTAGCTGTGTTGCTAATCAAACAGCATATACACCAACACAGTGTTTAGTCTGGAGAAGAGAAGGTTGAGGGGAGACCTTATTGCTCTCTACAACTACCTGAAAGGAGGTTGTAGTGAGATGGGCACTGGTCTCTTCTCTCAAGTAACTAGCGATAGGACAAGAGGAAACGGGTTCAAGTTGCGCCAGGGGAGGTTTAGGCTGGACATTAGGAAAAAAATTTTCACTGAAAGAGTTATCAAGCATTGGAACAGGCTTCCCAGGGAGGTGGTTGAGTCACCATCCCTAGACGTGTTTAAAAGTTGTGTAAATGTGGTGCTTAGAGACATGGTTTAGTGGCAGACCTGGCAGACTAGGGTCAATGGCTGGACTAGATGATCTTAAAGGTCTTTTCCAACCTAAACGATTCTATGATTCTATGACGCAGGGCAAGCACAGTGCAAAGCACGGACTGTTAGAAACATCCTATAGGTCACCAGTGTTGGTCTAGGGCATGTTTTCTTCTCCACCCCTGGCCTTTCACAGGGGCAGACTGTTGTGCACAGGGTGCTCCTCAGGATCTTCTGAAGTCGTGACAGAACCTCTGCTGCCTGGAGGGGACAAGACTTCACCCTTCCTGCAGCTCTCACCCAGGCGCTGGAGTGGGGAGAGCAGCTGTTTCCCTGCTGCTTCCTCTCTGGGATCTGATGGGGCAATGTGGAAGGCAGGGTTGGAAATTAAATTTCCAGATGACAATGTTTGAGAGACAAGTAAGGAAAGGTTACTCTGTGTCTAGCCCTGCATTAAGTGATGAGAAGCCACAAATGTAAAGCAGTTTCCTGCTGTTATTTTTAAACTAAGAATGGGAAAGTGGTAGACCCAGGTCAGACTGAAGCTGCACCATCCTCAGCTGTCCAAAGCTAGTGCCTTAGGAAAAGTACAAGGACAGGGCAAACATATACTGATTTCCCTCCCAAAATACTCTCCCAGGCTATTTGTACTACAGTGATTTCCTGAACTGAGGTGGTGTCTTTGTTAGTAGCCTGTAATTTGCTTCCTTGAATTTGCCCTTAAATTGCATCAAGTTCTCTTAACTTGCCTTGAAGCCACCCAGCTTTCCAGCCACTGAGCCATGGGTCAAGCCCAGGCTGCGGCAGTGGTCAGAGCTGCCCCAGGGAAGTCCTTCCAAGGTAACACCCTGACTTTGTTGGGAGGCAGTGAGACAAGCCCTTGTGTCCCTCTGGCTGACCTGCAATTTGACTGCGTGTTTTTCCAGTCTGCCCAAGAGCTTTCTCCTGGCTGTAAGAGGAGGTCATGCTGTCATCCCCCCCACTGTCAGACAGAGGCAATTTTTGCTTGTCTGCTGCCTTCTCCTGCTGCTGGGGAGCACACTTGCCTTCCAGGGTCTGCAGCAGCGTAATGCAGTAAATGCCACCAAAGGTGCTCTCCATTCCCTTAGCATCCAAGAAAGGAGACTCAAGTCACAGTTGAGCTTGTAATTAAGTGTAATAACAACAGCTTGTACACTGCAGTTGACTTCTTGTCTTTGCTATGTCAATTCAAATATGTTACTCTGACATCATTTTGTGCACAGTCAAGTTGGGTCTTGTGTGTCAGCACATAGGGCAAGGAGTTTTAAGAGGTTTTGCCAAAGCATAGCATCGTAAGTCTCAAAAGCAGAGACAGGACAAAAAACCTGTGATCGCTAATATTTAGTGTGTTTCCTGACCACCACATATTTCATACCTTACCAGCTGCAAAAGAAAGCAGCATTACAGTCAAAGAAGTGCTCTAGGCCAGCAGCACTTTTGCTTCAGAAGCTGTTAACTCTCAGTTTCTGAGGTATCACCACCTACTTTTACCATCAAAGGAGAATACAATAAAGGCAATGTAGTGTGGTGTTCGACACAGGACCATACCTCACAGCTTCGTGGCCGCCAGTGGCCCCCACTGTAGGAACCACTGCTCTTCCCCAGGCAGGGAGCAAACCTGGGCTGGGCTGGTCTTCCTCAGCCTCTGCCAAGCTCTTCCATGAAGATTAGCGTTGCCAGGCTTTGTTTAAAGCAGACCAAAATGTAAAGCCTGAAGCACTAGGCTTTCATAGTAGGTTTTTGTGCCAAATCCAGTGTAATCCTTGCATTTTCCTTCCCTGCTGAACTCCCTGCCTGCAGCCAGCCTGTAATGTAACATCCCAGGGACGTTTTGTTTTGGGAGGTGGAAAAGACACTGAGGGTGTCCCTCAGAAAGCACTACAGGGAGGAAAATGCACACTGCTGAAGACAGAAGGAAAGTGGTGACACTCAGGATAGACAGTGCTTTTCCATTTGACTCCTGCTGTGGTAAACCTGATGCTTTTAACCCTAAAAGTATACTCTCTGCAGTCACATGAGACTTTAGGAAGAATCAGAGCCTCATGGCCGGCTTTGAGGTGGTTCCCGAGCTGGCTGGGCATGCCTGCAGAGTGCAATCACAGCAGTCCTGGACAATATGGTAAAATAGGCGCTACAGGTTTGCTCTGATCTGATGTTAGACATTCAGTGTTTGCACGAGTTTTAGGCAGCCGATGTTGAAGACTGGAAATTTTATAGTCAATCTGTAAGTCCTGCCATAGTTAATGGATCTGTCTGAACCAAGCAGATACCCCTAGTGTTATTAAAAAAACCCAGTTTTTAATATATTGCAACTAAATGCATTTATTGGAGGGGAGGACTGGGAGCTCTCTATTTTTCTCACCCTATAGCAGACTGTGTAGACTACTAACTGGATAAGACCAGAGAAATGAGTCGCTTGTTAGTCAGTCATGCTTACAAAGTTTTAACTAGCCAAAACGTATTTGCCTTCTAAGCAGAGAAGCCCCCAGCTGCAGACACTTGTCACCAGAGGCCCCTATCTATTGGTACCCTTCCTACTATGTGGGTGAGCAACCCCGATTTCATTTCCAGCAATGTCAGCTCTGATTAGTCCAATCACACTGGGTTCTGAAATTGTGAGATTTGAAGTGTAGTGAGAAATTAGTAGATTTTGTAGTTCATAGATTTTGTAAAAATTCGTAGTTGTTTATTGTAATAAACAAACCTTTACTTGCTTTATCTTTTTTGAGCTTAGAGGATGCTCTTGGACCACATCTTTGGGCTTTTCTCTGTAGCTGAGAGAGCTGTGAGTCTACTCTGTAAAGATGGAGAGCTGGGAGTCTTCTGTTATCACTGGCCTGAGGGAGCATGAAATTGAAAATGTCGGCCATCGCAAGGCTTATCATAAAAGCATAAGAATTGCTTAGACCCTCATGTCTAGCAATGTATGCAGGCAGGACTGGGACTAGTATTCTGCCTACACGCAGGAAAGCAGATGCCTGGACAAATCAACACTTGAAAACATATTTCTCCAGTTGTTTTTTTTCTATTGACCTTTGTTAGCACATGACCCTTGCCAGAAGCTGTGAAGAATGCTGTATATTCCCTTGGTACTCTGTGTATGGTTGTGTATTTGTTTTCTTTATTAAAATCTGGACAGAGGAAAATGGACCAGATTCCACTCCATTACCCCTGCTCAACTTCATCAGCTGCATGGAGTTGTGGTGAAATAATGGCTTTTGATGGAGTACGTCCAAAAACCCACTACTAACATGCGTGGTAACAGATGCTATAAAATTGCAGAGAGTAAATGTTTGGCAATTCTCCTCTAACATGGCTGGCTACCTTGCGTCTGTAGCCTTGTGGTCCAGTTCTGCCTCCCCACTCAGGAGTCCCGTGTACGAAGCAGAGGGAGTCCATTTTGGTACCAGTAGCACTTCTGAGGTGAGGGAGCATTTGTAGAACCACAGAATTCAGGAAAAAATTAGGTTGGCATGGACCTCAGGAGGTCATCTACTCCAGACTCCCTGTGAAAGCAGGCACTGACTGATGGGCGCAAGCTCATGCCTTCCTCACGCTTCTCTGCAGGATGCAGGGTTAAAGGTGGCTGTTGTGGGATTCACCTATTAGATATGTGCGATAGAGACCTTGCCACCTGAGCCAGCTCCCTGTGCTGTATTCACGGTCAGCAGAGAGAAATAGGCATGACAAGGGTTTTGTCCCACTTTGGAGAAGCTGAGCCAGCTGTGGTCAGGTGAATCTCATCCAGGAGTGCACATCTGTGATGTATTTCTTGCTGTTTTATGATCGATGGTAACAGGGAAAATGATAGCGTGAGAAAACTGCCTTTGGGTGAAAAACCTAAAATGAAAAATAAATAAAAAGCTATCTCTTTTTTTTTTTTCCTTTTTTTTTTTCCTCTCCCTTCTGGTTNGAAAAAACCAAAAATAAAAAAAAAAAAAAAATTTTTTTTTTTTTTTTTTTTCCTTTTTTTTTTTCCTCTCCCTTCTGGTTGATCAGCAGCCCCGGGGCAGATGAGCCACCAGCCGTGCCTGCCTGCCAGCCTGGCTCCTGGGGAGATGCAGTCCCCCAGAATGGTGGGGAGGAAGCGAGGACGGCCCCCACTCCAGCCGGCGCCCATCAAAGTGGCCGTTCACAACCTCTACTCGGCACCAGCCGGTGCTCTGCCGGTCGTGAAGATCCCAAAGAAGAGAGGGAGAAAACCTGGGTACAAGGTAGATACGTTTTTTCACACTTCTTCTCCACCTCTTGTTGGGTTTAATACATTTTCTCCCAGAATTTCAGGGGAAATGTGGGAGTGGAGGCAAAATTGCGCAAGTGCTGTGCAGAGCAATGCAAAAAAAGTAAGAGAATCTGGTTTCTCTTCTACCTAAGCTGGTGAAAAATAGAGGGAATCTATTTTTTAAAAAGTTTACAGTTATTTTAATTTGCATTGTTTGAAAACAACTTGTCTCCCAGTGTTGTGTGAGATGGCTGTGCACCTTCTGGGAAGTGTTTCTCGTTTATCACCTTTTTCTTCTCTCTCACTAACAGCGATTAGAAATGAAACAAAATGAAAGTAAGAGGAAAGGAATATGGGGGAGTGGGAATAAAAGGAGAAAATAAAACTAATTTCCAAAGGAATATAAAAGGGGCGTTTTAGAAAGTAATGAGATTTCACTTACTGAGGGAAAGGCAGTTTTGATTATTTGTCCGATCGCTTTGGGGGAAAATCATGCCCCGCTCTCAATGTGACTCCAGTGGGGAGGCAGGGCTAAAGAAAGAAAGAAAGCCTGAGCTCCTTAAGCCCTTCATATGCTGCCAACGGGCGGGGGCTCTCCCACTGTACCCCCCCTCCAGTGGGCTCAGCATCGGCAGGAGCGGGGCCACCATTATGCCTCAGACCAGGCAAAAATGGGACCGTGATGCTGAGGGGAGGGGAACTCATTCTGGGGAGTGAAAATGAGCTACGTTGTAGTGAGGGGTCTTGCTGTCAGTAGATTGCTCCGTTATTCTCTCCATCTCTGTCCACAGCCAGCTAGGGGCACTGTACATGTTTGCTGTGCCTGTTCCTTGTTTTTAATGGGAATGGGTGCAGACATGCAGTCTGTTACACAAGGAGGGCAAATTGCTGACTGTTAGAAAATAATAGCTGCTTAAGTTCCCAATGTCAAAACAGAAAAGTGAGTGACATGAGCAGTGCATGCACAGGGCCTGCCCCAGCCTTCCCTGGAGGAGGTCTCGGCCCCGGGTGTTGCCCGGCTCTTCCCTGGGTCTCTCCAGCTTCATGGGAGGCAGTAAGACCCCATGTGCAGCACTGTCAGCCGAGCTCTGGGCACAGGGACCAAATGTATCAGCTCCTTGGGTTTCGGCTTTATCTAAAGCAGGCTACCCTTAACATTGCCCTTCCCTCCTTTTCACCTTCTACCAGACCTTCTTTTTCCTCCCATCCTCCAACCTCCATCCTCCATCCTCTCTTTTTTCCAGGCAAGCCCTCCTCACCACCCCTCTGCATCCCGTTTCCAGAGTCCCCTACTCCTCCGCATCCCCCTGTGCAACACCTACTGCAGTAGACATCAGTACCCCAGCCCTTCATGCTTTCTCCTCATCTTCTGCCTTCTCCTGTGTCTCTCCATGCTCTCTCTACCTCATCTGTACCCCTCTCTGCTATGGGGACACATTTTGAAGTGTGTTCCAGTGTTTGCTGAAAACAGACCTTGCATGGCTAAGAAACAGTTACAGTGGGAGTTTCCCATTTCTTCTGAAAAGCCCTAACTTTGGTAACGTGAATAATACAACAGCAATGGCCAAGAAGAGCCAACTTGACAGCAGAGTCAGGTGTCCCTCTTGGGTTTACCACAGAATTTTGTAGCGGTAGTCCAAAATAGAGCTGCGTGTCCAAGCTAAGAGTGGGGCAAATACTGTAGCGTTTTGTAAAATGTGGGATATGGAGACACTTACTATTTTTCACTTCAGTATTAGGTTAAAATCCTGGGACAGAAACATCTGAATTGTTTTACTTGAGGTACTTGTTATTACAAGTTTATTATTTATTATATTTATTTTACTTTATTTACTACAAGTAATAAATTATAATCAGTAAAGCTGGGACACTTCTAGGCTCTTTAGATCAAAACCATACAAGTCTGGGATAATAATACTTTGGAGATGTGGTAAAATTGAGTCCCTGAGATGATTAAGTACTTTCCCAAATACCACAAGGACCTTGTATACAGAGTTTCGGCAGACCCCATCCCTTCTGCCCCTGCTTGTCTTGCTGACTCTCATTTCTTACTCCTGCATTTACATTTCATTTGTAATTTGACAAAAAAATAATGCTGGGGAGTACGTTCTGTTCCACACCAAATGCACCCATGCACCCATGAAAAAGCCTTTTGCCAGCCACCACATATTTGTATGCAGGAAAAGGCAGAAGAGGGACTTAAATTTCCTAAAATGCTGCAGTAATACTGCGCTTCAGACCTAAGTGGCTGAGCAGTTGATTGCCGTTGCCTCCTCCTCTTCCAAAGGGAAGCTCTTCCCCCTGCCAGGTCCCACACACGTCCTCCCCATCTCCAGGGACTCAGTGGGGAGGCAATGGCATCCCTCCTTCGGCAGTGAATCTGGGATGATCTTATTTCTCAGTGAGTGACGGCGAGTAAAAAAACATCCTTTTATAATGGATGGCTTAAGTTTCTGGAGCTGACACTCGTCAGCTGTAGCATCCATGGCATCTGGCCTGGCACTGTTTATTTGCACTACAGGATTCGTACAGTGAAGCGATGTTTTCTGTGAGGCGCTTTTGTATGCCGTGCGCTCAGCTGAAGTGAACCCCTCTCCATTAAAAACACTTCCCAGTGCGAGTCAAAGATTACATTTTTTGATGGGGAACTCTAGCTTGATTTAATTAGCTCGCTAATTGTATGACTTTCAGATACCATGAGATTTAAACACATTTTAAAAAATGACTCCCTGCCCAAATGGCAGACGACCAAATTCTTTATAGCAACCAGATAGCTGAATTATTACAGAACAGATGGAAAAATACTTCTGAATTTTTAGCAAACTAGGAATTTACAGCCTAGTTTTAAATTTATTTTGACCGAGATGTGAATAACAGACATTTTTAATCACATGCTTTTTATAGCCAGATGACCCATTGCCTGTTTTCATTGATATTAAAGCAAATATCTGTGTCTTCCTAAAATGACATTTCATCACGCTTCACCACCAAGCAAAGTCCCTTTCCTCTCTATCCTGTTTATTTTTTCACAGCTTTGGTTGTAGAATTTCATCAGCTGTTTTTCCAAAAACTGCTTTGTACCTGTTGCGGAGCTATTTGCCATAAAATGCTACATTTTCCTTAAATGCAGTACTCTTTCTGACTGTCTAAATCTCTAGGAAAAAGTCTGTTCTGGCATCCAGGGAGAGGTTAGTAGATGCATCCGTTTTATTTCTCTGGCTGTAAGTGAGGGACAGCCCCGAAGAGCTGCCTACAAAGCCTGTACAAGGGTGAATCGTAGGGGGATTTAGATATTAGAAGACATCGGAGTGACACACATGGGGGGCATCACTGCAGCAAAGACCACCACATCCCTCCCAGAGGGCCACAAAGCAATAGCCTCATTCAAGCAGCCCGAGGGCAGCTTGTCCATGTCCTGTCCGTGTCCTTACCCCCACCCCGTGCCACTGCAGCATCTCCTGCCTGGCGAGATGGCTCCAGCCCAGGGCAAGCTGTTGGCCAGGACCTTGCAAGCTTCTGCCAAGCGGGATGGGCAGCGAGAGTCACCCTGTGCAGGGTGGTGTGTGAAGTGACAATTTCCATTACAGGGCACAGGTTCCCCTGCTGCCCTAGAAGTCACTATTAATGATGATAATATAAGCAGTCAGGGTTTGGACACACTGGGACCGAGATTGCACAGACAACCTTCAAGTGCCCTGATTATTCACCTGCCCTGTGATACAGCCTTGGATTTCAAGGTTGCATGAGATCCTCTCAAGGTTACCTGCCTCATTCACTGCAAAACACTTAGGGGATGTAGGAGGCTGTGTGCAGGCTTCCCTGCATCATTTGCTGTGCAGAAGAAAGGTATTGCATGACACAAGAAGAAAAGATGGGAAAAACCTTCGACTGTGTTTTGCCTTTGTCAGCACAGCGTTGACTCCTCTCTGCTCCAGTGACTGAGCTGAGCCCTGACTTGCCTCGTGCTGAGCCTCCTCACCTGCAGCCAAATGCACAGAGTGTGAGGTATAGCCAAGGACGCCAAAACATGTACTCAGAAGCTCTGGGCTTCCCTGGTGCAGGTTTAATGGCACCTTTCTGCCCAGCCATCGGAAGCCCACATGGCAGGACTGGGCTGGCCCAGGCACTCACCTTGGTGCACATCTATGTGCACATCTGCAGGGCTGGAAGTGGTTTTCTGTCCGGAAGCAAAAGCTCTTGTGGTCAGGAGGTGCCTCTGCCCTCCTAGCTGGAAGAACACAGGCCCGCAGGGATGAGGTGAACCTCAGCCTTTTCTAGCAAATGTTTTGTCAGAGCAAGGGACAACCGGTATAGGGGAATGAGGACCCATAAAGATGAGGACCTGTGATCTAAGTTGTTTAAGAAAAGCACAGGGAAAGTTTGCATCTTGGTTCATCTTGTTTCTTTCCTGTGTATTTTATCATACAAGCTGGCAGAGAACTTGTTCAGAAGAAAAAAAAAGCCTATCTGGGAAATGTTCTTCCCGCTCTTTCACTTTTTTTGGTGTGGGATGATGGAAATATGAGCTTGATGAATCCTGACTTCTCTGAAGGGGTGTGCAGATTGTAACAGAAACTCCAAGACTCAACAGGGTCCTCTGCAGCCTCTGTGTACTCAGACAAGCCTGCAGCCGGCACCAATGTCACAAAAGCCCACGTTCTTTCTGCATCTAATGCACTGTGGCTTGGGCAAAGTAGACACACTTATTTTTTGCCTAAACATCTGATCGGCTTTCTCTGATCTCTTTTCCATGGTAGAGGGTCCATAAGAGCAGGGGGTTGGTTGTACATCTTGTTTTAAAGCCGCTATTGCCTTTTATATCTCATGCTGTGCATATTAAAACTTATGCTGTTTGATATTCAAAAGCTGATTCAAATGCCTTACTGTGAGGATTTCCCAAAGTGCTCTGACAAATTTGCTCTGTCTCTTTTTCTCTCTCTCTTTCTCTCTTCTTCATCACTTTTTTTCTCTTCTATGCATATGTGCTCTCTACTGCCAAGCTCTCAGTCAGTCAGCTGGTTGGTTGGGTTGGCTTTTTGAGAGAGAAGAATTGGTCCAAGAAAAGACATCTTTAAATTAAATACTTGGCGATCTATGCTTAGTGATATTCAGGGGGTACTCAGGGTTTCAGTGTCCAGGGGGTATTTAAGCCATGTTTGCTAGTGTATTGTCTCCTCTAATCAGACATTGTTTTATTTTGATCTAATGAAGGCACTTTCTTTGCTACCCCTAATAAAATGGCATTTATCTGTATCCAGAGGCTGTAGAGCACATACTGTTGCAATTACGTTTGCAGTAAACAGTTTGCTAAAACAGCAAACTGCCAAGAAGGGGTTTCCAAGCTAGAGAGTTTACACAACTCTTGCCCTCTGTTTATTTGCTCTTGAACATAAGCCTGCCTAGGCCTCCAAGAGCCAGGGAACAGGCGGAGAGAGGTCTACCGGGCAGTGTCCCACCTGGCTGATGGTGCTGCTGGGGCAGTGCACGCTCAGATGGTGCAGAAGTCTCAAAGGATGGAGAGGGGATTTGCATGCCTGTGTTTGGGGCAACAGGGCTGTGAGCCGGTAAGGATGTTAAGGAGCCAACATGCAAGTGAAACAGAAGTTATTAGGTGTGCTGCCTCCAAAATAGTATCTGTATAGGTGTGTGCATGTGTGAGTGCATATATGTATTTTTATACATATGTATACATAAATATATATAAAGTATATATGCACATGTCTATATAAATGTATGTACTTTTATATCTACGTATATACTATGTACACACATATGTATTTATTATATATGCATATATGTGTATGATCAAAAGCAAGCCCAGAAGCCTAGCACAAGGGCTACCCAAAATTTCACAGTGCCAGCGCAATTCACCATAGAAAAGTCGGTCATCAACATGTTGTTGCGGAAAACAAAACATCATGCTGCTTCTCACCTCCACATATAGGACAAACCCCAGACTGGATGGCGACCTTGATTTTTGAAACACTGTTTTCCTCCCATTTATTTTAATTGTTTGGGAAACAAACTGACAGGACTTTGCTGCTCGTCTTTCCTGATGCCAATCTGAAGGCAAGATAACCCTACAAAACCAGTTGAACATAGGCAGGTGAGGACTGGCACTAGCCAGGGGCCAGCTCAGGGTCCCTAGTACTCTGCAGCTGCCGTACAGCAGGAGGTCAGATCTGTAGTTTGTCTTAGATTCACTTATAGAACATTTTCTCCCTCTTCAGGCTAAATCCAAAGGGATTTAGCCCGCCTCAGGGGTAAGGAAGTGGCGGCGGTGGAGGTGGAGGTGGTGCCTGGCACTTCTGAGACAGATGGAATACAGCCTCTGCCCCAGGCACCAAACAGAGCCCTGCATGGGATGGTGCCTGGATGAGGAGCCAGCTCTTATTTCCACCCGGGCTTATTGTACCCATCTTTCCACCGAGGCTGCTGTGAGGGAAGATCCAGGTTGTGTAAAGGAGAAAGTTCAGAAAGGGCTTAGTGAAGATCTGGCAGGCAAGAAAGATGGCCTTTTTGTTTGTTTTGATGGGTACCAGCCCAGCACAGGCTACCATGTTATCGAAAGCGAGAGAGACCCTGAATTTTCTCTTAGTGAGGCCCTTGCTAGGATAAGCCAGTAACTGGGGAATGATCCAAACTCCCAAAGATTTAATGATTAAAAATTCACTTGGATGGCACTAAGTCCAACAGCCTTCCCTCTCCCTTCCCCAGCTTTCTGTTTTTACTGTTACACTGAAACAGTGACCATTATTTTAGACAGTTGTAATCATAGTCATGGACAACATGACTTTTTATCCAAAATGACTTCTACTCCACCAGGACTTGTTCAACGTTTGGTTTGTAGGTAGTGGTCTGGCTTCATGTCTACCTAAAATATACTTTGGACGTTATTTCCAGCTTGGGCGGAAGCTCTGAGAGAAGCAATACTCTGCAAATTTAACAGGCCTAAAAATTCCTTTTCATTCTTATGCTTGTCACTTATAGCATTTTTACCTTTGGCCACTGAAAAACAACAACAACAAAATGACCTGCCAGAAGAACAGCTTGGTGTAGTATATGTAAATATATAAACCAGCCAGTGTACTTGGCTCTCTGCTTTCCCCTTGCTTCCCTTCGTAGCAAAAAGAAAAGCAAGAGTGGTACCTTCAGGTCACATCCATCAGGTCAGCCCTTTATAATTATGAGGACCTGATCACCACTTGACTGGTGAGACGTTGCCAGGTACCAGTAGCGTGAAGACGTAAATTCCCATCGTGTTTCACTTCTTCAAGCTGGGCTGCAGGTCACGAGGATTACTGGGTGCAACAGTGCAGCAGTTTGTATTTACTACCTGGTAATAACACACTATGAACCACGGTCTGAGCTTATTTACATGGGTGTCAGCCCAAAGTGCCTCTTGGTGCCACTGGATTTAGACAAAATTTACACCCCTGTAACCAAGAGCAGAATTTAGCCCTGAATTATGATGTAGTTAAAGACCCCGTGTCTCTGAGTTGCAGAGAATTGTTTACACCCACACGAAATGTGTCGTAAAATGCTATTGCTCTGATTTGGTAGAGTGTTAGACCCAATTTGCTCAGGTGTAAATAACTACCCGGTGGGTGGCATAATATTTGCATTCCGTAACTTAAGGCATTGCTGTCTGCTGCAAATCAGTCAGGCATCAGGCTTCAGTATCCTCCTGGGAGCAGAACGCATGCTCCTGGCCTAGAGAAAGTGATGCAATAACAGATTGCTAATGAGTGGGAGTTCACGGGGAGTGACATACATGGAAAAAAAATGGAATATCTTGTGTACACTTTCATTACCTAACCAGTTATTTTTTGCAGCTGAAATCTCGTGTCCTGATGACTCCCTTAGCAATCTCTCCGCCGAGAAGCACACCGGAGCCGGATATTAGTTCAATCCCCCAGGATGCAGCTACGATACCCAACTCAGCCACCCCACAGGCTCTCACAGGTACCCAGCCTCAAGTGCTCCTTGGCCAAGGGTTGAGCAGGAGCCATGGACTGACAGCCAGATGCTGTGCTTTCCAGAACAGGCAGGGCTCATGAAAACGGGGTGTTTGCAGATTAGACTGGTGACCAGTGATAAAGAACAGAGATGTCCTGCAAGACTATATTTTGACTGCCATGTGTCAAGTTTAGTGGAGGTGTCAGATCCATTCCTCTCGAAATGCGGACATCAACATCCCATGTATGCTACCATTTTATACCTGACGCTTAACCCATCAAATGTGTTGCAATGATCAGGCTAAACCCCAGTGTGAACATTAGGCATCTGTTACAGCTGTGGGGAGAAGGACGGAGGAGCCATGGCCTGACCATACATAGGGTTACCAGCACATAAACCCCAATGCCTTATCACAGCAGCAGACCTGGTCATTTCTGACTGTAGTGAGGGAAAACACAGCCTTGTCCTTTTTTTGCTTATATTACCAGAAGTAACAGAGGTCAAGGCTTTTAAACTGATGTAAATGAGAAGAAAATCAACAAGACAGTTGATTTACCCAGAGGTTTCAGCACAGAAATGGATTAGATAACATTAGAATCTAAACACAACACATAAATCCCATTATTTCTTAGCTGGGATGCACAGAGGAGAAGTTTTCCATCTGCTCTGGTAGCAGAATGATACTAAATGTAGCAATGATGACAATAATAATATATTTTATTCTCATTTATCCCTTCACATGCAAAGACTGCAAAGCACTCGGCAAACATCAGCTGAGCGGCATTTCATAGCGCTGCCCTGAGAGGTGTGCCTGGTGCCACTTTTGGAGGAGGACAGGGAGGCACAGTCCACCAGCCCCACCAGATGGCTGGTGTGGCCGCAGAGGCAGAGGCTGCATGGGTCATTTTGGGCTCTGTGGATGCGGAACCCCACACCTCCAGCTGCCAATCTCCGTGCTGCTGGTACCTGCTCTTCCAGCACCTTCCCAATGGTGCGTGGAAGCTCCCACCAGAGCAGGTTTTGCAGGAGGTGGAGACAGGCTCAAGCCAACTTTTAGCTCTGTGTCTGCACTAAAAGGATCACAGGGGCCCCAGCTCCCCAACAAGGGACCCAGCACACTGCCTGCAGGCTGCGGAGTCCCTCCCACAGCTCAGCCCCAGACAAAATCAGTGGCTTGTCACGGCAGAAGCCACATCCAGCAGATTTGGCAAGGTTTGGTGCAGTAGCACACCAGGAAAGCTGCACCCTGACAGCCCCCTGCAATTCATGCATGCTGCTGCTGTCTTTCAGTGCATTATCCCTTTGTTTGTTTGGCACTTGGAAGGTGTAAAGTGCTATGTAATGATAAATATGATTGCTATTATCCTCCTGTTTACCCAGGATATACTGCTTGAGCCCCTTCTGCTGTTCAGTGAGAGATGGGGTAGCACAGTGCGCTGTGACAGTTGCCCTGGATTTTCATTACGGTGATGCAAACTGTAAATTATTTCCAACTTTACACAGCTGTCATCATGTCCTCCACTCCGCTTGATGGGTCTTTTTGTCACATATCTGATTTCTGTCAGAGGATAATGTTATATTGTCTGAGAGATGACAGCTCGAGCACACTCAGCCAGCTATTATAATACGTCTCACTTTAGCCTGACTTTTAGGCTGTGTCTTAGTCGCCCCTAGTTACCACAGCATTATCTCCGCTTCCTCTAAGATGCAGTTAGTCTCAGCCAAGCTTAAAATAAGTTCATGCTAGCAAGAAGAATGCGCTGATTTTTTGGCTATTGCCAGCAGGCCTGATGGCATGTAGAAGAACTGCTTTTGCAGGCAACAGCGTGTGAGAGGAGGCATGCAGGGCTTGCTGCGGAGAGGCTGGGGCATCCATCCCTCGCAGACTCCCTGTGCGGCACAGTCGCACAGTTGTGGTTCCAAAAGGGGATTTAGCACTGAATGTGAAATACAGTTTCCCTCAAGGTGATGCAGTTTGCAGGGTGCTGGGTTGGCCGTGGCGGTCAGGAAGCTCCCGAAGACCAGAGTCCGTGCCATCGCTCTGTGCAGCTCAGTGCAGCATAACCTTCCAGAAATTACAGCTGCATTAAGGTCAAAAGCAGCAAGCAGCCAAAGTCTCCCAAAACTCAGCTCAGAGCAGGGCTCCTCAAAGGGCTTCTCAATGAACCAGTCTAAAAACAGATAGAGAAAACAAATAAACAGACAAAACCACCTCAGGCTGGAGTTTACCCACTGCTGTAAGGTCACCCCTGCACTCCCTGGGCATTTTTCCTGGTTGCCAGCTGCATGGATGAAGTAGTCTGCAAGAGAGGAGACCCCAGGCACACACAGGGAGGCTGCCATGAGCTTCTTTAGTTGCATGGAGCCTATCCTCACCTCTGACACTGAGCAAAGGCCCAAACTTGGCTCACCATGCTTAGGCAATGGGTGACTGGCGTAAGGAAGCCTCGCCGTCCCGTCGCAAATGGCAGCAATTCACCAGTGAATGGAAGAAATAAATGGAAATGTATAAAGCTAGCATTTGCTAGGACACTCTCAGGGCCATTTTGTAATAACCTTGTTGGGATTTTGTGTCTACAGTCTGCATTTATGTCAACAAACAAGCGAACCTGGGGCCGTACCTTGACAGAAAAAAAGTGCAGCAGCTGCCAGAGCACTTTGGTCCCGAGAGACCATCGGCGGCCCTGCAGCAGGCTGTTCAGGCCTGCATCGACTGCGCACTCCAGCAAAAGGCGGTCTTCTCGCTCATCAAGCAGGGCTACGGAGGCGAGATGGTGTCAGGTAAAACATTTTTGTAAGGGGATTGTGGCCAGCTGGGAAGTGCTTGAAATCTTAACCTGATCATAGAATCATAGAATGTTTAGAGTCGGAAGGGACCTTAAAGATCGTCTAGTTCCAACCCTTCTGCCATGGCCAGGGACACCTCCCATTAGACCAGGTTGCTCAAAGCCCCATCCAACTTGGCCTTGAACATCTCCAGGAATGGGCCCTCCACAAATTCCCTGGCCAATCTGTTCCAATGCCTTACCACCATCAGAGTGAAAAATTTCTTCCTGAGATCTAATCTAAATCTGCCCTCTTCCAGTTTGAAGCCATTACCCCTCATCCTATCACTACATGCCCTTGTAAAAAGTCCCTCTCCAGCTTCCTTGTAGGCCCCCTTCAGATACTGGAAAGCTGCTATAATGTCTCCCCGGAACCTTCTCCAGGCTGAACAACCCCAGCTCTCTCAGCCTGTCTTCATAGGAGAGGTGCTCCAGCTCTCTGATCACCTTGTGGCCTTCCTCTGGACTCGCTGGTCCCCAATCCTGCCTGTCCTAGCTGTCCCGTTCACATCAGTGGGCTGGCAACCAGCTTTGAACATCGCTTACGCCTTTGTAAAATGAGCTGCTGCAGGAATTGCCTTGGTGTCAGATGAAAGTCTAGCTCCAGAGTCCTGTGCTTACCACTCTTTGAAACAGTCCTGAGGCCAGGTCTGTCAGCTGAGTATTTCATGCAGCCATACAAGGATGAGCAGCGTTGCAAGACCGCTTCATGCCGCATGTTGCCACCACATGTTGTTCTAAAGGAAAACTTGCACAGAGTTCAGCTGCTGGTGCGTCCTCTGCCTGCAGTTCATGAGCCGAATCTGCTCTAATCTGTAGGAATTGCAAAAGTCCCGTGGCAATTCCTTATACAGCAGGACTATGCAAATATATCAGAGAGAATCAGAGATCAGAGGGAACTTCCCAGGAGCTCCTCATCTTCCCGCAGTGACACTTCTCGCTGTGTCCCGATGAGTCTCCTATGTCCCATGCTGAATCCCCTGCCCTGGCTCTCAGACTGAACATGAACTTTTCTTTTAATCACAGCAAGAGTTCTGTGTCACAACGTTGTTTCAGCACATGAGGATGCCATGGGAATGAAACAAGGATGAGAATATGGGAACAAAGCTCTCCAGTGAACTGCCGCTGTTGAGTCAGACACGAGCATGAAGCCAAGGACTGCAAGTCCAATCAGTTTTGCAGGGACCACAGCAGCTCAGCTGTGCCATCGGGACCCTGCTGTGTGGGAGCCCAGGCTCTGGCCTGTTGTGCAGCATATAAATCCTGCTTCCTCCCTCTCCTCTAGTTCTGTCTAATTGCAGGTGTGCATTCCCTAAGGGACATCAGAAATACTCTAAGAATGATCCAGATTTGTTCACAGAAACACGAGACTGAAGAAATTTAGTGCAAAGCTTCATTTTCTCCTGTTTCTGTGCTGCGTATATGATTTTCATTACAAGCAGAAAAGTCAGATTGTGCACCAAGCCTGCCAAAGCCCTTGGTTTCAGTTCCTCTGAGCTGGCTCGGCTTCAGGTACCCGAGCTAAAAGCACCTGATCAACATTGCTCCCAACTTCATGCCTCTTCTAATCACCGAGGAGGGGTGAATAGCCTCCTAGTCATGGTGTGGCTCTGAGATTGCAGCTCACTGCCAGCCCAGCAACAGCGCAGACAGTTTTTTGTCATGGGCTTTCCAGTCTTCCCATGGCTTGGCTCACAGGTGCTCAACCAGCTGTAGAGCATGATCCCTTATAGCAGATCAGGCCAGCAGGAAATCTCTGAAGTTATCCCAAAGATTATAAGCCTAAGATTGCAATTTATACTCATTAATAGTGACTGGAGGCTGTAGGACTGGAAAAATCCTTCCAGGTGGTGGAGTTCAGGCAGCTGTACCATGTATTCCTCCCTGCAAACCTGTTGACACCTGAATGTGTCCTGCTACAATTGATCCTGGTGGGTCTGTTGTGACCCCTCCACCTCTCTCATGGCTGGGACCTAAGCCCTTTTTGATACTTGGCTAAATATATTCCCTGACTGCTTTGTCCAGGAATTTTAATTGCTCTGCTCTCACCCTTGAGTTCAATCTGAGATGTATTTCTAGAGAGCAGTCCTCATCCTGCTAGGCTGAAATACGCAGTTTCTTTCAGGTCCTCTCTGCATTTCACTAATTGCTGGATTAGTGAAAGAAGTGCAAGTGTCTTCCCACAGCCCCACGTAGCAGAGATGGTGATGGCTGCAGGTGCCACTGGGAAACCTTCTGTTCCCTGAACATTGCTGTGGCTGCGTATGCACCTCATCAAGTGTGAATTCACCCTTCTTGAGCCTGGATGACCAGAACAGCCCCATCAGTCCAGCTCAGGTTTCACCAGGACTTTATATAGCAGAATTGATACTCCCTTGTCTCTCCTGGAAATGCTTTGTTCAATGTCTCCTTGAAATATATCTGACTTTTTCATTGCTGTGTCACCTTGGTGGCTCCTGGGCATCTGGTAAGCCTATCCCATCATTTCTCATCCCATCAGGTCATGTTGGGCCTCCTCAAAAAAATTATGTATGCCATGTACTTTCTAGTATTTTTTCCTACCCATTTTATTTCTGCAGAGCTCAAGATCAGCCAATCCTTTCCGTGCAGTCTCTCAGTCCTCTACTCCATTGATAATGCCTTCTAGATTACAGCATCAACAACATCATTTTGTGCCAGCATGGACCATTGCTGATTCCTCTCCAGTGCTTGGGGTGTCCTGCCAGCAGAGCCTGTTGTTGCCTCCTGATCCACATTTCATATGCAATCATTTCCAGTTTAATGAAAGTTTTCTCATACTGTACTGAATTCCAGATAGACCACAACTGCCATCCTTCCCTTGCCTATAAATGCAATTAAATCAGTAAATAAAGATCCATGGTGAAGCTGGTAGCCCTCTCTTCAGTACATCCCTGGTACCTTTTATTCATTCGCAGACATGTCTTTAATTCTTGTCTCCCCATTATCTTTTAAAACCTTGGGTATTGCTGAAGTCAGCCTAATAGCCCATCATTGACAGATCACGTTCTTTCCCCTTCTTTAGATTAGGGTATCATAATTGCCTCCCTCCACTCATACAATACAGTTTTCAGTTGGATGCGTATATTAGAAATCCTTGCACTGCTGGCCATGCTGGTCGGCATCTTTTAGGTTTCCCGGAGGAAGGTGATCTGGGTCATGCAAATTCAGCTCCTTAAGCTCCTCCAGTTTGTTTTGTACTTCAGGTGGGGTAATTATGCAAAATATTTACAGACATACAAACAAATACTCGTGTGAAATCTTTTCCACTGCTCTCATTCTTCCTCCTGCCCTGCATCCCCAGGTACTGAATTGCTCCTGCTTGCTTTCCAGTTTCAGCTTCTTTTGAGGGGAAGCAGCATCTCTTGAGCCTGCTGGTAGTGAACAGCATCGGGTATGTCCTGCGCTTCCTGAAGAAGCTCTGTCGCAGCCTCCTGTGTGACAATCTCTTCAGCAACCAGCCTTTCCAGCAGTACAACGCTGTGTCGGAAAGCCCAGAGGTGTATGAAAACAGACAGATGGAGGCAGGTAGGCTGCTTGATCAACTTGGGCTCCAGATTCATTTGGGATGAAGAAATAACTGTCTTTTTTTGGTCCAGTGCTGTATATGCTAGAGAACTGCAGGTCCCGGTGGGACATTTCCAGAAGGAGGGAGAGGGCTGATTTGCAATATCTTTTCCAGTGGCTACAGAGGAGACTTTCAGGTGAAAACCACTGTATTGAGGAGCCCCAGCAGTGATAGGGATAGTTTTTGATTATTTTATATCTCTTTGTTTCTTTTATCTCTTTTCCTAAGGAAACAAGGCTTGTGCAATCCTGTTGTCCTTGTTTCTATCAATTGTCTCGCATAACTTTTGGCCTCCTTAACCATACCTGACCCTGGAGAAAAAGCCTCAAAGGGATCAAGTTCCTCCAAGTTTCAGGCAGGCAGGAAGGTAGGGAGGAAATTGCTCCCTTCATCCAACTCAGCCACCATATTAGGCACTGAAGGATCCCCACCAACTACCAAGCCTCCTCTGCTTGCAGACGTGCCGCAGAGCAGTCTGGAGGACCGACCACCCCAAACAGGACTTGCCTGTCCCTGCTCCCCAGGCCCCTCTGCTTGTGCACTGACTTGGCTTATTAGCTGCAGTGAGAGGTTGGAGGCCAGGTGACGACACGGACCCTAGTCCACACTTTGGGGTCATCTTGGTGTGAATAGGAAATCCCTGCCATCACTGGTATGCTCTGATCCGGCACTGCCCCAGCGCTTCGTTCCCTGTGTGCTTCCTCGCTTGCATCCCGCTTCTTTTAAGGATCACCTGCAAAGCAGCATGGTCTGCCTTTGCCCAAGGGGACCTCTTACCAGGTGAGGGGAGAAAGCCGCTTGCAGCGATGCAGTTTTAGATCAGTGCTGCTGGCATAAATCCAAGGTAACATTATTAGCTGTAGCACACTCAGCCTGGATCACGATCTGGCATCTCCACCTGTGAGTGTAAACCTAAATGAGAATTGTGACTGCTAGGGGTTTTGCTTTGCTACTTGCAGGAGCATTTCTGCTAGCTTCAAATGCCTGTGGGCACCAGCAAAGTCCCTGCCTTCATGCTTGACCATGGGGGGCAAAGCCTGGAGGGGCTGTGGCATGGGGCAGATGCACCCGAGGACAGTGGTGGTCCAGAGAGGCACCAGACTCCCAGGTGGGCAGCATGCCTGGGCTTCCTTCTTGCCCACACCCCAGTGTACTGGGATGGGGTGCTGGCCCCGTGTGGCCCCTGTGGAGCTGGGGCATCCCTGCAGTCCCCATCTGTGATCAGTGGCTGGAAAGCTGCCCTGGAGCCCTGCTACGGACATCATAAAAGTTAGTTTAGAAAAAAAGAAAGATGCAAAGTTATGGCCCTGAACCTCCACTTCACCTGCAGGCTTCCTCCTGACTTAAATTATTTTTCTTTCTCTTTTATTAACAACACTGTGGGTGTTTGGGGAGCCCACTGTCTCTCATGCATTCAGTTTAATGGTAGCTACCTGCTGGCAGCTGAGAGAAGGTATTTTTGTGTCCACAATCATGACCCACAAATCGCTTGTTTGCCAGGAAGACCCTAAGTGTGTGCTTTGCACACCAAAGCTGGGAGTGGGCTGTGCACACGGTGCAGAAATCACCTTTTTGTGTGAAGAAATCCATCTGCCGCTCTTAAACATAGGGGAGGAAAGGCAGGAACCCAGATTGAAAAGCAGTATTTTTTTTCCTCTGGACTAGGATATTTGCAGCAACCTGAATGTTTCTGAGAGGTCAAGGGATTTCTGTAGCACTGAGTGAGTGCAGCCCAGGAGGCCTGGCATTTGCTTTGGTATTTGCATTTTAATGTGCGTGTACATTTGCATTTACTTTTGCACGGCAAGGCTGTATGTGATGGAAGGCAACTCCACAACCGGAGTTTTTATAGTGGCTGTTACACTCTGAGCATCTCCCTCCCTACATAATTTCAATGTAGATGTCCCTGACACCATTCCCACTGACTCTGCCCAGCCACTGAGGAAGTGGCAAAATATTATTTTTGCCCAAGACCAGGCAGGAGACGTGGATGTAGGGAAGGCTTATCTTCCCTGGCTCTCCCACTGCTGGGGGACAAATAATAACCCTCCTGGAGGCAGCATGGGCTGGGCAGCCTGAGCTAGTCAGGGCTGGTGCTGGCCTGGCCTCTCTGCCTGGGAGTGGGATGGGGAAAAAAGCAGTGGTTCTTGGGGCTTTTATATCTCCATCACCAGCAGCACTGTGGTACAGTGGACAACGCAAGCTGTGAAGCAGCTGAGGGCAGCAGTTATACACAGGGTTAAAACTACCCCACCAGGCTCCAGATTCCTCACCCTGGGGTCTGATAGCCACTGGCCTGCTAGGCAGAGAGCCGTAATGTGGGTCGATACGACCTGCAGACATTTGGGTGCTTCCCTGTTGAAGTGGGGACATGGGAGAGGTGATGGAGGAGCCACCTGGTCCCACAGTGAGGGAGGCTGTGATAAGCAGTGCCATTTCCAGAGCAGCCTGGTGTTCAGGCAGCTCTCTCAGCTGGCAGCCCCAAAAGGGGACTCTCCTTCCACCAAAGATTAACAGAAATATGGTGAGACAGGATTTGAGGACACTTTCAGCACTCTGCTGACCACCGACCTGGTGTACCAAATTTGGTAAACCTGGGTTGCTCTGCTGAAGCCTGTCCATGGGCCTGGGGGTGGCTGGGGGTGAGCTCAGCAGTTTCACCCGCTAACCCCCTGTCTGCATCGCTGCAGGCCACAGGATGCAGACTGGAGAGCTGGAGGCTGGTTTCAGTTGCAGCCAGGTAGTTGTTTGGAAAACCCACCTACACAGAATCATAGAATGGTTTAGGTTGGAAGGGACCTTAAAGATCATCTGGTTCCAACTGCCCTGCCATAGGCAGGGAGACCTCCTACTAGACCAGGTTGCTCAAAGCCCCATCCAACTTGGCCTTGAACACTTCTAGGGATGGGGCATCCACAACTTTCCTAGGCAACCTGTTCCAGTGCCTCACCACCGTCANTCCCAAGTCCCTCTCCTCAGGGCTGCTCTCAATCCATTCTCTGCCCAGCCTGTATTTGTGCATGGGATTGCCCTGACCCCCATGCACGACCTTGTACTTGGCCATGTTGAGCTTCATGAGGTTGGCACGGGCGTATCTGTCAAGCCTGTCCAGGTCCCTCTGGATGGTATCCCTTCCCTCCAGCATGCCGACCGCTCCACACAGCTTGGGCAACTTACGCCTAGCTCAGGAGCTCTCTGTCCGTGGCTGTGTGGTAGAGGAACTGGAGTGACGGCCTTGCACCCTTCATGCTGTGCTCAGCCAAAGCCAAGCAGATACATAATATTCCTGCTCATCATGTCAGGCTGTATTCGACAGCTTCACTGGCACCAGTGCAATAACTCCAGTTTTGGGGCTTGAGCCACTGAGTCTATGTTTAATGCTGCATTGCCTAAATCTCCTTCTATCTCCCTGGGAGCCAGCGTTTCTCTGCAGTGAGGTCAGCACAGGGGGGAACATCTGCTACACAGAACAGAGACAGGGTTTCCCTGTTGTGGCAATAATAAAGAGGACAGTAGGAGATCTCGCAGACGGATCTGCAAGGGTGCCTGTTGGGATAGAGCTCGCATGAAAGGAGCAGGGCCATAATAAAGCACTGCAGGAAGCCATGCAAAGCAGCCACATCTTTCATTGTTTCTTTTCTCCAGCTTGTAATCGAGATGTTCTTTCTTTTAAAATCATGTGCTTTTCAGCCCCTGTGTACCAATGAATTTAATACATGTATTGACTTCGGTGCAGTTATTCTTGATTTACGCTGGCAGAAGTGAGAGGCATCGTGTCCAGTCATATTAATCCACTTACACCATACAGAAGTCACCTTTTAACCTTGCTCCAAAGCACATGCCCCTAAGCCATTATTCACCTGTGCTCACAGCAAACTGCCAGATGCTAACGGCTGTGTACAGGCCAGGTGGGATTTGTTGATATATGCATATATCACTTACAACCATGTTTTACATGTCTAAGAAGTACGCACCCACCGGGCTCTGCCCAGCACCGGCTTCTGCAAGAGCCTTGGTGGCTGTGCATTACCCTCCCTGCACCTCAGCCCCCACAGTCTGCCTGCCCCAACAAAGCCTCTTGTACCAGCACCCAGCAGCCCCACACATGGGGTGAGGGTCCCTCTCAGCCCTCTCCCAACATCAGTGGCTTCACTGCCTTATCTTGGCACATCTGGGGACAAATCCCAAGGCTCTTTCTCAGCTGTGAGGGGGCTTTCTGGCTTATGAGAGCAATTTGTGGGGAGCAGCTGTGGGATGACTCCCAGGACTTCATCTGGGAAGTTCCTGGCTTCAGGTCCGCATTACAGCGAAACTTGAGATGTTGCCTATCCCCACAGCACCTGGGTTCAAAGTACCTCTGGAGCTGCACCCAAAAATTTTCCATGATAGTGGTAGTGCCGTTTGAACTAAAATGATAGCAAGATCTGGGTGAACTCTGCAGAAAATTCTGTGAAGTGTGCCAGGGGCTACACGGATGGGAAGTCAACAGATACCCTGTGAAGTGTCTCCGTCCACACTCTGTGTTCAGCTTTCATTAGTCCTCCTATGCAGAGGTAAGAGAGGCTTGGGTGTAAGCAAGGGAAAGAGACATTTCTGGAACACGTACATACTGTTGACATGCACCTATGCAATGTTAGACTTATTTTTCAGAGGAAAGCATATTTGCTATAAAACTTCTTGCCAAGCTGATGATGGGCACAGAAACTGAAGTAGTTTCTTTTATGTGGGAAGCTTCAAACTCGATAAGCATCTTCTTCTTTCCCTGAGTCTTGTGTTTTGGTTATTTTGTGCTGTTAGATGATTGCTGTGCTCCACACAGAGCATGGCCGCATGTAGCTGAAGCAATTCTTTCTTTATGCAAGGACTCCTGTAACCACCCTGTATCCTGGTTCTCATCAGGAGGGACGACAGCAAGGTCTGTGAATAAGGTCCCCAGCCTTGCTCCTCTCCCCATGGCCAAGTGAATTTTGTATGCGTAGATACCATATGGTGTCCCCTACCACTGTCCACAGGAGAACAGCACCTCTTCTCATGGCAGCGGCTGGAGGTAGGGCCCCGTATGGAGCAGAAGCACAGCAGAAGGTAGAGGGACCCTAAGCTACATCAGTGTCTCTTTATATAGGAAGGTGGGCTCTTCCTATCTACAAGCACTTGAAAAGCTGGTATGAGAAGTGCTATTGCAATGTGCTGTAAGAGTGTGACTAGTATGCAAGACACTAGGCTGGGAGGTGGATTTTGTCAAAGACTTTCCCATTGATTGTGTGGGCAAGTCACCCTTCCCTGCTGTGCCTTTATTTGAGCATCTCTCCAAGGAGGGCAATAATTCTTGCCACCATGTGCAAAGCCCTTCTAAAACAGCTAGGAAAACAAAGAATAACATGATAGAAAGCCACATATTATTACAATCAATATTTTCTGTTCCAAGCACCAAACAAACAGCAGCTCAGAAATTTCAAGCCCTGAGAGGGCAAGAAAAATGTTGTCTTTCCCCTTTCTAGTACCATGGCTTGTTTAATCTTGTCTTGTTGCATGCTAGGAGGAACAGTGCTCCTGGCTTCTCAGCACACTCAGAATAAATGGCTTTTACGGCTATCAATAGCTTCGGCTCTCTTCAGCATTTAATTACCTGCAAAGGCCATTTATTGCCTCATATATTCTTCTACCATGCACATTATCCTTTAAACAATAAATAAAATATTAAGGTCACTCTTAAAGAGGGAGCAGAGGAACTGCACAAGCCATCCAGCCACAGCAAAGTCTAATATAAAAAGTTTGTCTGGTCTTTGGCGCATTTGAATTGACGGCAGAGCCTGCAGTAGAGCAGAGAAAGGGTAGGATGCCTGCAGGCGTTTCTTCCTTCCATGTGTGCCTGAGTCTGTGCATCCATCAGCAGGCTGGGTGCCTCCTCCCTCTCCAGACCCGACCCAGCTGGCCTCAGGGAAGGGCATCCCACCGAGGACATCCCCCACTGAGGTCCTGCCTGCAGCTGGAGCAGCATCCCCAGGACTGGCTTCCTGAAATGAGGTGTCCAGGGTGGTAACTCTGTGGCAGGGCAGAAAGAGAGGCAACTGCAGCTGAAGCTGCATGTTATCATTCAGAAACCTGAGGAGGGACAGGAACATTTTAGGATGGTACAAGAGGTAGGAAGTGAGAGCAGGAGGGTGAAAGAAAAGAGACAGTCGGGCAATGCTCCTGTGGAGGGGTTTCATGAGAGCGGTAGTAGAGGCTTTAGTATTCAGGCCCTTTAAACTTAGACCAGAAGTAATGAAATGTACACTAAGGGGCAAATCCTGGCAGGGCCTGCAGGAGTGGGTGTGGGAGAGATGAAGTTCACCTATGATATAATTTGCCTGCACTCTATAGAATTGGCAGAATTGGATAAATTGACTCTTCTAACCTTTATGCTTTGTGATTACTGTATGCCAAATGAAGAAAGAGTCCATTTCTGTTCCTTTATGTTTTATGAAATTATATCTCCTTGTGGATGCTAAGCAATGAAGCTATAAGCAGACACCCCTCCAGCAGTCAGCCTACAGGAAATCCTCCTTCCCAACTTCTGCCGGGCTGTTTTGTCTGTCTTACCTCCATGGTCTCGAGGGGGTGAAAGAAAATCCGTCCCTTTTGGAAAGCTACCCTCTGGGGGGGTAGGCAGTCTGCTCCCAGCAGTGGATGAGAAGAAACCCAAAGGCTGTTCTATCCTTCAGCCAAAGATGTGCTCGGAGCCATGGCACAGGCACTGGCAGCGCTGGAGATTGCCTGGGCTGCAGCCATGGAGGTTAGAAGAGAGAGCTAAGCTACGAAATTGAGTTTAAAGACGGGAAAAAAGGTGCTTTATTTTTCCATGTCAAAGGGTATGCATAAGGAAAGTGGATGAAATAATGGACGTAAATGCATGAAGCATGATGGATGAGACCATATCCACTACAGAAAAAAATACCCCTGGGTATAAGCATTTAATTCAAGCTTTACATGCGCAGTCATGTGGAGGAAGCACACACACTCTTTTAGAGTCCCAGTCAGGTAAATCATGTGATTGTAATCTGTTTTAGATTCATTTTTAGCTTTAACTTTGTTTTAGCTAGTTAAGACTTTTCCATAGAGCTATATGATTCCTTTAGGAGACGTTTGAAGTTAGGAGTCCAGGCTTTGATTTTAAATAGGTTAAATTAAAGTTGAAACAGGAATTTCCATTCTTAAACTTTTAAAATATTGATACAAACACATGTGATCCAATAAACCCATATTTTAAGTAGTCAGATCAGCAGGCCACAAGCCAGAACTGATGATGAAAAACCTACCCCCCATCCAAGTGCCACGTGCATGAGCCATCATGACCCACCAGATTTTTCATAGATGTGAGGAGGGAAAAAGATGATCCTCAGGATACTTACCTTGTGCCAGTTCAAGTCACATTAGATAACATCACTTGGGAGCCACATGTGATGTGTCAGTGTAGGCTCTGATAGCCCACGAAAGCCATGGGCAATTAGATGTGTAGCTCCTTGCTGCTGGGTTGCTGCCACAGCCAGGGTAATAGAAAGACTGGCTATGGCAGTGGAGGGGGCTATGAGAGCTACCAAAGCCAGCACTTACTAAGTAAAAGACAAAACAAGAAATGTTTTGGAAGAGAGAATAATGCTTGCTTGTGTTTTGTGAATCTGGGTGAGAAGGCCCCTGCTTCTGGGACTGCCTGGTATGTGGCACCTGTGACAGGGGCTGGGCTTGTACCTCCATGGGAGGAAGCAGAGCCAGCTGAAAGGGGGGAAAAGGGAGTCTTGTCTTTAAGCTGTTTCCATTTGGCAGGTTTCAAAGCAGATTCAGAATTTTTTTCAGGGCATGTTGCTGATTTTTGCTTGGATGTTCTTCAGTTTTTTAGCTCAGTTTTTCTCCTCCCCTACGTTGCTCTCTTTTCTAGCCTTTTAGATTAAAAGATTAAAAGGCTCTTCCTCCTTTACCTGTCTTTATCCACCTTCTGTTTCTCTCTATCCTTTTCCACATCATTACAAAATAAATGGAAACCCACACACAATGGCATTTCCAGGTCCATGGAAATAAAACATCCCTTTTTTTTCTGGAAAAGCCTTGGCCCCTTTTTAATCAATGGTGCTTCCCAGCTCCTTAGGATTTTTTTGTTTGTGGTAATTATACAGAGTACATCAAAGTGCCTTTCAGAAAATAGTAACACACTTCCTGAAGAACATTCATCTGTTGGCAAAATGAGTGCAGAGCAGGAGATTAAAGCAACTAAGAGAGTAACGAAAGCAAACTGCTGACGATGATGTGCAGTTTGGTGTTTGTGCTGGGACGCTGCTGGCTGCGGGCAGCAATGAGAAAGGTAAGGGTGCAAGGCGAGGAGTTGCACTACCAGCAGCTGGGCAAGAGAAATACATCCCCACCTCTCACTGAAAATAAGCTGCAAATGGTGATTTGGGGAATCGGGTACTTTATGGTCGGTTTCTTCATGGAAGAGCTAAGGTCACAGAAATGATTTAAACAAAAAGACGGCAGTGGTTTGCTAGATTTCAGCAGAGAGGCCAAAGTTAAGGAAAAAGTAGTGAGGCTGGGGGTGAGGCTGGGGATGGGGTCCTGGGGCAAGCCCAGCTTCCCGGCAGCACGGCACAGTGCAGCACACTGGTGTGAAGGGAAACTGGCTTTGCGGGATCATGGGGAGACGAGGGGATAAAAAGACCCGAGAAAGGGGAATTGGTGACTTCCTAGCTGCCGGGACTGAGATCGGCCAGGAACATCAGAAGCAGAAGAGGAGAGGACAGGAAAAGAAAGAATTTGTGAAGGGGAAATAAGGCTCTAGGGCCCAGCAGTATTTATATGGCAGAAAAAACCCCCGAAGAAATATCAGAAAGTCCAGGTGAGCTGCAGCACTGGGCAGGGAGAAATGAAGCAAAGATTTTATAAAAGATCTTATACCTACGTATAAACACATGCACAGGCTCATGCTTTATATGTGCTCTACCTTATTTCTGGAGGAGATTATTAGTTATCAACGGGCAAACATAGCTTATTTTGCAGTTACTGCACTTTTGCTCAAATTATTTGTTTTTCACACAAGAAATTGCTGTTAAATATTTTAAGCCAGTATTAAGCAATATAATTCAGGGAGATCCACCATGGTGGTAGCAGAACAGAAATGCACTAAGTACTTCAGCTGCAGATAATCCCAGTATATAACACCCTGAAATTTTCAGTCATTTTCATCTAGTCTATTCTATATACAGCTTTTTGTGACTTTTATCAATGCTGATTTATAAGCATACAGAGTACATTAGAAACTACCTGGATAGAAAAGACCCTCTAGGTACTGCTAGAAGCTGGAGACAGAAAAGATCGTAGCCTCTCCCATCTCCCTCTGCCAGTGTGAAACTATTGCTGTGCTAAGACACAAAACTATACAACCCCGATAAATCTCCTTTTCATGATGTACACTTTGGTGTAACATAAAGGCAAGGGAGAGGGAAAGAGAATGTAGGAGGTCTGAAATCAGGAGGAAGAGACCAAAGGAAGACTTTTTCTAAAGGTCAGTTCCCTATGTCATTGAAATCCCTTTGCTTTCATTCGTGGGTATGCAGTGCCTAAACAATTTTCCTATGCTGTAAGCTAGGATTAAACCTCTCCATTGCAACACAAGATATTTACTCAATCATCCCCAAGCACTTAAAAAAAAATCCTCGATGGGTTATTTATACACATGAGCACCTTTTATTATTAAACCTAATAAATTTGTCAGCAGCTAGCTGTGAATTTACTCTACCTTTTTACTCAGTTTGGACAATAAAACCGTGTTGATCTGTTCCCAGCTGGTTTCATTCCCTGGTTCTACTGCATTAAACACAATGTGGCTGTTGTCTGGGCTGCAAACACTCAAGGCAAATTGTTTAAATAATGAAAAAAAAATTGCCTATGCTGAAGTCCTTGTAATCAGGACAACATTGGATTTTGGAAAATTCTCTAAAAAATTTAGATTCTTGATGTTAACTGACTAGCAGCTTCTCCTTGGGGGATTCGGCATTTCAGTTACCACAAAATATTTTTTAGCAGCTAGGACACAGCGAGATGATACATGGTGCAGTAAAGCCTCAGACTAAACCCTGGAGAATTCACTGCAGGTTTTATCTCCACAGTGTGACCATGGTTTCATTGTTCATAATATCTACGTTCACAAGTGGATGAGGCTTATTTACATTTTCCTGTTCTGACTGACTAGTACCCCCGCTTCTTCTCCCCTGTGGATGCAATTGTGTGTTCCTATAACCCATGCAAAAGTTAACACGTAGACAGAAAAACACAGGCGTGACAGCCCTGAATTGCTGTCGGCGGATGCCCTGGGCTGCCTGCTCACTCGCTGCCTCTCTGCAGCAGCCTCAGGGATGCTGTGGCTCCTCAGGGACATGTCTCTGTGCCACTCTGCCTTGGCGAGCAGCGAGCAGCTCAGCTCCGCTGCCACGAACCAGATGTCACTCCCTGTAACACTTTCCCTGTCCAGCCAAACCATGGCAGCCACAGGCTGGTATGGAAAAGGTTTGCTCCTTGCCCAGCTGTGCAGGGTGCAGATGCATGCACCAGAGATTGGTGTTGACATGATGCAGAAATGCCTGCTAAGGGGTGACATCATATTTTCATTGTGCTGCATCTCTGGACAGGTGATGGAGCTAAAATGAATGGGCTGGTACTGTAATCCCAGAGTAAATCACAGCAGGCAGAGCTGGAAAGTCTTAATCCATCATAGGAAGCTCTTATCTTTAGATAGATGCATGCAGGCTCAGGCTACAAGGAAGATAAGGTCCACGGTCCGTTTCTGACTGGACAGAAAAGTGTGAGGCTATTTGGCAGACACAGAAAAAGTTATTTTTTAATCTTTTAAGAACTGATTTTAAAACAGAAGATAGCAGTTCAGAACCAAGGCATATCTTTCACACTCTTAAATACTGTTTAGATCGCTCTGCTCTCTCCCTCTCTGGCTTACGCTAGATCGAACTGATGGTTAAACCCACCTAAGTATTTCCTTGTGCATTTCTACATTTGCTTTTTGTGTTTCCCCACTTTTATTTTTCCTCCCATGAAGGCTGAGATGAATTTCTAACCTCCACAGCTGCTTAAAACTGTGCCCTCCTGCTCCCCCCCTTCACTGCCTCCCAGATAGGGCAAATGCCATCCTTGCGTGGGGAGCTGGAGCCAAGCTCAGGAACTATAAAATACAGGTGAAGATAAAACCGTACAAGGAGTCTCTCGATAGGATTTTGACACTGTGGCTGGCTCCTCTCAAAATGACTGGGAGATGAGAAAAGATTGGCCCTGGCTGGGGGAGAGGAGAGGTCTGAGGAAGCTATGATATCATGCCGCTTAAAATATGGAGTTCACTTCTGGTCAACCCATTATAGAAAATATATGATAGCACTTAAAAAGGTACAGGGAAGGGTCAGAGGGCAAAGCCCATCACTAAATGATATGAAGAATAGGAGACAACACGAAAAAGGAAGAGCAGGGGCAGAGAAAGAAAGAAAGAAAGAAGAGAGAAGGAAGGAAGGCAGGAAGGAAGAAAGAAAGAAAAAGAAAGAAAGAAAGAAATCTACATTGACTGTGAGGAAAAGAAGGTAATGGGGAATTTAATTACAACAAATACAAATGATTGAGCATTGCAGGTGGTGGAGTGAGAGGTTATGAAATGACACAGAAGTATTGGCCTGGAAGGAAGGGCAGTTGTTCCAGGAAACTAGCGGTGTGTAAAACAGGACCTCCCTGGTTTGGGGATCAGTGTCTGGCATGCTCAGAGGTGGGGGTGTGGGTTGCCATCGATGCCCCGTGCAACCTTCATCTGGATGCAGCCACTCCATGGCTGTACAGGACATTGCCTGTTAACTGGGAATGGGGACCCTGGTCCCAGTTCACTGCCCTGATCTTGGGCTCTGCTGTATAAGCAGCAATGTGGGGACGAACCCAGAGAAAGGCATGGGGGTGTCAGGAAAGGGAAAGCTGGAAGAATGAAAGTGTAAGATGGATGAAAGGGGAACAAGCTGGGGAAGAAACGGCTATGCAGATCAGTGGTGCGGGAGAAGGGAAAACAGAAAAGGGAGACAGGAAAATAGCTGGCAAAATGGGAAAAGGGTGACGCTGCTGGTGTGGGAAAGCAGCGTTAGAGCAAGGACAAGATGGTGGGAACATGATGAAAGAAGCAGTAGGAAGAGATGGTGGGGAAGAACAGAGAGAGGAGCAGGTGGGGGGGTGTAAGGGAAGGGAGCCTGAGACAGGTAAAGGGAGAGAGGGATGTAACATGAGAAGCGATGTGGGAGCAGCAGCAGATGAGGAAAGAGGCACAAAATGTGTTTGGCCTGGGAGGAGAGCAGAGAAGACAGACTAGAGTGTGTCCCTGGAGTGCAGAAAGAGCTTTTACCTGTAGGAGAGATTTTAGCAGAATAAGTTTGTTTGGATTTTTTTATAATAAAAAAGAAGAAGTGAGAGATTAGATCTACTCAGGAAAACGTAAGCTAAGGATCATCTTTCCTGGGTATACACTCTTCTTCATTTCCTGCTTGAAATTGATTTTCATTTTCTTTCCTAATACACAATGAGAGGTGTAATTTTTTTGTCTTTCTGGAGTGTCTCTATTCCCAGTTGCTACAAAAGGTCCACTGTATGTGTTCTGCATTCACACATGCAGTGTACATCCACGTGGCACACTGTAATGGCATACAAACACTGCCGAGGCAAAGGACTTCACATGTTACAGAGGTGAGAGACAAACCAAATATTTTTTCTTCATCCTAATGGAGAACTGGGGTCCAGAGATGATGGATAACCTGACCACTCCAGAGGTCTGCAGCAGAGTGGGGATGTGAGCTGCAGGTTCTTGTGCTGTTTTAACTCTCAGCTGACCCATCTTCAGGAATTTGGCTAGGAATCACAGAGGCTGCTACTTTAAAGAAACTCAGCTAAAGAAATGTGCATTTTTAAATTGGGAAAGCAGTTGGTTTTTTTCTCTCCTCCTTTGCTGCATTTTAAGATGTGCTGGATGTGACAGCCTTGGGCTTTTCAATCTATTTGCCTGTGGACCATTCATGGAAAGGAAAACTATGCCAAAATGGCTTGAGCATCTCAGGGTGGTGAACAGTTCTAACAGAGACTACTGTGCTCAAAGCAAAGGCTCGAAGCAGCTTTCTCATAAATCCTACTTTAAAACATTGTGTACTAATTTCTCACTAGTGTGAGACTGCTTCTGCTGACTACCTAGAAAATAAACTACAGAAGTGCGACAGAATACAGAAGGGCTAAACTACAGATTTATGAAACTGTTGCATTTTAAACCTCAATAGAGAGTTATGTTTTCTTCTATTGTCTTAGAAAACATGGCTTTCCCTAATTGGCCAAAGTGGGATTAGTGTGAAAGCCGTACACTTTACAAGGCCTTCTGAGAGCTTACAAAACGCAGATATTTTCATACACATCACCAGTGGAGCCCCAACTCACGCAGCTTCTCTGTGGCACAAACAGGAGCTGGAGAAATATGAACACCAAGAGCTTCCACAGTCTTTTGTAGTTTTTGGGCAGTGGAGCCCATCCCTCCTGCTGCCTCCTGTGCCACTGTAGGATGCCCTAGACCCCTCTCATGAGCCCTTGCCACGGTCCTCCCCCACCCTCTACAGTTGCTTCTTGGAGTGGAGAAGAGATCAGTCATAGGATCAGAGGACAATTCAGGTGGGAAGGGACTCCAGGATGTCTCTGGTCCAATCCCTTGCCCAAAGCAGACTGAGCTATGGAATCAGACCAGGTTGCTCTGGGCTTTGTCCTATTGGGTCTGAAAAACCTCCAGTGCCAGAGCCTGCACAGTATCTCTGGGCAACCTCTGCCATTGCCCCACTGTCCTCACGGGGAAAAGGTTTTTCCTTACATCCAGTCTGAAGTTTTAATTTCAATTTTTGCCTATTGTCTCTTCTTGTCCTGCCATGCACCACTGTGAATAGCCTGGCTCCATCTTCTTGGTGACCTCCCCATGGGTCCTGTGGGGCTGCTGTTAGGTTCCTACCCCCAAGCTGCATCTCTCTCAGGCTGAACAAGCCCCATTCCCCCAGCCTCTCCTAACAGGGCAAGCGCTCCAGGCCCCAGGCATCTTGATGTCCCTCTGCTGAACTCACCCATTTGTCCATGTCTATTTGGTATCACAGAGACCAAACCTGGATGACAGGATAGATCCCTGCGGTACCCCACTTTTTACTGGCCTCCAGACAATCCATTAACCACCACCCACTAAGCCTGACCACTCAGCCAGTTTCTCACTCATCCCAACTGTAATGTTCTAACTTGGATGCAAAAATATTGTAGGAGATGGTGTTGAAAGCCTTGGTAAAGTCAAGGTAATTGGCATCCACTGCTCTCCCTTTGCCCATAAATCCAGCTGCTTTATGATAAAAGGCAGTCAGGTTGGTCAGGCGTGACTGACACTTGGTGAACTGTGAGGACTGTCCCTGGTCACCTTCAGCTCCTTCTCTGCTGCTGGGAGGGAAATACAGATGTCTTCTCCTGCTCTTAAGTGTTCCTGGGGACTCTCTCTCCCCTTAGGGGTGTAATGGATCTCTCTGTGTCCTGAAAGTCCCCCCGGGCCTGCCTGCCTCTTCCTTCCCACATGTGGGACTCTCCTGGAGGTGGTCAGACCATTGCAGGGCATGGGCTCATGTAGACATGGTTGCTAGTGCAGTTTTACAAAGCAGCCTGCACTCAGTAGGGAGCACAGAAGCTGACCAGTGTCTTTTAAAAGTGTATGATTTAAAACCTGTAACCACACATACTTGAATGCATAGTCTCCTTTTTCCTAATCTACCTATGAGCTGCATTTCATCATGACCTTCTGTTGGTCAGGAGGAGGTGACTCTGATGAGTTGTTCTTGTAAGCTACTGACTGTTCACGTCAACTTGAAGATCAGGAGCTTTGCAAAGGCTTGCTTGGAAACCTGGCTGCTTGCGACGATCCCTGCTCTCCCCTGTCCAATGAAGACAGGAATATGACTTTTCACATTCCCAGAGCACCTTCCACTGGGGCATGTTTCAAACAGTAATGAATGGAGGCTCCTGCTTGGTCCGTGGCAATAGGCATCATTACTCCCATTTTGGAGCCCAAAGCAGAGACCTGTGGAATAAATTGATCTATATCAAGGAGAGAGTCTTATGCAGGGTTAGGAACAGGAGTGACGGCGTCTGGCTCCTTGTCACAGTCTTATACACAACTCATGGTGTCCTTGCATGGAGAGATTTCACCCGCACATGTTATATTTCACACAGACTACTGAGAGAGTCTGACATCAGTCAAAAAATCCCTGGTGTCTGCTCACAAATTTTGGAGTCATTTATATCCATAGTAATAAAAGCTGTATGCTGTTTATTTAGCAGGGCTCTTCTAATGTGCTGTTTGTTGTTTTGATAGTCTGTGTTGTCTTCATATTGTAATCATATTAAAAGAGCATTCTTTTCCTGGAATAAAGAGGTAATGATTCACAAGAGGCATAATTATTCCATGCAGTGCAGGCAGGATGCTGCAGAAAGAGCTGTCTTCTTTATGTGTAAGAGGCTTTTATTGCAAGTGTTCTACACAGTAATTAAATTCCTTTGAATGAGGAGGCTTGATTGGATTTTCATTGGTTTATTGGGAGGAGTCTGAAAAGCAAGGTATTTAGCTCAATTGCTATACAATTTTGGCATCTGTTGAAGGTTAGGGAGAAAGGTTCAGAGTGTCTGATTCCCATTTCTCTTATGCTAGTGTTACATTAGTTGAACTCTATTGAATTCAATTGAATTACACCCTATCTGTATTTGTGTGAGAATCAAGCTCAGAAATCCCCAGCAGAAAGCAGCAGGATACCTGAACGCATGCTGTACGGATCCAAATTATCTAAGGAAAAAAAAGCCTTGCTAAAGTAAGTTACTTGCAGTTGCAAAGGCAAGTGCCCAAAAGTAAGGAAACTTCACATTTACACCTGTGCTTCAGATTTGATGTTTGCCTTATGGCGAGTCCAGCCTTGGCCCAGAATGGGACAAAATTTTAAAAGACAGCAATAAGAAAATGAAAAGTCAGGCTATCATGTAACAAAAATCTGTGCTGTAGCTTGACACATGAGCTAGGCTGCTGTCATGGCACAACTCTTGAGTATTTGAGGTGTCAAACTAAATCATGTTTGTTTAACATCAACTACTGTATGCAGCTGCCAAGTTTTGGGGATTTTTTTGAAAGGAAAAGAGTAAAAATGTAAATTAAAAGGAAAACTCTATTATATACAGCCTCAACATCTATTTGCAATGGGGTTTGGGTCTTGTAGCATAAATTACAGCATAAATTCTTCCAGTTACTCAATAGGGCTACACAATACGTCAGGAGGAGAGTGTTGCTCAGGCAGGGAAGGAGATGTGCGACACCATGGGGGTAATTTCACCCTGCTCAGATGTCTCTGGAGGGAGAGTAAACTTGATGAGGAAAGTGGCATTTTCAATAGGTCAAAGAAATACAGTGGGGCAATGGGAGGCACTTTCCAAATTTAGGGGATCCCTGCCCACCAGGTGTTAACACCTTGTTTCATCCAGTGAGAGTGGGAACCTCTGAAGCACAGGTTGACAGTATTTGTAGGGGTTTTGTGAAGGTTTGGATGTCAGAGAGGTTTCCAGGGGCTCTGCTTGTACCACAGTGGTGGTGGTGGAAGAGAGGGTCCTGGAGCTGGCTGAGGGGAGGGCTGGTTTCGCAGGGAGAACAGCAGTGGGAATGAGGAGAAGGAAGAGCTTTGACTATGTTTTGTGGAGACAAAAAAGACAAGTAGGAAAGAGTTTGTATATTGAGGCCTGTTGGGAGGAGACTGGGACTGGCCAGAGGAGGACAATGACACAGACGTGGAGGTCTCAGTCCAAACAGTGAAGTAAGATGGACCTGGAGCTAGGTCTGAGGGGAACTGGCAAAAAAAGTCTGTGTACTGCAAAATCTGGGGCTAGACCCACCTCAGACTACCCATCCTCATCACCCCCAACCAAAGGGGAATATAATTCTCTAAAATAGGTCTTTAAGTGCAAAATTTGGTTTACTGGGAAGAGTCTGGAAAGCAAGATATTTAGCTCCTACATGATGTGCAAAGTGCAACAGAGAGGAGAGGAACCAGAGCAGTGGTTTGCAGTCCATAATGCCAGCACATGTGTCTGAACCCAAGCCGGGTCTGAGTTACTCACTCACACATCTCTGCCTGTGATAAACCTCAGGGTGCTCATCAGCCATCAAGCCTCTTCTCCTTGTGGGATACCAGGCCTGATGGATGTCTGCAGCTGAGGATATTTTCTGAATAATTTTGGTAATTGCAGCCAGAACTCTTTGGTTTATTACCTTCACTCCCTCCTACTGGCTGCCAGGCGTTACGAACCCAACAAACTGCCTGTCCTGTTGTCCTCCTCTGCATTCTTCCTTTCAACTTTCACATTTTTAAAAGAAAGACAGAGCAAACAATAGCTGTACAATCCCCCAGTCTCAGTGGTATTTGGGGAGCACTGTGAGGCAAATGGGACTCACCAGTCAGTAGCCCAGGACTTTACAGAGAATATTGTCGTCAGCTGACACAGATGAGTCACATCAAGCCATAATTTCCCTGTTGTGACTTCACTGACTTCTGAGTGGTTGTGCTTCCCCTAATTATTTATTAATTCTCAGCAAGGATGCCTCCTGCAGCCAGCTGTCTGTACAGAAAGTTGGAAATGGAGTTAAACTTTTTGCCAAAAAAAAGGGAATTTCGGCAAAAATATTTTTTCAAGGGCTGAATTAAAAATTGGTTCTGTTTTCCTGATGTTTCTTTTGTATCTTGGCTTCCTGAGCAGAAACGGTCATACCTGAGGACTACATGGCTGACCCTGTGAACATGAAGCGCTACAGCGTGGACCCTGCTGATTCTGCCTTCGGTTGCATGGGCTCCATGTACACCATGCGGCAGAGTCCTGCAGATGGACGTCCTGCTGGAGGCTCCTCTTCCTCCTGTAGCCATCGTCCTGCCCAGATATCTTCAGGGGGGTCCTCGTCTACTGGCCTGCGGCTTCAGACCTCCAGCCCATCAAGGAATGGGACCTATCTTGAAGGAAACAGAAGTGGTAATATAACATCTTCCATTTAGCGATGTGTGTTGCTATGCTGGTGCCATGCTGGAGTCTTAACTCACAAATTCCCAGGAAAATTAGTGAGGTGGGTCTGGGTTGACATCAACCCAGACCGCTCACGCTTCCATTTAGAAGGAGAAATAATAACCTATGTAAACACAAAATCAATCTGTTCATCATTAAGTAAAAAGGTGACTGTTTTCTAATGCTGTTATTAATTATGTAAACATATGGATTATGTATAATCATGTGGCAATCACAACTGTTATTATCGACTTACAGATATAAATATTAATATATAAGGTATTCCTCCCGAAGAGTGATACTGCCTGCAGGCAAGTACCTGTTATTTGTGTGACACCAGCTGTGTACAAGATATGATGCAGAGCAAACCCAAATATTAGTGCCTGCCTCAAAGCATTTTAGCAAAAGGTTTTGTTTCCTAGCTGCTTGGCCCATCCTGCCCCTTTAATCATGAACCAAGCCAGATTTTGCTTGAAAAAGACTGCCCAGCAAAACATATATTTTTAGAAATCATCCAGCTCACTGCTCAAGGCTCTTTTATTCTTCAGGAAGCAAAGTCACACAAAGTTTATCTGCAAATTCAAGGGATGCCATGGGAACCACTGCATTCAATAACTCTTCTTCTCCCCTTTCTTTGTATTTTTGTCCAGTCATCCTGCTAGGATTTAGGTTTGCTGGGTCAGTCGCTCTGCCCATTATGTTCCCTATTAGCCACGATTTTTCTTCTCCAGAAATGACCTGGGTTCATCAAACGGGTTAGCTAATTCCCTGAACTTCCGTTAACTTTGTCTTTGTTTGCATTTTCCAAGTTCTCCATTAACAGGTCTTTATCAGTCGTGATTCGAACAGTGTATTCACCCCTTACTAATTATTCAAACTTCATTTATGCATTTTTCATCTTGAAGATAGATCTAGCAAATGAGCTGAGTGTCTCAGCCATTTTTATGTCATTAATTTCTTTCCCTTCCTCACTTATTAATGGAATATCCTGTCACTCTAGTATTTATTTTTTTTTTTCTTTTAAATCTTGATATATTTGCAGAAACTTTGCTGGTTCCCCTAGCCCCTTTGTCTACCATTAGCTCATTACACTGTCTTTCTGCCCTTGCATTTCCCCTGGAAACTGCAAGTGATTCTGCATATTCTTGCTTGGTAGCTACTCCAGAGCCTCCTTCCAGTAGCTGCAGATCTTTGCATAATTCCTTCACACTCCTCACCTCCCCAATGCCTGTATTATTTCTTGTTTCTGAACTTTCACTATTTAATAATTTAGAACATTATGCTTGCAGAATATGTATTACCAGCATTTATCCTTGTATTTCTTTGTTTATCTAAGTTTGCCTTCTTAAATGTTCAGTACCTACCCAAAACCATCACTCTGCTGTTATTTTTGCACACTTGTCTCCCTGGTTTATCCCTGTGTTACTCTATTATATAAGGCACAGATAAGCATTCAATTCTCATCATTTTTTCTTTACTTACGGAGTCAAGTTTACTCAAAGGAAAGTGGATAGTATAGAAATGCACTACTGCAAACAACTTGTAAAAGGTTGTCACTGAGAACCGGGGGCCTCAGTTATAAAGAAAAGGAAATGAAAAGCCCTTTCTTTCAGACCTTGTTGAGTGCCTCTCAGGCCAGCATAATCAGGTGCTGGAAGGACAAGAGGCTTACTGTGCACAGGATTCATTTTCCCCTCTCCCACTGCTTCCCTAGAGCCTCCTAGCAGAACTGGGACCCCTTCGTCAGGCTTTTGGGTTGGCAGCGGCAAGGAGCCAAGATTTAACAATGTTGTTACTTGCTTGCTTTGAAAATCTTTATCATTCTGCTTGGGATCAGTTGTTATCTCTTTGTAGTACATAGGAAGGGTCAGAGCAGCTCAGTGCAAAGGTCTGTCTAGCCACACATCCTGTCTCCAGCACGAGACAGCAGCACACCCCCAGGAAAGAGACAAGCGCAGAGACGGTGATGCTTCCCCACTACCCTCTCCTCCTTCAGAAATTTTTGGCTCAAGGACTTCCTGAACCAGAAGTGGTGGATTCATATTTAGTAACCCTTCATAGATTTTTTCTTTCCTGAATCACCCAGTGGCTTACTGAATACTTTGTGCATTTTCAGCATCCACAAAATACTGTGGTAGAGTTCCTGTGCTTAAAAATGTGTTGTGTGGAGAAAAGTCGTGGTACCAGGTGTTTGAATCTACATTCAAGGGACTGAAGCTTAAAATCAGAGCTCTTTAAGCTTGTTCAACTGCATTACTTTCCCTTCTTGTTTCTACCTGTGCATATCACTGTTTCTCAGTCTCAGCCTACGTCTCGTGAAAACTCAGCACGGTCCTGAGGCAGGAAGCTAAGCTTCAGGAGGCAGCTCCATCTCTCTTATGACTTCCTACAAAATTTGCGGTCTTTACAAAATGAAAGCCTAAAAGATGGCACCTTTTTTTTTCCAGAACTGAACCAACAGAAAAGTCATAGAGTGGCCACACAATAAGCTTTGTGAGTTCCTGTATTTCTCTAGCTTGAAACATATTAAGCACTTTGAGGAGCCAAGAGGAAGAGATTGCTTTTGGACTTGGTACTTGTAACATTTGGGTGTCTTTGAAGCAGTTACAAGTTACTTTAAGCTGCTACATATGATACTTTGGGGTAGCAGGACTCATCCTAAAACTGCTTAGTAGTTTTTTACATGACAAGTATTTGACATTTGCGAAGACTAACTCTTCTGGGACCTCTGGGTCATTAGGCCAGGTCAACAGTAAAGGCTCCATAAAACAGGCAGTTACGCAGTGAACATCATGAAAATGGTTATGGATTTATTGCTATTCCTTATTTACAATTATTAACAATTTATTAGTCCTGGTATCATCCCTTGTAGATTAGGGTCTACCATAAAGGTACATGCAAACCGATACAGAGATGGATTTGCTGTTGAGGTCTCCAACAGGAGGAACGGCAAACCCCTGTGCTTCACCAATGTACAGCAGCACAAACAGCTAGTATATGTTTGTACCACCACCCATCACAGTTACACTCATCCACTCGGCTGCTTTCTGGGGACTCCAGCAAAGAGTCTCCTGCAGTCCACAGCAGGACCTGGGTCCTCTGAGGCAGAGGAGAGCCATTTGCTCTTGGACATGGCCAGGCAGTTTTCAGTGGCTGTGATGGGCAACAGAGTGACGTCCATGAAGTCAAGGTGCCCACAGATTCATCATGACATCACTGCTAGCATTAAAGAAACTGTGCTATTTTCAGTCACAGCCTGGTTTCGTCTCCTACTCCATTTGTGATAGTGTCAGCTCTGTAACGCTGGAATTCCCACTGTAGGAGTCCTACAAAGCGTTGCCTGCTCCTCCTTAAAATTAAAGGCTGTATTTCTTCACAGCTATCATACTTTCACCCACCATGCTGCTTCTTCTTTTACTGGCAACCCCAGACTTTCAAAATTCACATCTTTCTGCAACAGCCTTAGTGCAGCCACACTATCACGGAATCATGGAATTGTTAGAGTTGGAAGGGACCTCTAGAGATCATCTAGTCCAACTCCTCTGCTGACGCAGGAATGCCTAGAGCACATTACTCAGAACTGCATCCAGGCGGGTCTTGAAAATCTTCAGAGAAGGAGACTTCACAACCTCCCTGGGCAGCCTGTGCCAGTGCTCTGTCACCCTCACCGTAAAGAAGTTTTTTCTTATGTTTGAATGGAACTTCCTGTGTTCCAACTTGTGCCTGTTGCCCCTCGTTCTGTCACTGGAAACTACTGAAAAGAGTCTGCCTCCATCCTCCTCCAACCCACCCTTCAGATACTTATAAGCAAGAATAGTCTCCCCTCAGCCCTCTCTTCTCCAGGCTACTGTCTTACTGATCACTGCAAAATCTCTCTTGCAAAGGTTTTTGGAATCTGTGCTCTCACTAAGATGCTTCTGCATGTATTTCTCCTCTTTCTAGGGATAATTTATATGCTGCTGAATCATAAGTGAGCAAGGATGAGCAAGTGGTGCATGCCAGTCTCTGTTCTTATCCCCCTCAGTTTGCATACTTACAAGGCAGGGGTGGGCAGGACTCACTAAAAAGAGGAAGAATTTAGCTCTGAAACCTCAAACCAATCCTCTTTATTTATGGATATTTTTGAAAAACAGCTTGCCTTATTTATCGTGGTGGGCAAATATCATGGAAAAAACCATAACCATAAAACATATCTCCGTGCATAGCAGAACATGTCTTTCAAGCGGAATGGATGAGATTAAACCTCAAAGCTCTCATTAATGTGATCAGAAGCTCAATGTCTTTTTCTCCATGATTATGCTAAAAAATTCCGAACCAAATAAAAAAAATAATCTCATTTTGGAAAGCCAGTTGGGGCTGCTAACAGACAAACACGCACTTTGCTGTCATCATTTGCCAATTGAAGCTCTTAAATCAGGGAAGGAATAGTCAAGGACATCATAAACCTTTCCAAGCCTGCTTACATAACAAACAAAGCCTTTATTCCAAGTATGAAGAATTGCGTGTTCAACCACAACATAATAACCTTAACCTTGCCCTGTAGCTTGTTATTTTTATGTAGATTTTATTATCCAATATTAGCAGTTAATTATTATCACCTGAGGGTCTTTGTTAAAGAGGCAATCCTGCTTGCTAATACATTTATTTCCTGAAAACATCTGGGGGCGCAGGGATTGAAGTTTCTCTTTTTCCAGAATAATCCTGCAAGCGCCCTGCGGGGGCCAGATCCAGCACCTCCCCAAGGCAGTGGCCAAGGAGCTGCTGACGGCATTGAGGGGCTCAGTGCTGGGTACCAATTCTTTGGCAAACACAGCCTGCCTGATAGTTTTTGAGGACATTTACAGCCTGAAAGGTTCCATGCTTTCAGTGAGCTGCCTATTTTCTCCCCCATCTGCAAAAGAGAGGCAAATCAAGAAAAGCCCAAATAAATATTTAACGTCAGCCCATGGCTGCATCTCACGGAGCTGGATGCTGGGTTGCTCTTGCAGCAGGCAGAGGAGCACCCACGATGTTGCATCCCCATGCGATGTGTGCCATGCCGGGAGCAGGAGCAGCCACCGTGCTGGTGGGTCAAAGGCTCTGCCCTGCCATGCCGAGGGGCTGAGGCCGCTAGCCAGGGGGTGCACAGCGTCTCCTGCAAGCCCCTGCTAGGGCAAATTGACGTGCTAAGCCCAACCTTCTTTGCAGGACGCTCTGCTGATTGTGGCTCATCAACCCCCCTGGTGCCCATAAATATCCTGTAATTGTGTTCTCCCACACACCTGCTTTTCTGATGCCTCTGCTCTTCTCCTGCTTGGTGTGCCCTAGACTTTTAGAAAAGTGTTTTCTACAAAGCCTTCCTCCTGTCCTTGTTTGTAGTGGGAGGTTGGTTGTTTTTTAAACTGTTTCCCATTTCTCTGCGCCTTTGAGGGCCTGCTACTTCTGCTTAGTTTCAGTAGATCTGCTGCTCCTTATTATCTGCTCCAGTGCAATCAGAAAGAACCTTTTAAAATTTCATTCCCACCCCCTTCCCCTGAGGCAAAGAAATCATTTAGGCCTGCAGCAATATTAAAGTTCATCTGTCACTCCCTTTCCACTCTTATCTATCAATGACCGTACTCCCTCTGGGCTCTGTTTGTTTGCCAAGAACATATTTAGGGAGTCTGTTATTTATCTTTCCTTCTTTCGTACGTTTAACTCCATTTTAGCATTGGGTTTCCTTGTCATGACTTTGCAGCTGTTTGGCTGTTGGCTTTCTCTCTCTCTCCATCTTATTTTTCAGGAAGGTCCCACTGAGGCCAGAGGTGCAGGGCAGAGAAAAGCCTGCGTGGGGTGAGAGCTCAGACCAAGCCAGGCCATGTCTTTCCATCAGCTTTGCCAGGCTTTGGCCACTGAAAGGGTATCTCCAGCCATTTCTGCGGAGGCAATGGTCTCGACTGGGATACCCTGAGACCTTCCCCTGCAGAGGAACCTCTTCAGTCTCCTTCCCCGACACTGCCTCAGGCAGGAGGGGGAAGTGTTTCCCTCTGATTACCTAAATTTCCATATCCCATTCCATTAATTTGACAAATTTTTGCCACCTGTCAAAAACAGGAAATTGGATTTGACCTAGATTACGATCTCTAAAAATAATTATTGGTCGCAAGCACTCCCATCTCTTTGTAATCTGAGTATTCATTATCATCTTGATTAATTCTGATGACAGGATGGCATAGGATACCCGGGAGACATGAGACTTCCTCATTTATCTAATTCTTAGGTTAAGTGTGAATACCTTCAGATAAGAAAAAATGTATAGTACTTGCCCTGCTGCCATCAAACACTTTTGTGCTTAATATAATCTTTCAGTAAAGTGAGGCTATTGAAACAAACCCCATGCCTTTGTGTAGACTTGAAATGATTTATTTTCTTTCGTAACCAGAGAGATTACACTTAAATGTGTAAACTATGATGTTAAAAACAGAGAGTAAACTAAACAGCAAAATACATTTAAAAGATATGGAAAAAGCAGAATTTTTTCCAGACTTATCAGCTCCAAACTGTGTTCAAGATACTTGTCTGCAAGTTGGTCGTACCAGAGTTTTAGAAACAACATTTAAAGGTAGCCACACAAGTAAAATAACACATCTTAATTCATGAAAAAGCAGCAGAGAGTCCAAGACTTGACTTTAGGTAGGTAAATAAAGACAAAACAACCTTTGAAGAGTTAGTATCTACATATAATTCTTGTTTTTATACTATTATATTATACCTCAGGTAGGGATCTGAAAGGGTTACCTTCACCTGCTGGGACCTGGAACAGTTCTAGCCATGCAGTCTCTTTAGAAAGGTCATTTATATATTTGTCTTTAAAAAATCAGATTTATGCTATTGATTGCTAGATTCCAAAGGAGTGAATAGAATTCCCCTGTTATTTCAACCTTTTCCTCTCATCCCCCTTCCTTTCATTACAGATATTTCCAATACCTGTGAAGGCTCCCGACCTCTCTGGGGGGTCTCTGCTCCCCTTTGCCCTTTCCTGGCATTTCTGGAAGCAGCAGGTTGCAGGCAGGAGTCACTATGCTGGGGGCTGCTCTCTGTGCCCAGTGTGAATCCCAGGCTAAGCCCCCCAGGCTTTCCTTACATTCATACAAATTTAACGGAAAAAACGTGATCCTCAGTAGTGGCACATCTTCCCCGACCGCATTATGCCAGTAGCATAAAAACTTCTGCAATCCTTTGGGCGTGGCCAAGCCTTTCTCTCCCTGCCCTCTATTTTTCCAGCTGTTTTGTGAAAGCCTGGTTTTCTCCCTGCCTGGTTTGAGGTGCCGAGGTGCACAGTATCGCCACACATCAGCTGGCACCCAGTCCATCGGCAGATCGGCGAGGGAGAAATGCTCACCCCTCTGCCTCCTAGGCAAATCTTAGTTCTCCCACTTGTCCCTGACAAAGTTACTCGATGTTACTGATGATGCAGGGGTTGGCCAAGATTACCCTGCTCATTTTGCACTCTTTGTCTTCATCGTTTCATGCCAAAGGCGCCAGATGGTGTCTGTACCGTGGTGTATTGCATTTATTCTGTGTGCGGAGCCCAGGGTCGCCTGAGTCCATACAAACACCAATCCTCACAGTCTAATTAAGAGGACCTGCGGCTATTCCTTGTCCTTTATATCCAGAACAGTGACTTAGCAAATGAGAGTGTAATTATCATGATATTTACATCACATCCCATTATGAAGCCCATCGACCAGATTTGCACATTCATAGCACTTCTGCTTTCCAGAGTTCATCCTTCGTAGCTGCAAAATATACCTCATTACATTATACCATAGGATGAGCATGGTGGCAGGAAAAAAAGGACCAATATGCACATAAAGTCATTATTGGGCATATATGGGCAGATCCTCAGCTAATATAAATCAGCATGGCTCTGTTGAAGTCAATAGAATGACAATCTACATAAGCCACAAATCCAGCCCACTACATTTGCTCACACACACTAGGATTGTGTTTTGAGTCATGCGTGGGGATTTTCATACATTTCACCTGCCTCTGGAGGCTCAGTATTTCTCTGGAGAGCTCAGCCCTTCTCTCCTCAGCAGCTCTGATGATTGCTTTCTTGGTTACTTGGGGCTTCTCCAGGCTGCAGCTTAGGTATCTGTGGTATCCCTCTACTTGCACTCCTCTGTTTCCTTTTCTGTCTTCCATAGTGCCTGCTTGCTTACCATTTGTACTTCTCTCATTAAAAACTGGGCCTTAACGGAACGCGATGAGCAGGTCTGGGCAAGTAACATTTTATAAATCTGTGTGCTGCTACTTGCTAATGCAAAGTTTGCTTGGTGTGGATATAAACAAATTTACACAGGTTTCCTGTAATCTAGCATAATATAGTTATTGTAATAGTCAAGCAGCATAAGTGGAGGTGCAAATTATATTCATGTGGAGGCTGAGATTTATAATTCTGCGGAGACTAAGAATAAAAACATAAATGCACTTTCATTCCAATGTGCCTTTATTCACTTGATTTAAAGCTACAGCACACTGAAGTGACCTTAAATCATCCAGGGCTTATACCATTAAAAAGTCACACATGCAATGTTCATCTTCGCATGTTTTAGTAGCTTTCCAACAGGCATTCATTGGGGACCATCAGCTTTGTGAGAGCTAAGATTAGGAGGGTATTGACTAGAAACCTTCCTTTCAGCTCTAAGATAAGTCTGAATATCTGAATGTGAAGAAAAAACCCAACTATTTGCTAAATCCTGATTTTATCCTCTCGCCTTCGCATTCAGTGGCACACTCCTTTGTTTGGTGCTAAAGTGCTTTCTCTCCAGGTGGGAGGGTGGTGTCTTCTTGAGCCAAGATCCCCGCTGCTTGCAGATCAGACAGCAGGGGCAGCTTGGTTTAAGAGCCTGGCAGCTGGCACATTTCTCCTTCCCCAGCAGGAACCTGAGGGTTTCATGTTTTTTAACACAATTCGCCAGCTGGGATTGTGTCTCTCAATAAGCAGTCAGATCGGAAACTGCTCCAAGTCCCCTTCTTTCCCCACCCCACCATCTCAGGCTGATACTTGCACACACAGATCCAACGTCCAATGCTGCAGTGAGGCTGCTGTGCCACTGCACACTCACAAACCAAGGAAACTGCTGCGTGCCATTGTAATGCACTGTTGTGGGCTTTTTTGTACCAATAGCCTCAAGTCCTTCACCAGAACAACAAGACGTGGCTCGGCCATCAAGCAAGAATCCTTTGACGTGGACGGTGGATGACGTGGTTTGGTTTGTGAAGGATGCAGACCCTCAGGCTTTAGGTCCCCACGTGGAGCTCTTCAGAAAACACGTATGTAGAAGGCTGCCCTTATCACTTCTGCGTAATTTAAGCCAGGTGCATGGGCAGTCCCAAGAGATAGCCAGCACACATCACACGCACTCCCTCAGCTGCCTTTGGCTGCTATAGATGGTGTTTGTGCTCAGCCAGGTTGAATGCAGGGCCCTGCAAGGTGTTCAGCACCGCTGCGGGGGTTGGGCTGAAGAAAGGTTCACTTATGACTCGAGAGGGTGGTCAAACACTGGAACAGGCTTCCTAGAGAGGTGGTTGATGCCCCAAGCCCGTCAGTGTTTAAGAGGCATTTGGACAATGCCCTTAATAACATGCTTTAACTTTTGGTCAGCCCTGAATTGGCCTAGATGAACATTGTANCGGAATCCTATTCCTATTCTATTTCTCCTTAAATGGGGAGACCCTAACAATGTCTTGAGAAAATGATCACTATTTGTTCCCAACTACACCAGTGTAAACTGTTTCTATGCCAAGCCTAAGAGAAAGCACAGAGGATCTAGTGCTCATTTGTCATTGTCACATTGTCACAAAGAAGCCTCATCTCAATGACAATTTTTTCCCCAGGATACCTATGTTTCTTATCTGAAGAGCATTTTTTATGTGTCTCTAGATATTTAGCAGGAGAAACCCAAAACAGCCAAGCTTTTAATCTTTTTCCCTTTGGTATTATGTAACTACATAACCAAATTTAACAGACCTGCTGACTCACTGGAGAATATGATAGTTGCTTTTGCTAGGCAATCTCCAGTGGTGGAAATGATATTATTCTTAATTAGTAAAGGGGAAGACTGTAAACACACATCTGATCTGGAGTTTCTTGTTCTGCTGCTGCATATGGAGTTGGCACCAATGCATCTAATAGCATCTTCAGCCTCCTCCTCCATCCCTCCTTGATCAATTCAGTTTGGCTATGAAAATGGATTTTACCCTAAAAGTGATTTGCTTGTGTTCAGCTGGAGGTCATAGCTTTGGATATAAGTGCCTGGACCTAGGTCTAAACAAGAAGAGCTTCCCAGCCCTGACTCCTGATCAGCGCATCAGGTTGCAAAGCAAGAGAGAGGGCTTGATCACCAGGTCCCACTCCTTGCCTGTGGGCCAGCAGGGACAGGTGGGAATGTGGGGCTGCAGGCAACTGAGGGAGAGAACTGATGGACTTCCAGCTACACCCTGGATGCAGGGATTCCAGATACTGAGGAGAGGAGCAGATGAAAATGAAGATGAACACAGGCCTTGATGTCTGCTCACCCTAGGCAGGTATCAAGGTCATCTGCCATTCTGCAGACAGGCTGGTGGGATGAGAACAACAGAGCAGGCACAGTGGTGCTAGGACAAAATTTGCATTTACAGGTCAGGTGCCAGCCTACTTTCCTTGCCTTCTGCAAAGAAGTCAGATATGCCTTATAATCTGATAATGAAAACATGGCCTACGTTTGCCGTGTGGGTAACCAGGCAGATAAACAAGCCACCTTCAGATTTAAAGGAACTTGCTTTAGCGTGAGTTTTTGAGACTATCGGAAGGGACTGTGCTTCAAGAGAAAACTCTTCATGCAGGGGAGAGAAAATTGCCATGGTCTGAGGCATACAGTTACATCCCAAAGAAGGGAAACATTTAAAGTTCATCTTGTAAATACAGACAGTGCAAAAGCACCAGTTTTTGTCTAGTTTCCACTTGTAGCAAAGGATGGCACAGCATGCTTTTATCTAGCAACAGGGCAGTGACATGCTCCAGGCAGTCGTGGGCCAGCTGGAGTATGCCACGATACTACAGCTGCTCTGTGACCAAAGAGACCAAGCTAAATTGCCACTAAAGACTGTCCCTGTCATCCTTTGTTGAACACCCAGCACCCATGGGCTCTACTTATCATTGGTTTCCTTGTAAAATATGCTGTAGGTGTGAGAACCTGGGTAAGATTGCCACACAACTCAATTCAATTACGCCTTTGAGTTATGTATGTCCCTGCAATTTCTCAGCCTTCAAATCTCATCTGGATTAGCACAGAGACCCCAGGGGTGAGAGACGAGTGATTAGTCCATTAACCTTAGCCATATCTTCCTGTATGTTCAATCTTTCTATGAAGCAGGTGCATAATTTACTCAGAAGCACTTACTGTCATTGACCAGGCCCAGCTATCACCTGAAATCGTTGCTTTGGCAATCAACTCATCTGAGCTATGACACGGGAAGGGAGAGGGTGGTGGGACCACCAGGAAGAAAAGGCTGGAGAGGGGAGTATCCTGTGGGTGGCCAGTGCTCCCTCCCACCTCTGTATTAAGCCATTTGAGTGCTGACCAGAGACCCTGGAGCCAGCTCTCCCAGGGAGGAGGTGCAACCTGCATCATCCACAGCTGCCATATGCATTGCAGGATGACCGTGGCTCTGCTTTTCCCACCAGCAGCAGAAGCTTTTCTTCTTGCCAAGAGACCCAAGGAGCTCTATCACAGGTAGCTCCTGAGACCGTCCACCAAAGGCCATGAAACTGCCTACTACCTCCCCTCTGCTGTTCCCTGCTCCCTTGGCAGGGACGTGTGCCGAGGAAAGCTTAGCCCATAACTGACAGATCTTTTGGCCTCCTGCAAAGGAGCCGCCAGCCTGGCAGGGACCTCGTAGCAGCATTGCGTGAAAGCCCCATGCAGTGCTCTCTCAGCAAGAAAGACTTGGTAGAAAGACTGAGGGAGGGAAATGGAGGAGGGGAAAGAGTTACACAGGGAATTAGCAGGTAGAAAACTCAAGCTGGAAGAGATTGAAGCAATGTTATGGTCTGACAGCTTAATTATGGCCAGTGATTAGCAAATGCACGTATGAAAGAGACAAAAATCTTTGAGTTTAACATAATTAAACCAGTCTATTCAAACAGAAACCTGTCTCTGCCTGTGCTAGACATCAGACTTGTCAGCATGCAGCTTTCCCTAGACCTTCTTCATCTCGAGTGTTTGAGCATTGACCACTGAGCTGCCTCTCACTGCGCTCCTGCTGCACAAGATTGCAGAATACAAAAGGAGGGCAATATATATACCTCCCAAGCAGGATATAGATCCTGAAGTCTTTCATTTTACTTAGAGTTAAGTGCTTAAACACCCATGAAGATGGGGACTTTAATCTTTCTTATTAGAAGTCTCATCCTGGGGAACATCCACCACCAGGTGCAATTCTTATTTGTGTGGCACAGGGCTTGTTTAGGGTCTGCTCTGCTTTTTGAACATTATCCTCAGAACAAGTGCTCCAAGAAGTTGGCACAACCACAGTAATACTCACTCTTGCAGGTGGAAGCTGTATGTTTATACCCACTGTATCATGACCTCGCAGCTCATACGTTCGCTGTGTCCATTGCCTTCCAGGAACATGGCAATGATCTGCAATATTCTAACTAGCAGTGCGCCAGATCTCAACTCACGTGAAACAAGCTAATTGCACTGATAGCACTGAATTTTACCAGCTCCAGATCTGGTTCAAGATCTTCTGGTGGGGCTATTGCAGATTTGGGGACCATGCTATTGAATTCCTCTTTTTTAAATTATTTTTTAAAAGGGCTGACACAGTAATACTGGAAAGAAGTCAAGCCAACAATCTGTACAGGGACATGGCTAATACGGGATATTTAATTGGATATGAATGCTCCCTCTGGCATACTTTTTTCATGGAGTTTAATTTTGACCCCTACACTGTAATAATAAAGGAAATAATAAAACGCTGAACTCAACATTTAGAAACAGCCGCCTCCGCACCAAACCCTTGACAGTGTTTTTACCCTATGGCACCACAGTTCCAGGAGTTTGTTTTTCTTTCTTATGCAAATATTAATTACACGCAATACTTATTCTTACTTTCCTTTCACTTCCTTAAAATAATGGGAAGGAGAGGGCGAAGGTGAAGAGAGTTTCTATTATGGATAGAGTGGGGGTTGTAAAATGAAGAGCATTAATTGATTGAGTTAATGAGAAAGTGACCTTAACTGCTCATCAGCTAAATCATTGACTGAATGGAATAATAATGATCAGGGCAAATTAGGATCCATAGTATTGCTTAATTAGTAGGTAATGGATCACAGAGGAAAGATCTGACGATCAAAACCAGAATATAGTATATACAGCATTAGTATGTGTGTATATGTGTATATTTATGCACACACACACGGCACTTGTTATGTTTCAGCTCCCATGGTCTGAGTATGTTAAGTGTGGTGGAGACTGTGGGGAGAGGTAGTATTTTTTAGCAGATCCACTAATATAGCTGGGAAAAAACAGACGAGTTCAGGATCCAAGGAAGCACAGCATAGCTGAAAGCTTCTCTGTTTTACAGTCCATAGTAAAACAGAGTTCATTTCTCCGTGCACCCAAGCTATTCAAAAGGTTTTCAAGCCAACAGGTCCGGGATAAAAAACTCAACTTGGTGGTAATTTCCTCCACTTACATGATGGTTAAATGAAATTTGAATAAATTTTATTAATAAATGTAACAAAATAAGCAAGTTACTATGATCTTCAATTTAAGAAAAAGAAACATATATATACACATATATATCACCAGATACAAGTGCACTGAGAAAGTGTGAAACATGCAGATAGCCAGGGACAAAGCTGGGACTGAGATTCGGAGGTGCACTATTTGCAGTTCGTGAGGCCACATCCCTCTCCTCTCCATCACTCACTCCTTTCTCTCAAGCTTGTCTGACTTTTCCCAGAATTGGGCTTACAGCAACCCTGATTTTTTAAAAAAATCCCCGTTTTAATTGCAAAATAATTGAAAACCTAGACAAACCTTACAGTTCCTTGAAGAATAAAAAGTACTATCTGATTAGCCCCTCTTTTAGAGTTTCCTTCTATCATACCTCAGATTTCAATTTTTTAAGCGACATTTCAAAATGTATGACATTTTAGCTAGCTCTACACTAAAAGGCATGCTGCTTCTGATTCACCTTGTTTAATGTGTCAGGACGCAGCGCTGGAAGGGGGTTAACACATTTTGATTGTCTTTCTCTCTTTTGAAACCAGGAGATTGATGGCAATGCTTTGTTGCTGCTGAAAAGTGACATGATCATGAAATACCTGGGGCTGAAACTGGGACCTGCGCTGAAACTGTGTTACCACATTGATAAGCTCAAGCAAGCCAAGTTCTAACAATCTCTTGAACAACAACAGAACCTGACCTAAATCTAGGTGGAAAACTAAAGGTAACATGTTGCCTTACAGAAATGCATTAATTTGCAGATTGTTTTTCCCTCTTTTTTAACAAAGACTTTGTCTTTTTTAACATTTGTGCATCGTCACCTTTTTTGAATTCAAAGGGGTCTTTTGGGATGCTTTGTGTTAATAATTTGCCAAAAAGTATATAATTACAATAATTATTTTGTATCATTGATATTATGATTATAGTAAGTCCTATTTTTGTAATCAGAAGTGGAAAATCAAAAACAAACACAGCTACAGCATACACTGAAGACTGCTGGAAGACTAACCAGGAGTCCCTCTCGTGCCATGGGTCTGTCTCAGAGGAATAACCACTGACCTGCATGGACTGGGCTCCAGCTCCGCCACCGATGCCCAAGGACTGGAAAAGCATGGCGTTTGGTCACCTGTTCTCTGATGGGGACTGCCCCATGCCTTGCACTATCTGGAAAACTTGATTCTTCGCTTTCAAAAAAAAAAAAAAGAAAAAAAGAAAAAAAGAAAAAAGAAAATAAAAAAAAAAAAAGGGAAAAAAAGGTTTTTTTGCAGCTAAAGTACTTTTTCCCACTAGAGGGAGCAGCCCTAACAGACTTGAGGCTGGAGCTCTGATGCCATGGTGCTTTCTGTCTGATGAGCTTTGACCATCACGACTCTCCTATCGAGAACATCTATAAACACCGACAAGGAATCGCAGGCTCCCAGCAGGATAAGCCCGTCACTGTTTACAGATAATTAATTCCAGAAAAGCCCAAATGCAGAGAGTGTTTCTGACAGGATGTTTCTCGTTACGCTGAAGAGGGGGCGGATGGCTCCCACGGTGTCTGGCGTGCTCAGCTGTCGGCTGCCTTCCCTGAGCCGTTTCTGTCTGGCGTGCAGTTTGTGGCACTCTAAGAAAAAGCAGAATTTCTGGTTTTGGTTTTGTTTGCATTTTTAAAGAGCGAGGGAGCCGGGTGGGAACATTCCCCAGGTGGAGCTGGCAATGCAGGGCACATCTCTGCACTTTGCAACGACAGTCAGGTCCGGGGCGGACGCTGGAGAATTGGTTCGTGATTGCGCTGTGGCTTTCAGCACATATGCAGATGTACTGGGCTTTCTGTCTCAAGTGGATTAAAAATAATGTTCTTCTGCCTCTTACAAAAATCCAAAAATTGCTCATTGATATTCCACGTAGCCAGGCGGGAGAGAACAGGTCTCGGGCTGAGGAGGTCATTTGTGGCGTGGGTATGCCCTCATTTTCATCCTTCACAAAGGAGGATGATAAAGGGACACATCCATACAGTTTGAAACCTTAGTGTGTGACAAGGAGTGGTAGCAAGTGTTTGTAAGTCATGCAGGTTATTTTAGAGCTAGCCTCAACTGAATTGAGAAACGGGGTCCTGATAATATGCAAGACATCATACTGTCCGACCCTGTTTATGAAGAACAGAATATTACCAAAAATACCTCATGGAATAAAATTCAACCTGATGCATGTTGCTAGACTAGAACTCCTACATAAAGATACTGGTTCAAGACCTAATCCTGAAAATCCTTAACAATATGAGTAAACATATTCCACAAGACTTTCAGTAAACTCTTGGGGACTACTCTCCCAAATTCAAAAATTTGTCTGCATATGTTTGCAGGATTGGATCTTTACAGGACTGACCAGCTTTCAGCAAATCCTGTCTGCATGCTGAAACACCTTTAATAAGAAGAGCTGAATAAGTGTGTTAAATGAAAAGTTGTATACTATCTAGAGGTGTAATATACTGAACCCTAAACATGCTGATGCTTGGAAGGTAACACCAACACGCATCGCTTTGTGTCCATGGTGTAGAGAATGGAAATCTGTTCAGCCAGCTGTCTGGTTGAGGCAGAGGTGACTTCACATCAACACTAAACCTGTATAGTTAATTTTTCACTCCTACATCTTTTAAAAAATTAACCTTTTTTCCCCCAAAGATCCCCAAAATATGTAAAAATCTCACTGTATTAGTAATGTCACCTTCAGAGAGTCCTCAAACAATCTTTTTCTCCCCCCCCCCCCTAATTTTGAACTTTGTTAATCTCTCTTTTTTTTCCAAAGGTGATTTTAATTCCTCCACTTAGAAACCCACCTGGTTGTGGTATATCAGTAGTCAGGGCTGGTTAGAATTTATCAGATGGTTTCAATGCTGGAAAACCCCACTTTGTGAAAATCAAAACTCTTCATAAAAGCATGTCACTTTCTAATGTAAAATTCTATTGAACTGAAACTACAGCTCTTGGTAATGTCAAAACATTGTTTTGACATTTTGGAAATGGAACATTTTTGTTCCAAGAAGATTTTTGCATTTTATTGTATTTTCCTGGAGAATCTGTAACCTCACATTTTGTTCTGAGAGCGGGAAAAAAACCCCATAACTGCAGACTTTCCTGAGCAAGAATCCTTCCCATTCAGCTCTGCGTCTTACCCCTTCCCTCCACCTGCCCTTCTCTGGACATTACAGCTCAGAGGGCTGATAATACCAACACAGTATTTATCGACTCCTTACTGGCAATGATGTTTCTACATTTAATACGCTGAAATAGTTTTCATGTACGTATCTGATATATACAGTCAGTGGTGCTATCTCATTTGATATGACACTTGTAGGTATGACAGGACTGTCCAGGCCATGATATTTAATGTTCTGTTTTTTACAGGGGAGGCAGTTAGTGGATTCATTTTACATATAAGTAACATTTGTAACAAGAATTCCTCACTGCATGGTTGGGGTTTTTTTTTCACCAAATGGCAATTAGGAGGCAAACACTACTGCAATAATATTGCAATTATAACTAATTTTTCTCTTTCGAGTCTTGTTGGTGAGGGCAGTTAAGCAGCTCTGCTGTGCCAAGGGTGGCAGGCCATTTCCTGAGAACAAGCGCTAAAGAGCCAGAACATGCATGTCGGCCACTTCTCCATTAGCTGCTGCTTTAGACATTGCTTGTACAAATTACTTTGCTTGCTATGCCTTTCGTAGCTCTGGCTTCAGACTGCAGCCAACCCAGCTGTATTTTTGAACTGTTCCCAACAGGTGGGTGGATGTGCATACTCTTCAAAGCAATACGTGTGCCTCTTCTCTACTTCTAAGCACTCATAGCTGGACCAAAAGGCACTTCGGTTGCTTCAGGCAGTTTCAATACTTTGTGCGCATTCGCTTCAAAAAAGAAAAAAAGCAAGCAGGCAAAGTCTGAGGATTTGGCGACAGCTCTTCCCTTGCTCAAGTGCCAGGCATTCGGAGCACGGAGCCAGCGGTCCCAGGCAGACCGGCTTCTTGCATCTAGCATGGCCGACCAGCTCAGCCTCTGCTGCAACACAGGTCAGCCACACCAGCTTCCCACCCACCTGCTGTCACGGCCTCTTCTCTTGCACTGACAAACGCCTCCTTCCCCAGCCAGACCTCACTGAGTTTCAAGAAATGCCTGTGGGAATGCCTCCACCTCTCCGAGCCCACTGTCTCGCTTGGCAGGCTGAGGAGCGCAGCGGCCTTTGCAGCGTTAGCAGCTTCGCTGATTAATGCAGGCAGGCACCCATGGGACTGGCATGTAAAGCATCACTCTGAGCTGTTATTGCCCTTAAACTGATGGCTGAATATCTATAGGTTGTCAGCAGTCTTCAAGAGTTACACTTCTTTCCTTCTTAAAGAAAGGATGGCTGTGAGAGATTAAGTAGAACATTATTAGCAAAACCAGCAATAATCAGCAAAACAGTAAGAAAATGGCTAATGAAGTTTTGGCATGAAAAGATGCCTCTTTTGGATTAGTGACAGGAGCACAAACCATCCTCCAGTTCAACCAGGGCTGCTTGGGCAAGGCAGGACGAAAGGACAGCGCGGGTGCAGGTGTACAGCTTTAGAGAGGGAGCAGCTCCGAAGCCTGGCCCCGACTCCGTCAGCCACGGATGGCCTTTCCTCTCGCCCTGGCACAGCCACCCCACGGCCCCTTCCTGCCCACAGGGTGCAGCGCCCTCCCCTTCCCGGCTGCGCCGCTCAGGGGCCGAGCAAGCTCAGGGAGGAATTTCACAGCTCTTACCTCCCCAAAATCTTCAGTTAGTTAGTTAACGCCTTCTTTTTTTTCCTCCTCCAATCTCTCTCTTTTCCTTTGAATGGCTTCTATTTGGAAAAAGACATCAGGAGTGGGATCCCCCAGGCCCCTCCAGGAACCTGTGGGTGACCCTCTCAGCTCACCCCATGAAGGAGCATCTCTGGGGTCAGACATTCACCAGGATACAACCAGTTCTGCCGTGGCACCAGGGAGGGAGGCGAGAATTAAATGCCCCCTTTTTATTAACTAAAATTAAATGCTGTTCAGGCAATCCTCCTCTCTGAACATCAGCCTACCTCCCCAGGTTGCTCAGCTCTTCCCCACGCGGCCAGGAGGGAGGCAGACGAAGTGCCCGAAAGGGCTGCCCACTGCTGGCTGGCCGGCCCAGCGGGGCGGCAGGTATGGCAGGACCAAAACCAGCTGCTGCCCTGGATTGAAACTGGTTTGGCTGCAGAGAGGTGTCGCGCCCAGTGTTTCGGTCCAGGGGATTTTGCTGTCAGTTGTTCACGGGTTGTACCCCACCGTTTCAGTCTGCACATTCAGCCTGCTGCGGTGCAGATTTTGTCTCCAAATCCACCCTCTTGAGCTCGTGTTAGGGGATTGCTCTGCTGGCGCAGGCTGCTTCCACATCAACAGGCTTGGGGTTGCGAGGGAAATAAGTCCTAATAAGCACTTTGGGGGCAAAAATTCAGGGAAATGGCAGGTCAGCAAGAGCCTCCCTCCCTTTCCAAGCACTTCTGTGCACAGAACCTTACTGCAGCAGCTCCAGAACGGGGCCCACACACCATCACTCCCTGTCACTGGTAATTGGGTCACATGGAGCTGTATGGATTTTCCCTCTCTCACCAAGAAATACAGTTCCAAATTTGCACACTTTCGCCAGAGAAAGCGGGCAAGCCGCTGCACACATTGCCTCCAATGCCTTGCAATAGTTGCATGCTGCTCTCTGATCCATGCTCCCTTCATGGACAATTGGAAACTGATTCCCTTGGAAATCTAAAATTTTGCTTGAAAAAGAATCACTTTTATTCACTGCCATGAGTTAAATATTATGGAAACATGTCTGCTAACAATTTGCTTTGTGTAATTTGTACTAATGCTAATAAGCAACAGCTGCAATGCTTCCTGTTGTAAATTCTTTTGCGGTTGCAGCGGTATTATCACATCTGTACTTCACAAATCTGATAGACTCTAGCACAACTCACTCATTCTGGCCCCAGCTCCAGCAAATCCCCGTGCCTCAGAAGTACGGCTATGCAAACGTGAATTTACAGTCTCTGTCTCCCTTCGCTCCCAGAGCCTCTGCTCCCCACCAGGTGCCTGGAGCTAGAGGGGTGGGTGGGGATGTGGTAGCCCGGAGGTCAGCCGGTGCACGCATGGTGTGGTTGGAGGGCACCGCTTTCAGCAGAGACATCAATGACCGGCCAGGTTTATTGCAGTTCAAGCAGACAGTTTTTAGTCAGAGGCTAAGTGCAGGAGAAATGTGATTTATTAAAGAAAAAGAAAGAAATACGAGTGTGTGATACACTGCCACCATAAGACTCAAGCTGAAACCCAAGAATCTTTCAACTGTAATCTAAAGAAAAATGTTTCCCTCACTCAAGATGCTAAATAAAGCATGTTAGGCCAAACCCAGGTCCCACTGAGGTCCACGTAAGTTTTTCTATTGAATTCATAAGACTAGGGCTTGGCTCATAAACCAGGTCAAGCTTCAGCCACGTCCCATAGTAACTAGAGCCCAAAAAGCTATTTCATCCTCCCTTACAAAGAGCGGAGACAGCGGCCGCTGGCCAGCCCCCTCTCCCCTGCTCCCAGGAGAGCTGCAAGCTTCCTGGTAGAGAGCTCTTCCAGCTGCACCCCTACCTGATCCCAACACCTTCTCCAGTTAGCTTTGTGTTTTAGCTACGAATTTTCATGGAGGGTGGTTTGGGTTTTCTACTTCGCAGCAAACCAAAGCCCCTGTGCTGAGGATTTCAGCCATGCCACTAGGCAGAAACTCGCCCTGATTTGAACATGACTTCACTGGGAGATTTCCACATGTTCGTGAGGCGAAGCCCTTGGTGGAATTTAAAAATAAAACTTTTCAAAATCAGTCCCAGTGACCCACAATTTTTGGCTCCTTCAGCATCCACAGCACTTCATCATACTTCAAATGGCTGAGTCTCTTGGTAGTGCCATAATCGGACAGGAATAGCTCACAGGACTTCAGAGGAGACTCCATCTCTGACTACAGAGACTTGTTCTTCTTGGTCTATGGGAAGCTGCCAAAAAGCAGCATTTGAGGCTGGACAGGAGTGAGTGAGAGCGTGTGTGTTGCTCAGAGAGGCTTTCTTGGCTGCACAGACAGGCTGTGAAGCCAGTGAAATAAGAGCAGGGCAGAGCAGCTAGGAATGATGGGCTTAAAAAATGGGCAAGCCCCAGGCTTCACTGGGGTTCCTGTGGAGTTTGTGCCCTGTCTCCAGATTTGCACCGAGCTTTCCCTGCGTAGAGGAGTATGTCTTTATTACCCAGAGTTTTCCCTTGGTGTTATATAAAACTGGGATCATGCTGCCCTTTTCTTCTTTAACATGAAATATGGGCAACCAATTTCCTATTGTCAGAGATCTCTAAAAGAGAAGGGAATAAGAAAAACCTGAAGTCCAAGCGGTACAGGAATGAGGACATTTCAGAGTGGAGCAGTTTCACAGCTTTGAGTGTCTTTCAGCTGAAACATAGGAGAAGGGGAGAAAAGGGACTTCTGAATTGCAGTGAATCCAAGCCAGTGAAAGACTAGTGATTAATTTTACCCCTTACTTTGATGGTTTCCTGATCTGTAATGTGTTTTATGGTTCTGAGCATTTGCTGCAGTGGCAGTACTGAGAATTGATCCATGTGTCCAGGTTCCACTGGAACCAAATGACTGTCTCTAAAACCTATCTGTCTTCTTCATGGCTTTTCTAATGTGCTGTAGCATCCAGAAGGCTTCTGATCAGCTTGGTAAGAGTCAGTATTTAAAGGAAAACATCTTTTTTTTTTTTTCCTTTTTCTTGTGGCACAAAAACTTCAGAAAGCAGCTATAGCCATAGCTGTGTAGCAGGTCAATATACATCAGCTTTTCATTTTATGCCTCTCAGAAACCTAGTAGTAAAAGAAAAGTCTCTTGCTTACCCAGTCTATATGCTTACAAGAAGCCAACCTAACTTACAGTCTTCCATTGACCCTGCTGTAAATTTAGTAGAGTTATTTCATAGTTTTACCAGTATAAATGAGATCTACCCTCTGACAATACTAACTGTTCAAATACAAGCATGTTCAGCTGCTGCTATCAAAACTCAGTCAGTATTTGTCTCACAATGGCATGTAAAGATTGTGTCTGGTGCTGCGCAGACATTATTATGAGACACTCAGCCTGCCCCAGAGAGTTGACAGCTTCATGCAGCAAAAGGGACGACCTAAGGAGAAGGACTTCCTAGAGGCCGTTTTCCTTCTCTGTTGCAGATAAATGCTGAAAACAGATGGAAGTCAATGGCAGATGAGGGAAAAACAGCAGAACACTGAGAAAAATTAAGCAAAACTTCCATGAAGGTGAACCGTATTGCCTCCGTCCCAGCATTGTTAAACCTGACCTTTGGTGAAGCCAGAAGTTTGAACCCAGATCTCCTGTTCTGAATCTAGTGCCTTACCCAGAAGACCATGTGCTCTCACCATATTCCATCCTTTCTCCCTGTGCTGTCCACATCTTACTTACTCCTCACACAGCCCTTGCCTATACCTTCCTTATAGACCTGAAAGATAGCACCCAAACGGGCCTTCAAAGGTCAGTTAGTCCATCACCCTGCCCTCATTCTTCTCTATTTTAGTCTTACTCTGCTCTCTAGCCTTTTCCCCTGAAACTTCCCACACATTTCCATTCCTATTCCCCCACTGTAGTTACGTTCATTCTTTTCTCCTCATTTCCTTTCTTGCAGCATCTCTTCTTCTTTTCCTTCCCTTCCATCTTTCAGTCACCACGTGTCTCTTTCTCCCCTGCTGCAACTCCTTCTCTACCTTTTGTCTCTTCCCTGCTCTTCATGTTCTGTATGTTTCCCCTCTTTCTTTCTCTGTGGTTTTCTCCAACCCTCTCTTTCCTTTCAATCAAGTGCCCTTCACAGGAAATTCTAGTACCAGTTCTGCTGCGACAAAGACTACCATGCACTGACATCTTTGAATTAGGTTGTCTGTATTTTTTTTGACATAGTTTTCATCTTGCACAAAAAACCTTTCACTGCTTTGATTCACCAGCATAAAAGGCACTTTTTGAGGATGGTTTTTAACTAGCTGGCTGATGACTATTTGCAATAAATACCTCATTAAAGGCTCGGCACTTTCACGCAAGGTGCCTGCAGTTTTCCCCTCTACCTTCCATCTTTTCCTGTGCTGCCTCTTGATATTCAAGCTGCTTAAATGCTTATTGGTTTGAATAGTCCCAGCTACCTTGCTCACTGGGATGAATCCTTGGCTCCCACCCTGTTGCTGATGGCCACTTGGACCAGGCTTGGCCCTGCAAATGGCATACCATTAGGCAGGTGCGAGCATCGACGTCTGCTGAGCACAGAGCCACCAGCATCGCTCGCCCAGACCTGGAGGAGGTCCAGCTTGCTTTCAGACGGCATCAGAAAGTTGGTTGGAAAGAAGAGGTGCCCACTGCCAATGATAAGGACAGCAGGAGGTAGGAAAGAGCCATCCGGCTGGAGGAAGAAGAGAAGCAATGTTGGCCAGCTGGGAGGCAGTGGTGGGATTGACAAAACCGGCAGTGAGGGAAGGCCACACTTGTAAGCATGGATTAAGCATTGTGAGAAAATCTGCACGGCAACTAGCATTGCAATATTTACAGTATCATCCTTCATACTGAAATACGTGCAATAACGCAGGGCAGATTCACACATGGATGCGCAAGTGTGAGTTTAGAGTAATGACTGTAGCTTCTGTGGGGCTACTGCATACTTCTACCAGTGGGAATGAGATCAGATTTTGGCTCTGGGTGTCTGTTTCCAAACAGTGTGAAGAATGAGAGCAGAACAGTTTCTATCCAGCTGGAAAGTGGCAGCCTTAAATCGGGCCACAAAATAGCGCAACTCCTGCTCACACTTTTTTTTTTTTTAAAAAATGCTGCTCTGAGCTCCCTTCCAACTCCCCAGCATTAGCTTCCAAGGCTAGTGAAGCATGTACAGGGCTTTTCTGATGTATGTGCAGCTATCAGGTTTTGTATAGCTAATTGGGTTCAAAGTATGTTAGTGTGTTAGCTTTGATTTTTAATGTTCTGTAATTTGCTAGATAAGCCTCAGTTTCTGCAATGGCTGGATAAGCAGGGCTGCTTTAATCACATCTTGCAGGTATTTTACAATCTTGGACTTTTTAACATATCTACTATATATTAATCTCACCCTCCTTGAATGGTGAATACATCTCTTTCCCAGTACTGTACAACCATAGGAACAGACATTTTCTAAGGGACATCAGATATCAAGTGAATACATAGTTATTTTAATCTTTTCAAGCATATACAAAATCTGCCAGAGAGAAAAAAGCTGAATACACAAACAATTTGGTTACAATCAAGAGTTCAAACTCACCCTGTCTTGCATTCAGTCACTCCCAAATTTATGACAGCCTATACCACTTACTACTAATGGGTGCAACATCCCCATATCTCACATCATTAGAAAAATGCATTTGTGCCTGCTCTCATCCAAATCCCACAGGAGCTAACAGGAGCCTCTCCAGCAGCACGTGGCACAGGCTTCTCCTCTGTGACTGCTCTCCAAACCAAGAAATCAGCTCACCAGGCTTCCTTCACCTGCCAGCATGCATATTAAAAACAGAATGTAAATAATGAGACTTTCTTTTTAATAAAAATGTGCTGTCATGATGAGATTATGAGCTTGAATGGTGCTGACTTCAGTCTTAGGTCTTGTGACTTGATGTGAGGCTGATATACTTTGTAAGTCCTTGGCTTAGATTGTCTCACTTGTTTTTATCATTCTGCCTGGTTTCACTCCACCCAGCGCTGCCACATTGGTGTCACCATGCTCCTACTCTTTTCCTAAAGGCAAAAGGCTGCTGGGTTTATTTCACTGGCGGTATAACATTGTTAGTGGCAGCCCCGTGGGCTGCGACACTAGTGATGCTGCCCGGGTGCCCCCTTGAAAAGAAAAAACTGTGTCAGCTCCCCTCAGTGCACCCACCACTGCTCTCCGACTGTGCCTCCGGCCCCATCCCCAGTGCACAGCACCACCCAGCTTTCTGGGGTGTTTTGATCACATCCTGCTGTGTAAACCTTCCTAGGCTGCTTCTTTTCTGATGCTGATATAAATCTAGACCATCCCCACCAGCATCAGTGAGAGGCTACCGATGTCACACTCACTGGTGAGAAAACAGTCAGGATCTCTGTATTCATCTTTTACACATCTTTGCCTTAGCACTGTTTTGTTTTGCTTTCTTTCAATGAGAGAGGAACAAAAAAGTATCTTACCCTGTGACCGCCTCAAGGTCCCAATGCAACGACGCAGTTCTGTGCCATTCGATGCCAAGCCTGCACTGTTGCATCGCTGTCATGAGTCTTGAGCTTTGTTTCAAGTTGACCACTCGACGTGCTTTTCTGAATCTAGGTAATTTCTAATTCTGTGAAGCCTGAGAAATTCTTTCACTCAGTGTTCATTCTGCTGTCCATTCATTTTACTTAGCACCATATTTAGCATTACCTTATTTTTCTATTATTGTCAGGAGATGATAAACAATTTGGGTTGCTTAGATGCCTACATAGACTTAGATGCCGATGACTTTTCTTAATGCAAGCCTTCTCCATTTTTGACCAAGAATTCTTACTAAAGATGACACATAGGATATATTATTAATTATGCCAGGTTTACTGGCATATGATGCTAACAATAATTGGGGAAAAGACACCTTATTGGAAAAGCAATGCAAATCCTTTAATACTCTGCTGTTTCTCAGCTATCAAAACCTCCCCTAATAAATCATCTCCAACAGTGAACATTGCATTATATTGAATAGTTTTGTATTCACTTTGCAAATATGCAAACAAGGGAGAGTGAGGTAAAATGAATGTGGAACTTAGGGGTGACAATAACATGCGAATAAAATGCCTGGAGACCTCGAAGCAGCACGATTATGACAAACAGCATATTAGTATTGCTCTCACCCTGCCTCAAAGGGTTTTATTGAAGTGATTTGTCTTCAGCTGTGGAGGTGTGTGCCTTTCTATGTGTATGTACACACAGGTCTGATGTATGCACACAGATATGCACCTGCCCACCATATGTACACCTCATACATAGTCACGCATCCAAATGAAATAATAACTGTCGATTTAGCATGTTCTGTATGGATGGATCCAATATATTCATTCTTAATATGTACAGTGTTGCAATACATATGCAACCATTTAACAAATATAGTGTCAAACTGTGATTCCTTTTTGATTTCTTCAGACATTGTTTTTTTATTATTTGTAACTTATTCCTTCCAGTGGATTCTCTGTCACTATTTAGAGGCATGTTTTAATGTATAGTTGTATATTGACTGTTCCGTGTGCTGTATGCTACTGTATGCATCTTAATTAAACTGAGTATTACTGGTCTTAACGTTCTTAATTTTGTACCACAGACTTTTGCTTGGGTTTCACAATTTGATGCCATTTGTTTAAGAATGTAGTACAGAGGGAGACCGGCTGTGATAAAGCAAAAAGGTCCCAAACCTTCAGATTTATGTTTCATAGAAAAAGCCAGTTCTTTCTTTTACTATTGCAAAATTATTTTCTGTATTTTTAATAAAGAATTGGATTTACTTGGTTCTACGTATGTTTTATCTAATAAACTGTATTTTTTAAATAAGGGTCTGGTCTCGGTCTTTACACACCTGCAGCATTCAGGGACACAAAGCATTTTTACCTACCAAATTCCCTGTGGCTGAGCCTGCAGCTCTGCTAATGCCAAAATTACCTCCTATCCAGACCAGTGCGGAAGTAATCTCACATTTTTATTCACATTTCTCTGCTATGCAAATAAGAGATGGGTACTGAAGTGTCAGCCTGTTGATAAATCCCCACTGCAACACATTAGCATGAATGCTCATTTGCAGGGCAAGCAGTTTCTTTGGTTCTCCACTGAATTAAGGCTAGGGTGTCAATTTGAAGCAAAAGTACAACACACAGACAGACTCCTAATCCCTCCGGCTGCATCTGCATGGGCAGACCCTGCTCTCATTTATGCTGATGTAAATCTGAAGTGGCTCAGCTGAAGTCATTACTGTTATTCTGGATTTACACTGGGGAGAAAACAAGAGCAAAATTTGTCCCAAGACCATAATATTTCAAGGTTGATCTGCCCACTTTACACACTGGCAGCTAGTGGAATACTCTAGCAATGTCTCAATAAAAAACCTGAAAAAGAGCCAAAAAAATCTCAGCTCAACTACCATTAAAAAACTTCCCCTAGAAAATAAGAAATGCTTTCCCTGTTATGTAGAGACGGCTCTAGCTATCCAAGAAATACATTGCATTGAATGATTCCCCTCTTTTTTTGCCCTTTAATTACACTTTCCTCTATGATGCTATCAACACTACAGCATGATGAAGTTTCCCTTGAAGTCAATTTGCCATCCACGTCAGTGAAAGTGAGAATAGGCCCCTGGATAACAGCATTTGGGTCCTATCTTCTTATGGCTCTCTGTAATCAGATAGAATCAGCCACAAAAAACTAATGTTACAGGAAAGGTAGATGAATGAAACCAAGGGGCTCTACTAAAGAAAAGTGGTTTCAGGTAACCCCTTGATTTCCTTGACTCTGGCCCCTCTTTATGAACCCTGAATTTAAGGCAGACTTTAAAAAAAGTTGTAAAGATTTTTTTTCCTTATGCAAAGTTGTTTTTTCCTTATGCCATTCCTTGCCATGCTAGGACTGAAAAGAAAGGCTTGTGAGATATGTAGCAACCCAGCTGCTGTTCATCCCCAGCTGTGGCTTGTGGCTTGCCTCTCCATTCAAGGGACAGGAGAACGAGCAGCAAAGCACATGTCTCGGTATTGAGTGGCTAAAGGCCTTGGCAGAGTCGGCATGAAGCCCTGGGCCAACTCCTGCTGATGACCACAGGGTCCTCACCCCTGGCATGGGTGCTCACATTCCTGGTGGGTCACTGTGTTAAGACCCAGTTCATACATCAAGCCTAACCTCAGCCATATACCTCCCTTGTGCCCCTAAACAATAGACTGCAGCATTCTGGGGCTTCTGGCTAGAAGAAATTTGCATTTTTTTCACCATAGAGTTCTTTTATCCCCACACTTTAAAGCCAGAAGGAAGTTTTCCTTGACTGAATATATTCAGAAGCTGTCTGAAGTCATTTAGAGCCTGGTTTCTGAGGTGAAGCAATTTAACTTCATCGTTGGTTTATGTGTCTGCAAAGTACTCCGTCACCTTGGTTTGAAGCTCAGACAGTGTCTGCAATAAATACTGGGGGGAGGGAGAAAGCTACTTCCTTTGATTACAAGAAGTCTATAGAGTAGACTGGACTTCAGGAAGCCAGCATTGATCTTGAAGATCACTGAGTAACATGGGCCATGTGGCAGTTTCATTTACTACTCTGTCTGAAGATCCCAGTTGGAACTCACATCCCAGCTCCATGAGGAATCATACAAGGAAATAAGACATCAGCATCCCTACCTTACACAGTTCACAGACAGGTTTTAGATCTCAGGCAACAGATGTATATATGTGTGTATGTATAAAAATATGTATGTGCACATATATATAGAGAAACACCATTCACCAAAACTGGTAATGCAAAGCAAACAAAAGATTGGATGCACTTTATAATTGTTATGTAAACACTAGGTTCTTTTCTTCCCCTAATTACTTGGTGTGAGGGCAACAGTGGTGTGATGGCAACAGTGGCCTGACTGTCCTTCCCCATATAAGAACTCCTCCCATGTAAGACCAGTCAGTCACTTGTTCATACAGCTGTTACCTCTCGCACATCTGCCAGGAGCCTATGGTCCAAAAGCCAGGATATGGCAGGTGATTACATTTTATGCTGCCCCTTGCACAGACTGTTTATCTGGTATTACCAGAGAAAAGGGGAGTGTAATATGCCAGGGGTGTTTCAGCCTGTTCAGGTTTCTGCAAGGATCTCTGCCCACCTTTGCCATGGTCATTGACACTGAACATGCCTGGGAAGGATTTTCATTTGCCTGCATTTTGAGGAAAACTTCTGCTTAAAAATTATGTCCAGGCAAGATGAGTCATTAAGGTGGAAGAAGCTATTGGGAGATAAGAGTCGCTTCCCATGCCTTTGGCTCACTCTGCACATCCAGGAGAAGGATCAGAGAGCTCCAGTTCAGCAGAGATCTACTCTGGAGGCAACAATGTGCACTCTTCCAACCCTGCAAATAATTCCAAGATCTGTCTGTGTGGGAGCTCTTGGAGAAAAAAAAAACAACCTCCATTCATGCCCTGACAATGACACTCATTCTAATGGCATCTATCTGCCAATGCCATCTTGATTGCACATATGCGACTGACAGTTGAGCAGGACTTTCCTTCCCAGCTGCGTGTAGACCACTGTGACATCTGTCACAGAAGCTAAGAGGAAGAACACACATATCCCTTGTAGACTTGCTCAATGCCCCGTTAGTGCCTAGAGAGCATGAAGGAGAAAGACGCATCCCAAGCAGGGGTGAACAGCTGGGTCAGAGGAACAGGGTGGTAGGAGAATGGACAAAAGCTTGGAGATAAATGAGAGACTGGGACCTGGTGGAAGGCTAATGGTATTACTTGAGACTGGGAGAAAATAGGAAAGACAGGAATTGTAAGCAAAAAGGGAAAATGCTGAAAAACAAACAAGCAAAAAAAAAGGCAAAAACATGGGACAAGCTGGTGAAGGAATCACGGACAAGGAGAGAGGAGCCCGTGATGGTCTGTGAGAGAAGATGCTGGAGCTAGGAGCTAGGCTCAAGCGCATACTCTGAACCTGGCAATGACTGCGCAGAGACTGGGATTCACTGGAGGGACCTGAAGCATGGGTGCAGAGCTGCGGGCAGCAGCAACCGCAGCGGCGTAGGCTCCCCCCGCCAGCACTTCAGAGGTAGCTGCAGCTGGCAGCGAAGCCCTGCCGCGCTGCAGACAAACACACATGCCCCGAGCAGGGCTGGGGGTCGGGAGTGCCGGCTACCCCTGGGCACTGCGATGTGCCTCCAGCCCCTCACTGCTCTCCCTGGCACCCCTCTCCCGGCCCTGCTCAGACCCCCGGCCTCGCCTCCCCATTGCTGATTTCTCCATTTCTCTCTTACATTCATTTTTATCCCTCTGGCTTTTCAAACTGATGAGAGCTCTTTGTTCAACAACAAGCCATCTTTTGAAATAGTGTTACTTCTCTCCTTGAACTTTTCCCTGTGAATGACTTGACATTAAGCTGATAGTTGCTCTTAACTAATTGTTAACCTATTAGTTGAGACCATAAAAATTATTGAAAGGCCAAGGCTAAAGCCGTTTAAATGAGAAATATTTCTACAGAACTCCCCCGAGATGAAATAAAAAAGCTCCTGCCGACAGAGAGGCTGCCAGTTTCAGACTAACGGGTTTGAAGATGATGTTTTGCTAACAGCAGTTAATCAGTAAATTCCCATTACTAATAAGGCCATCACTCTTGGCTGAAGCCGCAAATTACATGTTATGTTTCTCAGTGCTGAAGATAAAGTGTTCTTTAAATTTTGCATCTGCAAATGTAATGTTTAGCACAAAACACCATCAAGAAAAACAAGAGGAAAATTGAAAAAGTGTCACATACATTCAGCATCAATTTGCTTCTCGGTCACTAAAATTACATATTTTTTTTGTTCCAGTATTTATTACCACCTTGAAATTTATATTTAGGAGGGGAATGGAAATCTAGAGGGCTGAGTTTTGATCTCAGGTACACTGCTGCTGCATGAGAGGCATCCTAAAGTCAGACATAGCCTGATGTAAGTGAAATCACAATGTAGCCCAGTCACTCGGGACAAGATTAAAAAGGAAACAACCCAAAAAGTTTTATTGTAATGGTGCATCTTGATTGTCAGCCAGATCTTTTGCTCGCTTACAGCGTTGCAAATCTGGCTTCTTTCCACTAAGGCAATCGTCGTTCCAGGTTTCAACTCTCTTACTAGAGAGTAGGATTTTTGCCATCAGTGTCCAAAGAAGAGCACAAGAATGTGTTTTATTATAGTTCGAAAGCTGGAGGTGCTCCTTGATTACCAGTCCCTTTTGTACTGCTTTCCTTGTCCCAGACGCAGCCAATTCAGAATCCGGCCAGTTGCGTGGAAATGGAAGACGAAAAGTGCCAATAGCTAACTCGACAGCAGGGCTTTTTTCCAGTATGAAATGTTCTTTATCTACATTTCCAGAGATAGCTATACAAAACTCAGCTGCTTTCGGCAAAGCTCCTCCCTCCAGTGCCAAATGCTATTTCCAGGGACGTGGCTGCCTCACTTCTGCTGACCACTCCACCCACACGCCTGGCAGCCCCACCATGACCTTCAGCAGCATCTCCAGACTTATTCAGCTATTGGTGAGAGTGGGATTTTGCCCTGCTCTCTTAATTCTGCGTTGAAACAAGTGCACACACCCAGGCAGACACATGCCAGCCCCGCAGCAGCGACCATGGGTCCCACTTAATGTTGGTGGATGTTGGTTTGACTGTGGAGCACATTGTTCAGCCTCCATGCTGGGGTGGGTGCAGGCAGGCAGACCTCGGTATTGGTGCTGATGGGGGTGTTCCCCTGCTCCCCTCTTGATGCTTCTAAGTCTGTGTTTGTGACTGAAAACCTGTTTTTTTCCAAGGCTGCAGGGCAGCCCCTTTCTGGAGCATACAGAGAACCCTGGCCACCTGGGGAAGGAGAGACAGTGTAATGGCGTACAGGCAGCAGACAGGAAATCTTGTGCTTTGGTCCAAGCGAAGCTTATTTCCTCATGGGGAAAAAGCAGAAAGACAACAGTTGTTTTGAAGGAGACGCGTATGTGGCCCAGGAGAATATAAAATATGCGGTGTGTGCCATGGTATCCTCACTGCAGCAAGCAGTGCCTGTTAGAAGTCAAGAAGGGCTCAGGACCAGAGGGTCAGAGCCTGACACCAAAGTGCCTTCTGGATCCCCGGCGCTGTGTTTTCTTGGCACTGAAAAACTTGCCTGTGAATTTCTCAGTCAAGATGACGCCGGCTGGTGATGTCTGGTGTTTTCTTCTTCACTTTCTTTTCTGTTAACACATCTTCTGCTTTCTCTGGTATGTCTTAGAGCTATGTACAGTTTCCTGTTGGGTGGAATTCTGTATTTTTTGGCCGTGCTCTACTTTCTACATTTTCTGCACATATTTTCCCACTTTTGCTTGCACCTCTGTATCCTTCCTTCATTTAGCCGCTAACCTTGTTCTAACCATTACTTCTCTCTCCCTGCTCTTCCCAGTTGGAACAGCTTGGTTATTCTCTTACAATTTTGTATTTTCCACCAGAAAAATCCACTTCCAGGTGGATCCTTCTTTCAAGATCCCTGTAGATAGGAAACAGGATGACAGCTGGGAGATTTCTGCCTCAAACTGGGAGATTTCTGCCTCAAACTGGGAAATGTTGACGGGCATGAAATTCAAGTTCCAGGGAGCAGGTCTAGAAAGCTAGGAACTCATTTTCTGTCACAGCTGTACAACATGAAAGGCTGTATGTGGCCTCAGAGCAGGTCAGTGACCTCCACTGCAGTTCTTAATTTTTCAGTTCCTGTTGCCAACGATGTTCCCTCAGTCATGTTACCTCAGCTTTGCCTCAGTCTACCTACCTGCAAAGGGGAGTTAATAACAATTCTTCTCTTGATGAGTAATTTTACAGATTATTTCTCACATGCTGGCATCCACCTGAAGTCTCAGTTACTGTAAGCTTAAAACAAGGCACAGTGAAGTAGTACAAATTGTCTTATATATAGACCCATACGCACATATATGTATACACATATATACATATACACATTTATATGAATGCCTATCTGAGTCCAGCCCCTGAGCAGTTACCACCATGTACAGCAAACTGCATCCCAAAGAGACAGGAGATGAACCTGTTTTGAATTTGAAGCCTCCCTGGAGCACCCTGGAGGTGATCTATGAGGTGCTCAGCTTTCCCAAACTGCAGCCTCTATGTGTTCCCCTCACAGAGCTTCAATTGCATGCACACCTGTGACATTCTTTCCAGCTTGGCTTCCTGAGGAAGGGACAGTGCTTCCCCATCTATGTCCTTTTGACCTTCTCCCTGCTAGCCCTTAGACCAGCTGACACAACTCAGCTAGAGGGTAGAGGCTCAGGGATGTTCAGATCCTTCAAGTTTTACCCATGGAGTCTCCACATTGACACAACATCCTTTCTCTGTGAGGGAGCTGGCCTCGCTGTTGTTACGACTGATGTCTCCATTGCCATGAACGGCTACTTCTACGTTAGGACATAGGTCCCAAACTCAGAGCTTTCTTTTAATGCCACCTCCACCAAAGGTGACGTAAGGACCTCAGCTTTCACCAGGGAAGTGCCCTGGAGACACTAACAGTTTAGTTTTGGGCATGGGCAGTAGTTCTTAAGCCCTCATGAGGGTCAGACTCTGCGCCTTACTTATACTTTCAGGATACACAAAATAAGTGTCCTGGCTTATCTCACCTACAAGACCTCGTCTGCCAGGGTTTTTTTAAACTTTCTCCTGGGAGATGCAGATTTTAATCACCTCACTGAGGCTGAAAATTTATTCTGGTTTATTCCACACCTCAGCAAGTCATCTAGCCACCAACCTGCCAAATAAAAGACCTGCCACCATGTCACCAGGTTGTCTTTCAGAAGGACTGAGCTCCTCTGAGCTTTTGAACAACCACTTCCAGGAGGTTTAGGGCTGTGAATCCTGATTGAAACAAAGTACCTCCTTTGGCGTACAGAGTTCATCCACCCTGGGGAGGATGGACATAACACTTAAGATGAGCCCTTGTCTGTAATGTTTTCTGTCAGCAAGCTTCAGGTGATTTCTGCCTTCACACACCCCCAATCAAAGGGGCGCCAGGGTCTTGTGCAGTGACCAGGAACATAAAGACAGATCTCAGAGTTTTGAGTATTGTTATGAAACGGGTGGTTTACAAGTCTCCTCCTGGGTAGTTAACAGAGTCAGCTAAGTCCAGTGTGAGTTGGGAGAAAGCCCTCATCTGAAAACAACAGTGACAGTGGACTGCGGGGATGGCAGAGGCAGGAAGGGGATAGCTTTTCTCTGTTTTTTTTTCTTTCCTAAATTTCCATATCTCAATTTTCCATTTCCACACACGAAGCTGTCTGTCTCCTGTGTTTTAATTATCCAGTTTGAAGTATTTCAGCTTGGTCTTGATTTTATTGACTTGGGTATTTTTGTTGGCTCCACCATCAGTCATGAGCAGGGACTGAGAATGGGTCCTTCACAGCCAAAACCATGTCCTATTACTGCCTGTGTGCAAGAAGCATCACCAATAGCCATGGGCAGCAGTGGGCTTCCATCTTCTCCAGAGAAAAACTACTCAAAAGAGGACGTAAACATCCAAGCCAATGTGTTACATAAGACCAAAAAAACAACCTCCATTAGAGCAAATGGATTACTCTAGGTTTCCTTCAGTGGTTACTGGAAACGTTAATGAGATGACTGGTTGTTTCTTTTGCAGAGAACTGTGAAGCGTGGGTTTTCAAATGTGAACTGGTTCATTTTAAGCCAACTGTATAGCTCCATACACCAGCTGCAGAGACCTAGAACTGCAACCCTTGTTTAGCTCAGAAACAATTTCAAATGAGAAATCTGGGGAAGTGACTCTCCAGTTTAAGAAGTAAACTGAATTAAAAAGCATGATTAATTGCTACAGCTTATTTAGCTTCAGATTTCTCTGCTTTGCATGCTTACCAGAGAAATCACAGCACCTACATTTGCTGCTAATAAAAACTCTATTAACGCTAATTGATTTTTACATTGTAAATTTATTACCTAGAGTTTCACGCTATGTGGCCACATGGTTTAACAGTCTACTATCTGCAGCCCACCTCGGGTTCAGAACAGATATTTGCATTAAAACTCTGCATCGAGGATATTGCAACTTCCAGACCCACCCCAACACAGAGTCCAGCACAACAGAGGTTTCCGAATTTCACCGGATCTATGCTCAGGTGATGAAAATAGTCACTAGGCCGACAGCAAAGGCACACTGGGGGAAGAGCCCTGCTGGTCACAGTAACCATCCAGGCCCCGGCTCAGAGGGTTCAAGAGGAGTTTGAGGTCGCAGAGCCCGTTCTCAAGCCTGGAGCTGTGGACAGGGAGCTGGGGGCTGAGCAGCGCAAGGCAGGCAGCACTGCCTGAAGACGCCCTGAGCTGAAGGGAAGGATGCAGCAAAAAGGCCAAGTAAAAATTAGCTGGATCTCTTAACATAAAAAAAATTATTTGGAGATTCATCCAAAGCTCAAAGTGTCAGTCATTTCTGAGGTTGCAATAGCACTGTTTGCTTTTATTAAATTTTGTTTTCTTAAATTATCACCTCTGCCTGGATGCTGCCATTTCAAAAAGAGCAGAACCGTTTTTCTTTTTTTTTTCTCTCTTTTTTTTTTTCCCCTCCAACTTTCCAAAAAACCCTTCACTTCCAGCTAGAGAAGAGGCCTGGAAAATTTCAGCCTTCTAGGTGAAACTTTTGGACAGTCGCAAGCAAGTGAAAACAGGGAGATATAACATAATGGAAACACTTTGGCAGCCTTAGCTGTAGCTGTCACCAACACTCCAGCCCTAATGAAAACTTTCCTGAAGTAAGGCTGGGGTAGAAGCATTAACCCCAAGAGGGCCTTTCCTGACCTCACTGTGGTTTGCAGGCAGGCTGAACCCCCACTACCCCGAGATGGAGAGGGGTGCTTGGGGGGCAGCGGGAGCACCCTGGTGACTCTCACATTTCTGCTGCAGGCGCTCACGCCGCGGCATGCTGGCTCCAGGATGGTGGGAGGCAGCGCCTGTCTTCTCTTTGCGGCCACCCGACTGGGGCTTCGTGGACACAAGGTTAATCTGCACCAGTCAGGCTTTCTCCCACATGCTTCATACTGGAAGGGGGTTACAAGTGTAAATCAGAAGACTATTTTTGCCCAGGGTTTCATCCACTCACCGGGAGGTTAGATGCCACAACGAATTGCCCAGGACAAGAGCTTTCTGCATTCCTGGTTTGCAGAAAATCCTGTCTGGTGTTCCCCAAGCACCGGCAGTGCTGCCCTGGACAGCTTCCCTGGACCTGCTGTCCCGCTGCCCGCCAAGTTTCCATGGAAAGGACACTCAGCCTTGCCTGACAGGAGACAGAGAGGTTGTGCGCTAAACCCCTCGACTCCCAGCAGGGCTGGAGACCCAGACAAACAAGCCCTCGGCTCCCAGTTCACCCTCCCTCGGGGGGCAGCCCTGTGCCCTGCAAGGTGAAGAGCATGAGCCTCAATGCAGCCCGCCAGCCAAGCGGGAAAGGGTGCACCAAGGCTTCCCCCACCACAGCTCGGTCCACAGCAGCCCCAGCCAAGGGGACAGAGCTGCACCATGCCCAGGGCAGCCCTCCCCAAAGCGGGAATGTAGGCTGCAGAGCCTTTGGGGGCACCCCTGGCCCCGGAAAGCTCTCTGTTCACTCAAGATGACCAGCTGGCATTTCTGAGAGAGGTTCATGGTGATTATCTGTGTTGTCGGCTGGCTTGCAACACATAGAGGCAAAACGTGCTTTAGATTATACCCCACTGTCAATCCACACCAACTGTATGGTCTTGAAACTCCACAACACTATCCCAGCAGCTTCCAGTGACAGCAAAACACGACCAGTGCTTTACTCACCATCACTTGTGACTCCTACCAGAGAGTCTCATTCAAATAAAACCAAGATGTTGGATTACTATTTGTCATTTAAAATAATTAACGCTGGGTCCAGACTTTTACAGCACTTCAGTGCTGCTCAGCTTCAAGGTTTCAAATAAAAGGCCTTTCCTAATTTCTTTCCTATTATGCATCTAATTATCTTATAATGTGCCTAACTTCAAGAGAGGCCTGAGGGCTGATTCTGAAAAGAAGTAGCACACTTCCCTGCTGCTGAAGTGCCTGAGAGGTGAAAGACCTCTGTCACCAACACGCCCAAGTGACGGGCTTAGGCAGCTGCCCCATGAATACGCTGAGTACCCCTCCCTCTCTTGTGGTCTCTTCTCCACCCACACATTGCATAGGGCCCCATTACCAGCCTTCAGAGGGACGACCGCAGGAGACCCACAGTGTCACAGCTACAGGGGATGCCATTACAAAGCCCGGGTAGGCTGGCACAGTCCTGAGCTGAACAAGGGCTAAGCAGCCACGACCGCTAATTTCTGGACTCCCCACCACGAGAACACGAAATTTTGTGCCAGCCTTCTGGGACAAAAGGGCTGCAATGCAGGCACGGAGCAATCTGTACACACACCACAGCCTCCAGGCAACCACTGAGGCCAAAGTAAAAGAAGGCCTGGTTGGTTGAAATGAGGTAGCTGGCAAACTACCATCGACTGGGAACAGTGCATGTAGTCCCGGACCCTGTTAATGAGAGGCAGAGCAGGAGGAAATACTGTCCTTTGGGCTCCTGAGCATCACTGAGGTCTCAGGCTGTTTGATATCCCGCTTATATTTTCATATGTGCATGTACCTGTATTATCTATGTAACTTTTGCATCTCTATAAGCAGATGAGTATGGATCTATATTTATATACATAGATTTTTTGGTGTCTATCAATCAGGAGTGAGTCAGACTTGTGGTGCCAGCTGCTAATTTTGCTCTGTAAATGCAATTGATCATTGATTTGGAAGAAAGTAGTAAAATACAATGATTGACAATGATCGTTTGTGTGTTGTTCCTCCTCTCCCCTTAAAAGAAGGTGGTTTCTGGCCCCACAGCTAGAGGACTGCCAGACAAACAGTTGATTTTGCACCCAACATAACTGAGGCATGGAAAAGGAGTAAAGGATCCTCTAACGGCAAATCTACTGGCAGAGAAAGTTTCTGTTGTGTCAGAAGCCGTTTCACACAAGGCTGCTGCCTCCCCTGCTTCACCGTTCATTTCTGCCTGCCATCCTCCTCCAAATCCCTTCCTCCCCCAGGATGAACCAAACAGTAACAGCAATTTTTGCAGAGCTAGTCCAAGTCAGGGCTAAAAGCTTCCAGGAGGGGCTAGGAACAAGCAGCTGCGGCTGCTGGCAGAGGTTAGAGGGAGATTTAAAATAATGATAAAAAGCAGTTACCATTTGTAAAAGGTTGACTGGCTACTGTTTAACAACCCTACCTGTGTGACTAGGATGATACTAATATTAAAAACAGGAATATCAATGACGGCATGTGCTTGGCAAACATTACATTTAAGCACAAGGGCTTAAAGGATCAGTTCACAACATCTCTCTGACATACAGCTATCAGGCCACTCAGAGTACCTAGATATATGAAGCAATTGAAAGGACACATACTGTAATTACAGGGATATACAGATATGCACATGCTTCAACCTTAGCTTCAGAGCAATAAATCTTTGCTAGGTAGATAAATCTTTGGAGGACTCTTGCAGCTGGTTCCTGTAAAGTAAATGTGCTCTCACATTAACAAGCTTTAATAGTGAATAGTTCCATTGATTTTAGTGGGGTTCCTTGCAAAAGTGCAGATTGTAAGGTTTCTTCAGAAGAAATCTGACCGGGACACATTTTTTTTTCAGTATATTTCAGGTACATTCACAGTAAAACTTACTAACTTTTCCAAATCGAGGGCTTAGTGTGCTTCTTTTTCATTAGTAAAACAGTGATCTATAGCAGACTGCATTTTTCTATGGAGTAGTCCTTGATACATTTACTCCCAGCAGGTGAGATATGATGGTTTTACTATTTCACAAGGGAATAATTGTGCCACTACCATTCTTTCTTGTATCCTGCATTTACTGCACTGATGGGTTAAAAATAAGTGCACAAGGCTCACAAAATGCCAAAAATTGAATGTAAGTATGTTCAGAGTTTACCACTGTACAGTCAAAGGACTGAATTGATCCAGCTTTTACTCGCGCGAGTGGTTGTCTTACCCACGGCAGAATTGCCTAGAAGCTCCAAGTCCATTTCAGACTATAACATCTCTCTGACCAGCACTCAATGGGAGTCTCAGAAGAAGATGCAAGGACCATGAATAAATCCAGATGTTTTGCCAGTCACTATCAGCTAACAGCGGGTTTGTGTTCTGGAAAACGTAACTCTGAATGTTCTTCCCTCTGTAAACATATGTCATTCTTTTAAAAATGCCTCTGCCTCCGAAGTCCTGTGGCAATGGTATCCTCAGGTTCATATGGAATGCTAAAAAATCCTTGTACCGATTTTTTAATTTATTTCCATACTGTGAGCAATATTTCACCTACCCCTCCCATGCCATTATTCTGTGCTTCTTTCTTTCTTTGTGAAGGATAGTCACATCCTTCTACCTCTCTTTGCGTGGAAACCTGTTCATGCTTCCAAACAATTTTGTTACCTATCCATTTATTTCTCCCAGAGTTACAATCAGGTAAGCAGGTCTGGCTCAACAACAGCATGGACAACTATTTCGTAGTATTCCCTTACCAGTCTATACGTAGGGGGTGCCATTCATCTTATAGCTGTGCCAATGAGCTCTTTGGTGCTAGGATTGCCTTTTCCTACTCTTTAGACAGGTTGTGACCTTGAGGGGCTTAGACACTGGTAGGGGTTCTTTAGGCAACATAAATAATTAACCATAAACCAGCTGAACCCTCCAAGTCTAACCAAATTCAACAGGGCTTAAGTTAAGCTCAGTAAAGTTTGGGAAGCTCAGTGGCTTGAAGGATTGGCTCTTTTTTCTCTGAAGCACTTTCCCAATTAAGCAGTAGTTCAGAAGAGGCTGTAGGATTTGGATCATTATAGGTGACAGTCCTTGGGAGCTCTGAAGAAAGGGCCGGAGGGAATAATCCCCTCTCTCACTTGAGCAATGAGGTGACTCCCCTGGAAACCACTCCTTTGAGTGCCCTATTAGTATTCTGACACACCGTTCATCCTATTAAAAATTACCTTGTCACTGGTGCCTTTACTAACTGTCATAAGCATGGATGGGGCATTAACAGGCAATTCATTAGCTCTGCTCTGTTCCAGCACTCTGAAGCTATTCACAGCTGCTGAGGGTTTCTTCTATATGGGACAGAGCCTGCCCTAGAAATGTCCATAAAGATGCATGCACCTTTACGTACGTGGCCTATGGGTCATAGCACTATTTTCCCCAGTGTCGCCCCCAGAGCAAGATCAGATGTGTTTCTCCCCTTAGTCAGAAAACGGTGGGGAAAGCCACAAAGCTAAAAGGACTGTCAAGGACACAGGCAGGACAGGAGATCAGGATGAGGTCTGGAAGAGAAAAGTGTTTCAAGGAAAAAGCATCACTACTGTTCACCCCAAATCTTTCTTGTACTTTTTTGGAAAGGATTCCTGGAGAAAAAAAGGTGCAGGAAAGGACCTCTCGGGAATCCCATTTCATGAATTAACTGGTTTTTTTTTCTCGCAAAGATAATGGTTGTTGGTATTTAATTAATTAATTTTCATTAAGTGAATTAACAGGAAAATTAATTAGTTGTAATAAAGTCAATTTCATGTAATAGATATTTAAAGCAGTATAGCTAAAGATATGGAAGCTTTACAGCCATTTTTAAAGATAAAGTCCCAAAGAAGTATGTAGGACCTATTGTTTAAAGATCTATGCTTCATTTGGCATTTTATTAGAGCTGCAGAAATAACTGGTTTCCTCTGTGGACATTCAAAATAACAGCTTGGACATGAAGAAATACTTATTTTGAGGTTTTTTTTATCTTTCAGGATGTTTTCTACATCCGGTTTAGGTTAATTTGGATCCTAAAGTGAAATTTGTTCTATTCCTTTCTCTCTTTAAGGTTGCAGTGTCTTGCACACCACACCTGTGCTACAGGCCATGCTACAAGAAGGCATATTTATACATCTTCTTTTCTTTTGTTTTTGTTTCTATGGAATATAATCTGTAGGAAATCTGCATATGCCTTTCTATTTGAGAAAAGGAAACTTATTCTGTGAGGCATTCTTTGTGCATAAATACTTCAAAGAACAGAGTGTAAAAGCAGTTAAATAGAAGCGTGATCCAGAGTCAACTGAAACTCCTGGAAATCTTATTGTTAACTGCAGTGGGGCCTCCTCTGCCAAAAGCACCATCTCAGCTCTTTAGCTGTAACAGACCATACACCGGGAAACAGTCTTCATCCTTGGCTCTATAAGCATAAGACAAAAGGACAACCATGGAGAGATGATCTTGATATTATGTGCGATTAACAGATCTAATACAAGGAATCATCACATGAAAAGGACTCTTTGGACCAGATAAAATGTCTCAGATTGGGATAGTTTCCTTTAAAATGACTTTCCTTTCCAGGGTCTGCACTTCTAGGTTCAGACAAAGCATTTTCTGTGGCATCATTTAGTCGTTTCACAGTCCTGTGAAGAGACAGCCACAGGTTTACTTATAGCAGAGGTAAATGTCAATCTACAATGAACTCTAGAGTTCATAATGAAGAACAGTTGAGAAATCAGTTTCCTGCTCTTTACCTAGGGAATGAGGAACATTGCTTTGAGATCTGGCTCCTCACTAGACATCATAAATAACTACACACAGCAGAAGAAAAAAAAAAAAA
>VYXH01000447.1:270378-312298 GCA_013397275.1 Burhinus bistriatus
GGGGCCGGGCGGTGCGGGCAGTGAGCGGCAGCGGGCGGGCAGGCCGGGCGCGGGCCCAGCCGGCTGCGGGGTGTGGGCTCGTCCCTCCCAGCCGAAAGCACGCCCTGCAGAAATTCTTAAAAAAAAAAAAAGCATCCCCGCTGCTGCCCTGCCCCTCAGCCCCAGCACCGTGACATTAGTGGGCTGAATTTTGTCTTAAATTATTCGGCATCAGAAATGGCACACTGAGAAAATGCACGTTGTATCGGCAACGCCACGGACACGGGTTTGAGGCCCTTCTGCCTGGTGGCGTGTTCAAAATGCTAGCTTCTCCCCTAGCTTTTCTTTGTACTGCATCTTCCTGATACTCCGGTGGCAATCTGTACCGCGAGGCATCCTGAAAGGTGTGGAGATTTCAAGAGCTAACGTTAGCCACAATGAATGTCTGTGTCCGTCAGGGTCAGAAAGCACAAAGTGTGACTTTTTTTCAGCAGAGAAATAATGCGTGCTTTGAACAAAAGAGCCCGGTTGAGGATTGGCAGAGCCATCCTCAGTCTCTCCGATGTCCTGCTGAGAGCTGCTGGTATTTCTTTTCCTCATTATTTACCAGAAGCATCCGTAATTAAAAAAAAAAAAAAGAAAGATTTTTCTCCGTGGTGTCACATTTATAGCTCCAGCCTTCCTCCCCGTTTTGCATTCAGAGTGCAGGAGCAGTTCAGGCTGTGTTAATGAGGCCGGTTGGCCATCCCCGGCCCAGCTGGGGTGAGTGGCAGAGCCTGCCATAGCCGGCTGGCACGGTTTGGGGACATTATGAACTCAGGTGATTGCCAGACTCAGAGGTGAAGTTACAGAGGGGCCTCATCTGACTTCACTCATGCAGCGTTTCATTAAAGGACTTTGCGCCCATCAAAATGATGGAGCTTAGGCCAGCGTGTTGGCTCTGCAGGCTAATTAGTCTCTCAGACCTTCTGCTCCTCTGGAAGTCCCAGCCCGGCTGGGCAGGATGGGGCTTTGTGTTGCTCGCGTCGAGTGGCCAGGTTCCACATCTGTGGTGCTGGTATTTCGCTGGTCTGCGGGGCTCTCATTTGGCCTATAAACTGCAAACATCTGCTGGGGTTATGGTCGGCTTGTTGGCTGATTTCAGCAGGGGTGGTGACCTGCTGTACTAGTCGATCAGTTCTGGAAGAGCAAACTGGATGCAATGCAGAGGAGTTTGAGAGAGCAGGAAAAGCGCTCAGCCAGTCAAAAATAAAGACTAGGTAAAAAAAAAAAAAAGCCGTGGAAATGGTAAAATGCTGCAGCTTAATAGCCTAGGCAAAGCGCACGCTTGCACTACTGTTGTCCTTGACGTTTCCTACACGTTTTCTCCCTCAATGGCTAGATACTATTTTTAATGCGTGTTGACAATTGAGTGCGTTACTTTATCAACCCAATAAAATAAACAAAAATCTAGAGTCATTTACGAGGAAGTAAGTTATGAGAAGAAAATGTGCCTCGCCTACACTGATAAAGTACTCTTAATTTGATTTAATCGGGGAATAGTTTATTTTAAAGTGATATAATAGCAATCAATTCACCATAATAGCCCAGATCACAATGACGTCTTCTGCTATTAATGCCCATGTCATGTGCGTCTCAGAGAAATGTCACCATAGCTCGGCAGGCTGTGGAACGATGTATAAAAGACGCTGTTCTCCATCGCTGCGGTGTCCACTGGAAGAATTTCACCGACCCTTCCCTCTAGTTACTTTGGATTGACACAGATGGAAATGAAGGCAGGACTGGACTGTCAAAGCCCTCAGCATTCATTCTCATTTCTTTAAAAATTAAGTCCCCGCCACTGCTCTGATTCGCCCTTCTCCTGTGCCACGGTAGATCAGGACTGATTCTGGAGGAGTCCCTGGACTTGTGCGAGCTGACAGCAGATCTGGCCTTTCTTAAGTGAAACGTGCATAGTTCTTTCCATGTAAATTTGGGTTACTTGCAGGAGTTTGGGTGAAGAATTGTCGAAGCAACTTACCCTGCCAGTTATTCTATAGTCTCACTGAGCATTTATTTCCAGGGCAAGCAGGGCAGTACATGCCGAGAAGGAGCGATGGAGCACAACTCAGTGTAAATAATACATTAGGCCTGATCTGGACCCATTTCTGCTGGCAAAACAGACTCTTTGTTCAGGAACTTAGTCCAGTTGGGACTTCCAACAAATGCAAGTGTTTTATAGTGCAACCTTGTAAACTACTTAGGGATTTTGAAAATAAACAAATACAAGCAAAAATACTGTTGCTGTTCCTCAACAGCTGGTGATTTCCCATGAGCACGGATGGCCAAAGAAGGATCTCTTTTCTTGTGGTTAAATACCCTGCCATTTTGGGGATGTCACTCACTGGACTGCATTATAAAAAACATTTAATGAATCTCCTCTTAGGTTTGCATTCCTGAAGAAAGCCATAGCAGCCCAGATTGCAACTGACAGCAACTTAACTGCTTCTTGAGCCCATGCTGGTCCTGCTGGGCAACCTTCTCAAGTCTCCCCAAAATGCACACAGGTGCCTGATCCTTGAAAAGCCCAGCCAGGGTATCTGCCAGCACATGTTCCTCTCAGAAGAACCAGGGCTGGACAGGAGCAAGGTGAGGAGACTTCTGTAAAAAACAGCCTACAAACCCCTGAACTCAATGGACAGTGAAAAACATGAGTTTAGAGTGGGAATAATATTTTCCATTAAATTCTGTATGGTGGGAAGGTTATCGCTTTCTATTGAATTCTCCTGGATTTTCCTGTGAGAGCAAACGTGTCTGACTGATAGCGTGTGGCTATCAGACACAAGGAAAATTATCTAATTTATAGCCAGTATTGAGAAAGCTACCAGCAGCAGCATAAAATAGTTCTCCATATGGTACCGTAAAGCTTCCAAAAACTATAGTTAAAGAAAAAAACAATACTCATAGAGAAATTCTCCTTTTGTGTATCAAGTAAGGGGTTACAGCAACAAGGCTGGTAAAGACTCACAAGAAGGAACGATGTCTTTGATTGTCTTATATTAATTTATAGCTTTTATGTACAGGATTACAAGTATTAGATGCATCTTTGTGCTAACAGGGCTCATGTTTTGAAGTACAAGAAAACTCTACAGTTACATTCTGTGGAGGCTTTGGGACACAGTTTGCCAAATGGAAAAACATTTGGAGGTTTGGAAAAATCTTGCACATAAATTACTAAAGGCACGAAGCGCCTGAAAGATGGATGAAATCAGAAGCCAAGGAAAAGCAGCATGTGTGCCAAGGAACAAAAAAAAACATGTAATGATTTCTTTTAATGACTCTCCTGCAAAATGGAGAGCAAGCTTCCAGGGCATGTCATATTCTCATAAAAGCAGCTTGCCTGGGTGATGAGAAATACCCTGTAAGTGGTCAGACTGAGACCCAATTTTTCATCCTTTCTGCACGTAGCTCTCCATTGATTATGTTAAGTGCTACCCACTGGTTAAAAACACAGCAAGCTCATTGTCTCTGCCTGTGGCAAAGGGCAGCTACACACTTGCTAATTTCCTGATTTATGACACCCTATAGAAGGAATTGAAAGTGGGCACATGGGGGACGGGGGGGGGGAAGACACACCATTAAAATAGACCGAGATCAGGAAGTTTGTGATAAAGAAAAGGGAGGCTCTCGTCTGACATGTAATCTCTCTTTTGGCTTGAAGTAAACCTGCTTCTTCAAGGCTATGCCATCAACAGGGCCTGGCTCAAGTTTCACCACTAAATCTGAGTCAACAATCTCTAATCTGGACACTGCGCTCGGGATCCAGGCTCAAGTTGCAGTTGGAAGCAGACAACAGGGACATGGGGAGGTGGGGGCCGGGGGGAAGTGGGGAGAGGAGGAAAAAGACAATCTTTGTTTCTCATTTGATTGTCCGCACAAGGCTGAACTGAGGTCATGTGTCATTTTTATTTTTTTTTCGTCATCTCTGAGATAAAACTTTGCACCTCTCTGGCCTTGAAATTGCCTTCCTGACACTTATATTAAGTACAGAAGATATATGTCTGAGAATGGGGGACATAAGTTTGCGGAGCAGCTCAGATTTGGAGTTCTTTTCATCTTTCTGACATGCGATACCGTGACATAAGCTCCCTGCAGTGGGGTTGCTATGCAGATATACAGTTTCTGAAAAGTTACACCAGGAAAACTAAAACCTACCGATGGATTTAGCATTTCACAAAGAAGTGGGATAAAATGTGTGGCAGTTAGACTCAAAAGCTAAAAAAGGTGAATTAAACTTTCATGAAAACAATCTCCCTAAAAAAAAAAAAAGAAGGATCAATAAGTATAAAAGTATCTTGTTGCATTCCTAGCCTTTGGGCTGCTGGCTTAATCCCGCTACNCCTTAACAAAAGCTGTTTTCTGTTTGGAAGATCTCCGGGTCCTTCTCTCTCTTTCCTAACCCCTAACACAGGAAATGATTTTATAATTCACGTTATTAAGGAATTCGACTCACCCTCCCCCCCGCTTCCCGCCCTGTTCCCTGGATGTCGACCGACAATAAGCCTGTGGGCTGGCACCCGTCCTCTCCGACCTGTTTGTGTCAGCTCCTCTACCTGACCCTGCCCGTAAATCATGTCGCCGGACCTCTCCGGTGGGCGGCAGCCAGCTTTCCCCAGCATCCAGCTGTGCTTCAGTAGCCGGCTGCCTGCGTAGGCTTGTGTTTAGAAAGATACCTGCAAGCTAAATAGGGGGCTGCTCCTGAGTCGTGTGTGTGTGTCCCAAACATTACATTTCATGTAATGTCATGCCAAAGACCTCACTAGCAATTGGGAGGCAATAAATCGGTCTCCCTTGTTAAGAACTGGAAACCGCATCTCCTGAGGTACTCCAGAAGGGGAGGGCAGGTAAAGCGAAGGCCTGGCATCAGACAGCAAACGTGGGGCAGGCCCTGCCGTTGCAACCCTGCCAGCCTGGCATGCCTCCCTGCTCTAAAGCCGTCCGGGGTAACACCACCAGCGTTGTGGTCCCCGGGACCTCTTTGTCCGCCTGCCCTCCCTGCCCTGCTCTGCTGGGGGCCCTGGCAGCATGGAGGCCCTGGCAGCATGGAGGCCCGCAGGGCTGCAACGCTGAGGTGGACCCTGAGAGCTGGCCGAGGGAAGGCTCCCTTTGCTTCAGAGATGGGCTCTGTAACGGGTCAGTATTTACTGCAGCAACTCTGAAGCCATTTTGGAAGCAGAAGCAGACGTCCTTGTTCCAGGAGAGAGCCTCAAGCGCTAACTCAAGGGCTGCACTCCCTCTTCTTGGCCCTGCGGATGTTGTATTCACATCTTTTCCACAAGGAGGGAAGAGCACCTCTCCTGCCTTTCTTGGCATAGCTCATGTCCCAGTGGGCAGGCTGGGAGAGATTATATCTCATCGATCCTGGCTTGGGACATGGGAAGGGATGACAGCCTCTCTCAACACCTTGTTTTGTGTGGGCCTGTGTGGGCCTATGTGGGCTTGATTCCTTCAGCTGGAGAAGGGGAATGAAGCTCAGTCTCCCGGCCCCTCGGCAAGCCCCCTAACCACAACGATTTTCTGGAAAAGAAGGCAGCATTACTTCTTCCTCAAGCCTTTTTCTTTTACTAAATAGGTCCAGCAAGGTCCTTCAAAGAAAAAGAAGCCCTGCTGAAAGGTGGGAATCGCAACACATCTCTGTCCTCAGCTATCTTATCAGCTAATAATAACCACGCTTTCCTTCCCAGTTTGGGCAGCGTCCCACCTGCAGCGTGGGCTGCCTGGATGCCAATGTGTCCCACGTAGGAAGCGCAGGCAAGGCTGCCTCTTCTCCCATGACAGCCAGGTGCCTGGGCATTCAATGTAGGGACACACAACTTCTAGATGCTTACATCATTTGTACGGAAAGGTCCTGGTCAGTACACCTGGCTACCTCTCGGTGACTTATATGTCCTTGGAAAACTATTTCAGTAGGGCAGCGGGTGAAGTGGCTGGGACACTCACCTGCTCCAGTAGATCGGTGATGCTTTAGACATCAGGGAACATCTTCGAGAAAAGAGACTGTCAGCAGCCTAAGTTACTCTTTTGTTTGCCTCGTGGCTGGGTCAGTTCCTCACAGTGTCACAGAAGTTCAAGTTCCAACAGGTCATGCCTGGCTGATGTGACAGGCTGAGGAGCACCCCTGCGTCAGAGACCCCATCTCCCTTGGAGGTGCTGCAACGCCCTGCAGCCAGCATCCATTGCACCTCCAAGGTGTCATGCTCCCACTGGTGCTGGAAGAAAACAGCCAGGAGCTGCTGTTCAGCTGTATTTTACTGAGCTCTTTGTGTTTTGATGGTGCATCCTGTGCTTTGTGGAAAATATCCTAGGGTTGCTCAAGGTAGCGTTATGTTTCTTTGCCAAGTACTACATAAATGACAAGTAAATTGTGTGCAAGCCTATGTAAAGCTGTTCTACCCATTTCAAGACATTTGAGCCGTTATGTTCAGTACGAAGCAGGTTCAATTCAATTCTCGACTCTCTTTCTCTCCCTCTGCTGCACACATGCATGTGGGNCTAAAAAAGGTGAATTAAACTTTCAAGAAAACAAACTCCCTAAAAAAAAAAAAAGAAGGATCAATAAGTATAAAAGTATCTTGTTGCATTCCTAGCCTTTGGGCTGCTGGCTTAATCCCGCTACTGTATATAATAAAGGAGACCCTGTGTGTTTAATGGCAGGGACAGAAAGAAGGGGGAAATACTTGGGTACTGTTCCCCCTAATTTCACCCTCTTCCCCCCTCTTTGTTGCTGCCTTGCCATGATTTTATTTTGAAAAATAAAGACTAGAATAAAAAATATGTTGTCTGAGGCTTCCAGCCAAAAATGTGCCAGCACTTTCCCTTCCCCCCCACCNCTTGTTAAGAACTGGAAACCGCATCTCCTGAGGTACTCCAGAAGGGGAGGGCAGGTAAAGCGAAGGCCCGGCATCAGACAGCAAACGTGGGGCAGGCCCTGCCGTTGCAACCCTGCCAGCCTGGCATGCCTCCCTGCTCTAAAGCCGTCCGGGGTAACACCACCAGCGTTGTGGTCCCCGGGACCTCTTTGTCCGCCTGCCCTCCCTGCCCTGCTCTGCTGGGGGCCCTGGCAGCATGGAGGCCCTGGCAGCATGGAGGCCCGCAGGGCTGCAACGCTGAGGTGGACCCTGAGAGCTGGCCGAGGGAAGGCTCCCTTTGCTTCAGAGATGGGCTCTGTAACGGGTCAGTATTTACTGCAGCAACTCTGAAGCCATTTTGGAAGCAGAAGCAGACGTCCTTGTTCCAGGAGAGAGCCTCAAGCGCTAACTCAAGGGCTGCACTCCCTCTTCTTGGCCCTGCGGATGTTGTATTCACATCTTTTCCACAAGGAGGGAAGAGCACCTCTCCTGCCTTTCTTGGCATAGCTCATGTCCCAGTGGGCAGGCTGGGAGAGATTATATCTCATCGATCCTGGCTTGGGACATGGGAAGGGATGACAGCCTCTCTCAACACCTTGTTTTGTGTGGGCCTGTGTGGGCCTATGTGGGCTTGATTCCTTCAGCTGGAGAAGGGGAATGAAGCTCAGTCTCCCGGCCCCTCGGCAAGCCCCCTAACCACAACGATTTTCTGGAAAAGAAGGCAGCATTACTTCTTCCTCAAGCCTTTTTCTTTTACTAAATAGGTCCAGCAAGGTCCTTCAAAGAAAAAGAAGCCCTGCTGAAAGGTGGGAATCGCAACACATCTCTGTCCTCAGCTATCTTATCAGCTAATAATAACCACGCTTTCCTTCCCAGTTTGGGCAGCGTCCCACCTGCAGCGTGGGCTGCCTGGATGCCAATGTGTCCCACGTAGGAAGCGCAGGCAAGGCTGCCTCTTCTCCCATGACAGCCAGGTGCCTGGGCATTCAATGTAGGGACACACAACTTCTAGATGCTTACATCATTTGTACGGAAAGGTCCTGGTCAGTACACCTGGCTACCTCTCGGTGACTTATATGTCCTTGGAAAACTATTTCAGTAGGGCAGCGGGTGAAGTGGCTGGGACACTCACCTGCTCCAGTAGATCGGTGATGCTTTAGACATCAGGGAACATCTTCGAGAAAAGAGACTGTCAGCAGCCTAAGTTACTCTTTTGTTTGCCTCGTGGCTGGGTCAGTTCCTCACAGTGTCACAGAAGTTCAAGTTCCAACAGGTCATGCCTGGCTGATGTGACAGGCTGAGGAGCACCCCTGCGTCAGAGACCCCATCTCCCTTGGAGGTGCTGCAACGCCCTGCAGCCAGCATCCATTGCACCTCCAAGGTGTCATGCTCCCACTGGTGCTGGAAGAAAACAGCCAGGAGCTGCTGTTCAGCTGTATTTTACTGAGCTCTTTGTGTTTTGATGGTGCATCCTGTGCTTTGTGGAAAATATCCTAGGGTTGCTCAAGGTAGCGTTATGTTTCTTTGCCAAGTACTACATAAATGACAAGTAAATTGTGTGCAAGCCTATGTAAAGCTGTTCTACCCATTTCAAGACATTTGAGCCGTTATGTTCAGTACGAAGCAGGTTCAATTCAATTCTCGACTCTCTTTCTCTCCCTCTGCTGCACACATGCATGTGGGTACTGCCTGAGTACCACCTTCCCTAACTCACAGATCCCAAACATCAGGTCAGCTTTGGGTAGGAGTGGAAGGCAAAGCAACTTAAGGGGCCATTTCTTTTCTGAGTTATTCCTCTGTAAATCCAGAGTGATTCCAAGGGAATCAACCTGTACCAGGGCCGGCAAATTTGTTCTTAGTTTGAGCACAGAATGTTTGTCATAGTTGTTATTAAATGATGCCTTTACATATTCCAGGCCTATTTTTAAAACAAAGGCAATGAAGTTAGGGCATCCAGTTCTATATATGGACACTCCAAATGGCACTGAAATGCCTCATGCATGTGTTTGGCTGAGTGTTGATTTGGGTGTCCAAATATGGACCTTAGAATGGGATATCTCACTTGGATAAGCATCCTTGTAAATTTGGCGCACAGCACTTATTTGAACAAAGCAAATTTATTTCTATCATTTAGCAGGGAAAAAGCACAAAATGTTTTCATTCTGAGGGACCTTCTTGTTCACAGAATTGGGCCACTCAAATACTGATGTGTGTAGTCGTTCTAAAAAAAAAGAAAACCCTCAAAATCATCTAAGACAACACAGGAGAAAATTAATGCAGAGTGTTTGCAGCACGCAGACCCCATCTTATCGCAAGGGCAAAATTCTCGCTGACAGCAAGAATTCAGTGCCAGCAGAAGGACCTGTGCAGCTTGATCACAGCAAACTCCCCCTCTGCCCTGGCAGTGCAAAAGGATGCATGCAGGACCGGCTGTTTAGAGACCTGAGGCAAAGCTGTCTCTCTCTGCTCAGGAAGACGGTCTCCGCATCTCAAAACTGTACATGTGCAAGGGCTGGAGTGATTGCTGTTGCACGCAGGAACCTTCCCCTGTATCTCCCAATGCATCAGGATTTTCTTTGTCTGGCTTCTTGATGGTGAGCTCTCCAGGAAAGAGCTTCGCCTGACTATTAGGTCTTAGTGCATAATAAATAACGTCAGCAGCGAGCGAGCACCGTTCTGCAAGCCTTTGCTGGATTCCTGTTAATTGTGAAGGACCTTTTACATCCTTTGTGTAATTCCATTCATTTTGTTGGCATCGTACAAGGGATGGATTTGGCCTCAAAAATAAAGCAGGTTTCTTTTGCATAATGTATCGTACCATTTGGTCTACATTTTGCTGAAGGTTTATGTGTACTTGGAGATTTTTCCCCAGATATGCAGCTGGAGATATTTTTAAAATAGCAAACAATGAACCGATTCAACTGTCCAAAGCAGTTGTTCAGATTCCGAATTTTGGGGTAAGTTGTTAAGAAAGTGTAAGGTGGGCAAATTTTCAGGAAAGCTAAGGTAAATTTGGGATCATTGGAAAAGCATGAAGCCAGTTCCAGCTTAGATCGCTTTCCCTACCTCTGCTGTCCTGATGATTTTTGACAAGCTGATTCCATTTCTGGAAAAAGCAGTTCACGAGAGAGAAAGATTTCTCTAAAGAGTCTGTTGTTTTTCAGAAGAGTGAAAATGTGTGCTAACAATTCTGGACCACTGACAAAAGCAAAATCAATACACACGGCCTTCATTTTACAGCCAAGTTCAGATGAATAAATAGAGATGCAGCAAGCTGTTTACTAGGGAGACAAGCTTTGCTCTACGTGCCCTTCCAAGCAGGCATGCTTATGCTGTTGTTGTTTGCCTTACATGGCTGGTTAATGAAATCAGTCAAGTAGTTAGAGAGCTCACCGGACATTTCAAACCCCTCCATGAGCAGTGCTGGCTGTGCTGGCCAAGAGCTAGGAAGCAAACACTATTGTGTGAGATAGCTCAGGGCCTGCGAATCTGTTGCTGTTGCAGTTTTGGGGGCATTTGGGAGGAGCTTCTTACTTTGAAGAACCTAGGCTTGATTTTCAAGGGGGGTCATGCATAGAAAAAACCCATCCTTACAAAAGGCAGGCAGAACCCACTCGGTACACAGGCCCAAATGCAGCATGAGCAAACTACGCTTGCACCGATTCCCTTGAAATCAGTGAAGCTGCAGCAAGTGCATCCATCCGCGGCTCTTCTCTGAGATCAGGAACTAACTCTGCACTGTGCTAACTGTGGGGTTTTTTTTCCCCCCACACCTTAAGCACTACAGAAACTGAGAGGTGACGAGGAAGGAGTAAAAATGGAAGGGATGTAGATACAGCCTCCAAGAACACTTACACGTATTTTTCTGAGACTTCAGCCTGAGGTTTTTTTGATCTGTGACCAGGCAGGTAGAGGAATGAATAACCGCATGCACAAAAAGGAAAAAAAATAATAATAAAACAACAGCACATTTAAGTGCATTTTTTTTCTTGGAGATTTATTTTGTTTTAATAAATCTGACACCAGTCAGGGAGAGAGAAAAGCGATGCAAGCCCAAAAGGAAAGCAGAGCACACTGAGGGTGCTGCAGATTCTTGCTCTCTTGAAGATGTTTCATCAGTTATCTCTTTGAGCTCTCTCCCTAGACTCAGGAGTTGTTGGATTTCTCCCTCTCTTTTGTTTTTTTTTTTTNTTTTTTGTTTTTCTCCCCCTTTTTTTTTTTTTTTTTTTTGGGTTTTTTTTTTTTTTTTTTTTTTTTTTTTTTTTAAAAAGCGAGCTTACTCGCCCGGTGTGTTTTCCAAGCTTTCACAGCTCTAATAAATAAGGAGCACCTGTAAAACAGTAGCTTGACTTAAGTGAATCTGTACAAAGGGAAATATAGAAATACAGTATATACATAGTGCTCATAGTGCACCATCACTACAAGGCTCTGGTTCAACTGACTCTGCTACCCTGCTCCCAACACCGCTGACACAGTCAGAGACACTGCTCCTGCAAACTGCTCCTCACTTCCCCGCAGCAGCCTTATAGAAAAGGTGTACTCTGAACACTCGAGAGTGAACAATTGCTTTATTCGAGTTAGTAAACAGTTACACTGAATCACAAGGTGATCTGAATTTTTTTTTTTTAGTTTTTTTCTTTGTTTTTGATTTTTTTGTGGGTTTTTGTGGGGGTTTTTTGTTTTTTTTTTTTTTTTTTTTTTTTTTTTTTTTTTTTTTTTTTTTGTTGTTTTTGGGGGGGTTTTTTTTTTTTTTTTTCTTTTTTTTTTTTTTTGTATTTGTCAGAATGGGATACTCCACGACTCTCTTACCAATTCAGTGCCAGTATAACATGCTCTAGTGTACTTTTGGACTCTTGGCTACAACTGTACAAGTGCACACAAGTAAATTCTACCCTGTTATCCTCCACCCACTGATTGAGGATCGAATTGCACATTTCTCTTAACCATGACAGGAGAAAGCAAACAGTGAAACAGAATCATGGGGGATCTTTCTCACTTTACCCTTGTTTTCATTGGTTTGTCCATACCATTCTAATTATCATGAAAGGGCTATGCATATGGAGAGATTGTCTCACTGCCTTCCTGGATCACTGAAAACCATCAGGGTTGAAATTTCATCCAAGTCTTTCGTGACGCCCAGCAAATATTCCCCTCAGATTATTTTACACCTTGAGGGAATTTTGGTCTTTAGTTCAACACTCTTGCTCTGTTCCCAAATGGGGCGCTATTTAGGGGAATTTAAAGAGAAAGCTGAGAAGAATAAACATTTACTGAGTTCTCTTGGCATTCAGTCTCTGAAAAACCACAGTATAAACTATTCATGCTGCTTCTTACATCTGTCAAATCAAAAATTAAAAGCCATAAAAGTGTAACACTGAAAATATGGCATTAGAAAGGATAAAGGTGGCCTTTGTAAAAATAACAAGGAAAGTATATTAGCCAATAAAATATTCTAACTCTTCATTTAAAAGTGCATCATGGGTAGGACAGAGATGACTCTGAAGCGTTGCTACTCCAGTATTACCCCTTTCCCCCATCAAAACTTGAATAGGTCCAAAACCATACAATGCAAATCACGATTCTTAGTGTAGCAGCAAAACCACAGCAGTTTTTCGAAGGAAAAAAAAAAAAAATTAAAAAAAAAATCCGTATCATTGTCCAGTCTCAAATATCTGAACTTTGAAGTCAGAGAGGGAAAAGTACCTATGTTGGTCCATGTGGTTTTTGAAACCAGGGTGAAAAATCCCCCCCAGCAAGAAACCAAGAGGAAAAAGCGTTCCTTGGAGGAGAAGAGGGGTGGTTGCAGGAATGCTGAGCACACTGTGTGGGTCCATGATGTGCTGTCTTCTGGGTCAAAGGCACCCGTGGGACCGAGGCTTCCTCAGAGGGGCTTCATGACAGGAAGCTGCTTTCTTTGCTGGACTTTCAGCCAGAGGGGTGGTGAGCGGACCAGCTGGTGTCATTCGGTGGAGTGACGTGGTTTGCTCTGCTCCCTTTCTCCATGCAAGGTACCCTGTCGGTGAGCGTTCCTGCAAAGCAGACAAGGAGAGGTGGTCAGGGTGAGTGGCAGGAGACTCATTGCAGGCACGCTGGGCACCGCCTGAGCTCACATCGCATGCAGCCTCGCGCTGGGTGGGCGGCCAGGCTGAGACACAAGCCCACTGCTTTGGCCTTGGCTGCCCCTCGTGCTGCAAGGGCTGTCGGTACATGCAGCCTCCAAGGTTGCTGGAAAGATGGAGGAATTCCTGCGATAGAAAGCTGGAAACCGATATAATAATAGTTCATTCTCTGGGTTTCATAGAGTGCCTTTCATCCTACAAGAGCACGGGTGAATAATGATACTTTGCAATTATACAGTACCCTTCACCCCTTGATATCAGTGTGCTTTACAGAGCTGGGATGTACCGCTCTCTGCACAGCACAGGTGGGAAAGTGGAGTCAGAGAAGGAGAGGCATTTGGACCAGGATCCCCCAGCACCTGGGAGAGGTATAGGATGGGGAATATCACATGTGCCAGGACTCCCTAGAGACACCTCACTGCACAGGCTGGTGTGCGGCTCCACAGGGCTGATTGGTCTCACGGAGAAACTGGAACGGTACCCGGAGACAGCTCCGCTCTCGCGTAAATACACGTCTCCCACTAACAGAGCTAACCCTGTAGGTACTATCCGTGTTATGCACGCAAACTGAAGATGCCTCTCTTGGCCCTTCCCCAAATCTGTAGTCATACAAAGGAGAGATGTATGATCAACACAGCAAAACCGAGCTGCAGTGAGAGAGGTCAGGCTGGAGTTCCCCCCAACCTCCTCGGTCCTCTCTTGGGATGGTCTGCAACCAGCCTCCTCCCACTTACACCACCACAACAGCAGCTGCAGCACTGTGGGGTCACAACCAGCAGAGCATGGTGACTGACAGTGCCTAGCATGACAAACAGAATTCAATTAAAGGCATTTTAAGACCCAAAGCAGAACTAGGCATTACTCTCACTGAGGTAAACTACTACTAACATCTCATATTTTCAGCATTGAACGCATACATTTCCATGGACCATGTGCGAGAGAATAAAACCCTCCAGATCCTGCTAGAGCAGACCAGAGAATTGGGCAAATAATTTATTTTTCCAGTTGTTCCCTTTTTCTATCCTGGTCCTCATTTCCAGGTCCATTTTTTCTCCTGTTATCTGACCAGAAGTACTGACTGCTTTTCTTTTTTTTTCTTTTCTCATTTTGTAGGACACAAAAGGGATGCATCCCACAGGACTTATTCAGATAACCCCCTTCCAAAGCCCACCAGTGCTTTGACTGGGTCAACAATACTGAAGCAAACACAGCTTTATTGATTTGAGGCCTTCAGAAAGGTGTGTGATAGCGCCTCTAAAATAGGCAGAGCTTTGCCAATGGTGAAGGCCAAGGTCACCAAAATCTTTGGAATCATGTTTTTGAAAACGCAAATCACCTTCTCATCAATCTAATGCAACTAACATCAACACAGTGGTTAAAAGCTCTTGATGCCTTAGTTGATCTAGAAGCTACTGGGTGATACACTATGTATGGCCCCATGTGCTTCTGCTTCCCTTGTCAGTTAGCTGTGTAGACTGCCTAGCAGGAGCTGTACTCTCTCTCTACACAGCATGCTTTGGACTCTGTCTCCTTGGATGGGATCTGCTGTCCCCTAAAGATTCGGACTGAAACTCTGAAGTACTTATCAGCCTTAATTTTGGTGCTAGGTCACATTTTCCTTCTCAGTCTGCTCCACAATCTCCCCTTCACACTGGCTCCTCTGCAATCCCTCTCGTCACTGTGCTCATATTCCCCTGCCAAACTTCCACCCTTCTCAAAGCAGAGACTGGAAGGCACACTGAATATGCTGACCAGCATGAACTCCCAGAGCACGGAGACCGTTACATCTAGGTTAAGGAGTAACATTTGGGCTTCAGGGCAGTGTGCCCAGCAGGATGAGCTGCTTTGTGTGTACAGAGAGCTGTGGACAAGAACTAGACTGAGAACTGGGATGTATCGACCAACTAAGTACTGCCCATAAAGTACATGACTGCTTTCTGTCACTTTTTGGCTTGAAATGTTGCTCTGAGATTAACTAAAAAGGGAAGCAGGGAAAATCTGTAATGTCTGTATGAAACCTCACTCTGCACTTCAGGTATTTTGCCTGCCCCTCTCTTTCCATACATCAACAGAAACAAATTTCCATCCATCACTAATCAGTCTCAAATGGCACGGTATAGGTATAGCACAGACTGATAAGTGATTTGGGAGGGAGGGCATGAAGAAGTTCACTAGCTCTCGATGCTTTCTGCCTGGAGCAGTCAGCTAGCTTTGTAATTCCTGTCTATTTTCCCCTACTGCAGATAGACTCAGTGTAACAGACTGCGTGGATTGGAGAGAAGGACCTTCCTTGTGGATTGGCTCATACGGCAGTCATTGCGTTTGATGAATGCATCTTTGTAGCGATCAAGTGACAGAATAAAAATCCATATCAGGCATAGCATGCAAAGTTTTACGAAGAAATGAGAACACACTAGTCATCACCACTTCACAGTTAGACATTATACACCTCGTGCCAACACCAGCGTGCATGACCAGCACAACAAAGTCAGCTATTTATATCTCCCCCCAAAAAACAAATTACTTTTTAGGACAGCAACATATGCTTTTCACCCCAGCTGAACTTGCCCTCAACACACATCAAATTTTGCTGATCAGAGAGAAAAATTGCATCAGCCAAAAAAGAAGAATTTTCATAAGCATAAAGCCATGGAGCTGAGCTTATGTGAGTTGCACTGAGGTGAGCATACTGGGTTTTGCCTGCTTTCCACAGCCATGCAGGGCTGGTCTGATCCTGGGATGGAAGACCACGTAGAAGTCAGAGGCGGGCTGTAGTTCCAACCCCAGGAGGCAGCATGGAAAACATGACAGTAAAAGAACAAGAAGGAAGGCTCATTTCTGCCCTACTGTCAATGCAGGGGGGCAAAAGGAGAATAACTCAACTGGATGATGACCCAGCTCAAGCAGGTAACTTGGAGGTTTTCCTGTGCGGATTCAGGTGGTCACGCAGTGCTCCTCTGAACAGTAGGTGAGAGCTGCACTGATGCCTTCTGTGGCTGTTAGTCGTAATCTGAGCAATGGTCAGCTATGAAACAGGCTGCACCAATGCAGTTTCCTCTTTGGTTTACGCCTTGACACATGAGGATTTAAATCCTTTCTCAGAACAACACAGAGTTAGAGCTTGGCAGGACAGTTTGGCAGTTAGGGCAAAGCCTCCCCAGCCAGCTTCCCTCCTCCCTTTCTGCAGCTAGCCAGCTCTTTCCAGGTGCTGCAGACCTACGACCCTTCGTCCTGCGCAGCTCCTGGGACTGGTGCGGTGGGAAGCTTTGCCCTGCTTGGTAGAACCCATTGCTAGAAGTGCTCCTCGCTGCACTCCCCTCCATGCCGAGGAGCTTGGGTAGCTCAGCAATTCCTTCTCCCGCTCCCCCATACCCAAGCACCGACCCCTGTGAGCCCGCTCCCAGCGCTGCCCCATGAGCCAAGTGTTGCCACGCTGGCGGCACGCTCCTGCTGGCAGTGAGAGCCTCCAGAAATAGCTGCCTCTACACACTGTCCTCTCCAGTCATGTCCTACCTCCTCAGAGGGGCCATGTCATTGACATGGCTTTGGACACATGCATGCACGCAAACACACAGTTTTTTCCATGGTTGCTTCCCCCTCATTCTGTGCTCCATTGAACATTTCTGTCTCCAGATTCACATCTTATTGTTCAGAAAAAAATTAGAGACTGGGTGGGGAGGGCTGAGGCAACCGTTGATGTGGGCTGGCATGGCAGAGTTTCCATCATTTAGCAGAGCACTTAATTCACCCGGACAATGAATGCTGATGTGCTAAAAGAGGCCTAGTTCATCTGGGACATGCATGGCCCTAGAGTAAAGGCACTGCAATTATTTTCTCAGGGAAACTGTTCTGAAGATAAACCACAAGAGTGCAGCTAAAGTCAGCATGGGAGCAAACTCAGCCCTGGAAACACTCTGGAATCATCTGTTACTTGTAATAGTTCTGTAATTTTTTTTTTNTTTTTTTTTTTTTTTTTTAGCAATTCTTAAAGCAGTTAAAGCTTCTTCATTAAAACCTTCCCCTTTGAATACTTGATGATTAATCTTTCCATGAGCTAACTGAAGGGATGCCACATTGCAAGAGTCAGGGGAGGCCTTTAGCACGACTGGGATAACAAGCAGGGTCCTTAAGCACCAACCTTTGATTTTGAAGGTGGTATTTTCCTTCTGCTCTGGTCTTCTAAGCTATGGATCCTTCTCAGCTTTGGGTCAGATATGCAAGTCAGGATCTCCCGCCTACTGAAACGTGAGCTGTAATTTGAGCAGACATTGTGACTTCAAGGAATGCATTGGGGAAGAGGCTTGGGATTTGCCCTCCTTTTATGCCTAGGCAGAAGAAGTGGTAGGAACAGCTTAGTCATCCCCAACTCTGTGACTGAATTGTTGCAGGGATGCACCAGAGGCTGTGCTTGCAATCGTATCCAGTCCTTTGTAGTCAGGGAAGGACCTTGAGGGAGAAACATGAACTGGAAAGCAGAAGGTCTGTTGTGTGCTGAATCCTGCTTCCCTACATCTATTCCTAGAAAAGCCTTTGGGGAAATTTCACCAGTTTACATCTACATTCGGCCCCTTGCTGGTACATTTAATACCATCTCTCACTAAACTCTTTCAATGTATGTTAAATTCAACCCTGAAACTAGCTAGTGAAGTTAGGAACAGGGATGTATGTCACCATGCCCTTGTTATGTAGCAAGGAAATGGTAGAAATACAGTTCCAGATTCTCCTTCATGCTCCTGCACGGCCTAAGGGAAAATGACCTCTTAAAAAGAGGGAGCAAAGGAATCATCACTGTGGAAGAGACCCTGAGAGTCATCAAGAAAATGTGGGGTCTGTGGTCCTAGATTTACCAGGCAGCCAGTTCACTGAAGAGAAATGAGACAGAAATGAAGCCCTCTCTACCTCTTTCAAAATTGGTGAAAATTGTTCAAACCCCAGCTATCTAGCAGCTAAGTCTGCTCTTGACTGCTTTGTTCCAACATCCAGGCTCCACGGTAGGGATACAGCATAAGGCAAGGGGAAACGTAGTTTCTTCCCTCCATTATACATCTCCATAAAGACAGTGCTCCCGCCAAAGTAGGAGTACAGTCTTGGCCTGGATAAGCATGCAGCTCTTCTTTATAGCCAGTGGAAATAGGATTCCTTAAATTCAGCAGAGAGCAGCCACATACTTGGGGAGAATGACCTGGGCTGCTGTAAATCCTTCCCCATACCACAAAGCAGCAACGCAACTTCACCGTGCAACTTGCTCTGCACAGACCCAGGGGACACGGCACCTCCTCTCCCCTTCAGGTTTGGATTCTCCTGGGCAAAACAGCTGCCACCAGGAACTTATGCCGCAGCATTTTAAATTTTCATTTCCTCACATTCCCATCACTGTCAAGCTTTTCATGAAAGCAGCTTCCCACTGAATCACACTGCTTTCTCCTTTCCTCTCCTTGTGGTACAGGGAAGGGAGAGGCAGGGGCTCAGGAATTTTAAGCCAATGGGACCAGCGTCCTCGTTCTCCTATCCATGCCCAGGGGTGCTCCAGAGGGGGTACAGTGTTAGGTGCTCTGAAACACATCTGGGAAGAGCCTCTCTATCCACTAGCCATGGAGGGAGGCAGAAGAGATCAGTCTTGGTACGCTAAGATGAACATTTGGGCTTGGTTCCCCACATTTCAACATCTGTGCTGCTGTCAGGTTTCTCTGGTGTTGTCACCCTTCTTTCCCCACCCATACCACTTTCTACTTTTCAAAGTAGCAATCTCCCCAGAACCTCTCTAAATATTCTCTTCATACAATTTTTCATCATTTCAAAGAAGTTTCTAATGGTTTAACCTTTTATAGAACAATTGCTCAGCGAGTTCATGAAACTCTCCTTCTCTTTCAATCTGAACTGAAGACAAAACCAATGTCAACCAGGTCCTCCTGCCCAGCCCCATGGCACCATCTTTCTCGAGGCCTTCCCTGTCAGGGGGTCTCTGGTTTACATTTTGGGGCATTTCAAGGTACACATGCAAGTCATGCAAGGAGGAAAATGCCACCATGGGTCTGGACTTGCAATCATCTCAGCCGTAGCATCCACTGTCTCCGGCCATGGCCCCTACGGCACAGCACAGAGCCTGCCCGGGCCAGATCCTGCTTTACAGTGGGGTAACCAGGTATATCTCCACAACAGCAAGGCAGTCCATTGCCCTCAGTTACTGCAGCACCAGTATATTTGGCAGATCTGTAAACAGTTCGCTTTGCCTTACTGATGCTTCATGTGCAGATGTGGCAGAAGATACGATTTTCCTTTTAAAAGAAACAGCCAAATTTTCAACTAATTCTCCCATTCTGCGCTGGGATAAAGCTGAAACTTTGCAAGGATCATTTTGCAAAAAAATAACAAACAAAAAAACAAAACATAAAAACTAAAACAGAAGGAAAACCAAATCCAGACAGTTTCTACTCTCCTTTCCTGAAAACAGGCAACCACTGTGATGTGATAACCCTTCTTTAAGCCTCCGATTTTGTTTGAATCAGAATAGAAACTTCAACTTGAATTTCAGCAGCCTTCTGTGGGCCTAAACCACTATGCTTTTGGCTATTCTGAGGTGCTTCTCAATTTTCTTATCCAAGCTGATCTCTCTGGTAAAACCAGCTAAATAGCCAGAAAAACGCAGATGAACTGTGGATAGCAGTGTGGAGGATGAATGGTGAGGATGCGGGTCTTGCTGAGCAACAGCCCGTACCTCCCTGTGAGAGTTCTCCACGTCACCTGGGTTACACCTGGGCCTGGCTTTTTAATCTGAAATGCTATTGTGAGGCACAAAATAATAACAACAACAATAATAACAATAACAATAACAATAACCATAATAATATTTTTTTTGGAAGCAGAATTGAATTTTTTTAGTGAAAAGTTTCAGCATCCCATATGAAGAAGCAATCAACATTTTCCCATTTTCCCATGAACAGCTCCTCTGTCTGTAACCATCCAGGGCTGTGTGCCTGGCACCATCCCCATGGGGTTTCTCCCTGTTTTTCACAGTCCCTATCCTGGTTTGTTTCAGCCTAAGCAAGAGCAGATGCAGACTCATCCAAAGGCAAGGGGGCATGCTCAGGTGGCCAAAATGTCAGGTAGATTATACTGTGGGGGAAGAAAGAGGAAAAACCCACCCAGAACACACAAGGAGCAAATGGGTGAGACCTGGCATAGACCTCAGTGCAGTGCCAGGCACCTTAGGGCATCTCCCTTATCCCCAGAACTGCTGGCCATGGAGCGATCTGCGTTGGACACAACCATTTTTTTAGATTTTCTCTAATTCCCACTTCCCCTACCCACCCCAAGAAAACAGGAACAATATTTTTACCACCAAGATAATCAGTTCAGTAATAATTGGTAAACTGCTTCAAATAAAACAGAACTGGCGTTTTAATTGTACATTGAAAGGCAGGGTCAGAATTCAAATTTTCAGTGACCTCATCATGTATCTTTTCTTTTATACTAGTGTTCAAGCATCTCTCAGTTGGAGAATTCCTGTGGGAAAGGGGGTTTTTCCTCTCCTTTTAGATAAGCAACTTAGAAGTGGCAGCAGAAGTGGTTCATGAAAGCTTATAAATATTTGGAGCATAAGCAGGCAACACCAAGTTTTACATTTAACCACGTGGGCTCCAAATAAATAGCTGAAAATTGCTCTAACTATAGGTTTCAATATCAATCGGCCAATGATGGGATGCAGATCTTCCCAGAGAGGTCGGAACTCAGTAGTTATTTCACTCTGCACTATCCAATCCCTAAACACCCCCCCCCTTTTTTTTTTTTTTAAAAAAAATGTGTGCTTTCATAGAAGATGATTACATTACACAGCCTGAAAGTCCAAAACTGGGACTGGAAGATGGAGTGCACCAGAGAGTGGGGGCATCCTCTCGACAAACGCAGTTCAGCCTCTTTGCCTTTAGATAATTTGTCATTGTAGGTTGGCTTGAATTTAAGACAGTAATGTTTCAGAAACACTTGGAAAAGCAAGCCAGCTGCAGGGAGGATATCGTTACAAATTGAGACACATGTTGTACAGGAATACCATTCTTTTCAAATACCAAAATCATGTCTGGGGAAGTAAAGCCATGAAAATGAGTCAGAGGCAGGACCTCGGTCTGTAACATGCCGAGGGCCTTCAACTTGCATTAGAGGCACCAAGCGCTGAGTGCGCACAGTACTGGACAGGATCAAGCCCAGATATTTAATTAGCTCTAATTTTCATGGTACAAGCAAATGTTGAATAGTTGAGGGTTCTGCAAAATGTCAGAGGTTACTTCGATTCACGGCTCTCACGAGATGATCACACACTTCCAAACGCAACCTCTGGTCCTGGGAGTGAAATGTAGTTCATTATCAAAATACTGTAAATAAGGTAATGATTAGTAGGCCTCAGCCGCGAGGCCTCGACTGATGGAGGCACCCAGGAATGTGCTTAACTTGACTGTTTTGTACTATGGAACCTAAAATTAGACAGGGAGAGACTCAGCAGGTAATCTGGAAACAAAAAGTGCTTCAGAAAGCCTTGCTTGTCAGTCTGATTTCCTCCTGATTTCTTGCTCAAACAGCTTTGCTTGAATCTCCCACTGCTTTTTAACAAGAATTTAATTTTCTCTTAAAATCTATTGCTCACTGCTTGATTATGTCCAACTTCTTCGCAACCACAGTCCTCAAAAGTGTTTTGCTCCTTTCTGACCCACTTTCAGGTATTGCTCGTAACCCTGAGGAGCAGTTTATAAGCTCCTCACAGTTTGTTCAAAGCTCACCACTCTGCACTGAAGTTGGCCATGGTTTTTTCAGGGTCAAGCTTCACGAAGGCTATCTTAGCTCCTTACCAGATTTCAGCGGCAATCAGGCACATACTGTCCCAGGATCTCGGCCTCTGAATGTAAAGGCAATCGTTGTCTCAGATGATGTTTTCACAAGGGTGCCTGTCTGTTTTACTATCGCCTTTGTTGTTAGGGACTCTGTATTTAATCATGAGTTGTGCTTTTTTTCCCCATAAACTTTCTCTGTGCTCGACAGCACAAGAACAGACTGATGGAGAGCTAGAGTCTCCCCTTATGCCTGTTTTACACTTAACACTTTTGAATGCAGCCAAATCTGCTTTGCATCAACTTAAATAAGACGAACATTAGGCCTTATATGTATGAAAGTGCCTGGTCAGTCTTTAAAGCCTAGCAAAGAATAATGAGTAACTCGGTGTTTCAATATGAATGTGAGTTGTACCAGCTTAGGGAATGACATGGATTATATCCTTTTTCAGTTCAAATAATTTTCATTTCACAAGACAATTAAAACTAATAAGGGCAAGTAAGCACCAAAATGGTCTCTGAAATGAGTGGTCCCACGTCCTGGGAGCTGTCAGGTAGGCTACAGCCTCCAGGAGCCACAGGCTCTGCAGATTTCTGTGGGTCTGTCAATTGAGCTATGGTATTTTTTGCTGGCTGAAGTTCTGGCCGAGTGGTTTGCTTGCCAACAGCCCTAGATGCTCACTATCTTTGTAAATCAGACCAGGTATAGTTATTTTCTAAACTGGGTTCAAGAATCAGATTTTGTATTTGAAACATATGCCCTAGGAGGTTTTATAGAAAAGCAGGAGGAACCCATCAGAAATCAGCATTTGTTCCTTTGATTCAAAGAGCGTGCAGTGATCTACAGCAGCGTACCACGAGCCTGCTATTTACTGCCACTGAGACGGAAGTTAGTGCTCCCACACCCTGGCAGTAAGATGTGGGAGCTGAAAGCCACTCTGGAAGTATGTCATTTTATACTTCACCATTTTGAGAACCCTTTTTTTTTCCTTTTTTTTTTTTTTCCTGGGAAATCCTTTTTCTGATTTAATATATCTGAGAAGCTGCACAGGCAATTTTGAAACGTAAGAGCACACTGCTAGAGCCAGGCAGCTCTCAAGGGCAAAGCTTCAGTTCCAAGCAAATGTGTTTAAGACTTTGTGGTGTTAACAGTCTCTTCTCTCCCTCTTTGGATAAACGGAAAATTTCTGTAGGCTCATAAGAAGCCAGGTGAAGGAAAACTTCTGAATCAGAAGAGTAGGTGTTAACAGTACGAGTCCAATTACTCTGCTGATTTAAATTAGTTTAGCGCAAGTGGTACTATATCCAGTTAAAATTAGCTAAGGCTCTGGCCCATAGTACTGTGTCAACGAAGATGATTAGCATAAAAATGTGTTTAAATCTACAAAATTTTGTTTCAAGTATACCTTTAAGCTCAAATTCTATCCTGATCAGAGTGAGGAAGGCAGGCTAAGATGCTGGTAGATAGATGCTACAGTGACAGGGGAGCGATAAAAACTTTTAAGGCAGAAAAGAAGGTTAATAGCTATGCCCCTTGCCTCAGGAATCCTGACCAGAGCAGGAAATCTTGTGCTGGACCATTATGGGCAGGGGAGCTCACAGTGGGATACATATTACTTCTGCTCTGAACTGGAGCATTCTGCATGTTGTATATTTTTACGACTACAATGTATGGACCAGACAGCTGGAGATTTGGGCCTATAACTCAGCAGATGCTGACCCCAGGACATACAGGTTGGCTCTGTAGGTGGCCACACTCCTACTATTTCCATTACTTCTGGGAGAAATTCTGCTGACGCAAGCAGAAAAACTTCCTTCTGCCCCCGACATAGGATTAGTCAACACACACAGACGCACACACAGAAGCTAGCTGTGAGTTTAGCATGTGCCACTTAATTTTCTAATTTAGTTTACCATAACTATCATGTTAAATCCAAGCAGACCTTAGTGTTACCATTTATTTGCTTTAGGAAACCTTGACACCAAAACGGGAGGGTTAAAACTGATCCCGCCTGGATGTAAAGCATGTAGGCAGGCAACACTAACACTGCTAATTTTAGAAACTCATGTTGCTCAAACTTGAAAAAATAACACTCAACAGAATATTTTTCCTAGTTTCATTCCTTTATCATAGTAGGACTTTGGCACCAAGACATCTTTTGCTGGTTCTTCTAATTGCATCAAGCTAGAACAGCTTGAAAGTCCACATCCTGATGGAGAGACTAAACTTTAACATCAAGGATTATGTTGCTGATTAGCACTTCCAATAATCAAGTAATTGGTACATTAAATAATCCAGAGTTTGGCGACTTGCCCGAAAAGGTCACACTTGCATTGATTCCTTTTTAGAGAGTCCATGTTACTATTACACGAATTCAATCTGTCTGTCCAGAACTCTAGCGTAAAAATATTTGGCTAATGTCCTTCTTTTCATACAGTTTGATAGGAAAGAAAATCCAGGAAAAGTTGCACATTAGGGCAATATGTTCAGATTTTCCAATTAGAGTAGGTGGGGACCAAGAGAGAAAAAGACAGTTCTCTGGACTTTTTCTTCTCCAGGGTTAGCGTGGCCAGTGCAATCAATACAAACCTCCAAGGGCCCAAGTCAACACAATTATTAGTGCAGCTCCTACCCTCTTTGTATTTTAGTAGCATTTCTATGAGCTTGGGAGTCTCTCATGAGGGATCCTCCCCGCAACCAGACTGCCAAAGGAGCAGGGTTTTACGTCTGTCCTTCCCCAGGCCTGGGCAGGAGGAGCTCATGGGCACGGCAGAGGTCAGGGCTCCGCATAAGGGGCTGCACCGATGCTCTGCTCCCCCTGCTCATCCCCTCTGTACAGACACGGGCAGGCTCTGAGCCCTGCGCAGACTTCACAGACAGGCTGCTGGGAGGTCAGAAATCTAAGCAGCCCCCCTGCTCCCCTGGACTGGCTATTACCAGCACCAGTGAAAGGAGGGCTCTGCATGAAACCAAAGAGTCCTCACCTCAAATCAATCATCAGAGCTGCACGAATCACTTGTGTGTGCCCTGAGAGGCTCAAAACCCACCCACATTTCACTGAGGTACCCACTGGAATGAGATGGTTATCACGCTGTTTATTTCTGCAGAGTATTTTGGGTATGCCCTTTCCCTTGAAGCACACAAGGATCCTGGTGTCATATCTCTTCTGCATAGAAGCTACTTCTTTCCTTTTTTGTGGCAAAAGGAGGGGATGAACACAGACTGACTAATAACCATCACCATGCCATGCTATGCGATTGCATAAACCCCAGAGGCACGGCAGACACCTAGGCTGGGCTTTTTAATTTTCAGTCTCTACGGGGACATCTATGTCTCTGCCAGTCACCCTAAGTTTCCTTCACAGCAGGGAGAAATAGGCACTCCTAGGGCACAATTCGTCTGAGCTGTCTTAGTTGTCGACTTCAGGATGAGCTCAGCTGTCTCTTTGAAGTGCCTGCTTCTCTAGGTTGATTTTAAAGAGAGTTTAGACAATTAGCTCAGCTGTGTCTTTATTCCAGATGTCTATATTGGGTCAGATTAATCTTGCCTGGCAACCTGAAAAGTTTCCTGTAAGACAACCCTTACACTGAGACAAAGGAATATAAAAAACTTTTGGTGAATGGGAAAATGGTTATCTCTGAGGATAACCACTGTGGCAGTTACTGACATTCAGAGAATACAAAGAGCTGAGGACAGTAACTGAGTGATAAAGCATCTTTCTTGTCTTTTCAATGCAGCTTGTTCAGTTTGCCCACTTTCTGCGTCAAATACTACTGGTGAAGTGATGTCATGTATAATCATGTCAACAGGCAAAAATACACAATTCAGCAAAACCAGAACTCTCTCTGAGTTTTAAGACTTTGGCTCTGGACGATGCTAAACACTTCTTGGGATCGGGACCTTGGAAAGGTGGCATTACTGCAGCCTGGATGGTCTGGGCAAGCATAAATAGATGCTAAGAACCAGGCTGTCTTTGCAGTGTCAGCACCCAATGTCCAAGTCTCTTAGCACTGGCTTGAAACAAACAACAGCTATGGAGAGATTGAGCAAGGTGGGAAAGGATGGGTTAACCATGGCTCTCCTAGAATTAAATAAAAGGGATACAGTCAAATACTGGCTTTCTCAGTAGATCAAATCACGACCCCTAGGTAAAAGCATGTGTACATTTATGAAGAGACAATCTTTCAAGCTCCAAAGGTGGCACACTGGGGTTTGCAATAAAGATCTCGCTGCTGAGAGGGACATACAGTCCATCCATACCTCAGGGGTGAGTAGGGGGATCCCCACTAGCAGGGCCTAAGAGCGTGTAAAGATTTTAAATATTCACTTGACTTCTGAGTTATTGTATATGTTGGTTATTAGTCCAAGAAAATCATAGTTGTTCTCTGTTCTTAGAAATGTATCTTTTAAATGTGTCAGCACATGCTGAAAGCAAAGAATAATGATTCTATTCCACTGAAGAAAGTAAATAAATACTCTTCGTGATCAAGGGAAGCAACATTTCCGGCACTGCAGCCAACACAGGGAACGCAGCGTTAACAAATAAAAAGGGAGTCCTGACTACACACTGCGGTATCTTTGATGGTGCAATTAGCCTGCACTGATAAAGCAAGGAGATGTTGCAATGGCCCAGATTCCACAGCCTGCACTGCTATCTATGATTGTAGGTGCCAGGCCCTTCAAGGCAATATTCGTATTGCACCGCTGCAGTCACTATTTGTGCTACCAGGGACAGGGATTTACTGGAGGCTACAGAATATTCCACGGATTGTAATGAAATCTGGCATGTCATCAAGCCACATCCGGCAAGCCGTCAGTATTTTACTGCTGAACAGATTTCTTGCAACACCCACCATTTTCCCTTTTCCCAAAAGAAGCTCTCCGCGCTTGTGAATCTAAACAAATGCAATTACATTTGTTTCCTGCTCACAGGTTTGAAGCAACAGACATATATTAAACTAACAGTTTTATAAAGGTGCCATTTTATCAGAAGGACTCAGTAGGCTGGGAATANGAGCATTGTCCTTGGACAAGCCTTGGTTGTTGGTGGACTTACCCACATCTCTGCCTTGCTTTGCAGCCCTACCAGGAACCACGCACATATAACAACTGCAGGGCTGGGGGAAAGCTCAACTGCTTATCAAAGGTGGGACACTTGCACCAAAGGCAGATACCTCAGATAAGAGAGTAAAGCCCCATGGCACAGGTCTTGCTGAGATAAGCTACAGCAGGCAAGTCCCAAACAGCGGGCAGTCCCTAAGCACCGATACCTGAGGAAGGAAAGCTCAGGGAGAGGGGGTTCAATCCCTGGAGATCAGTCCGGCTGAAAGCCAGGGTGCGATCTGGAGGCAGACCAAAGTGAAATGGTTGGAGATGACCATTTGGTAAGTCAATTGGATCTGAGCTAGCAGAAAGCAGCTGGGTTGTCCTGCTCTATGCTATGCTGTAAGGCAATTTCAATCATCATCATGAAGGCTTGAGTTGCTGCGTAACTCAGCTAGAATAAGTAAGCAGATTAATGGCCCAGACCTAAACCATATCCTAGGCAGAAAACCACTGACTTTGACATACACAACACACTAATTTCACAGCCAGCACCATCACGAAATGTTCTGTGAGCAAAAGTGTAATGAGACTGCTGATGGATGGAGTACTGACAAGTACAGATGCAATACAACACAAAGAACAATATTAAAACATAAATACCAATAGTTTTCTGAAAGTGCTGATAAATTGGGACCTGTATCTTGTTTCACAAAGGTCACATCCACAAGAGTTTGACCTCATACCTGAAAATACTCATTCTACTCACACAGAAGGCAGTAGTGATTACACAAACCTTTACTTATTCTGATTTCGAATTCGGAGGCACCTCCTTTTCAATGGTGGCTCCAGATCCTCTGGCCCTGTGCTGAGTATTGGCGTTGAAATAATGCACGGCGCGATAGCAGTCTTTTCTGCTGGTTTTGGCACAGGCTGGATCACACAACCTGTCTTGGGCAGCATCCGCAAAGCATACGCATGGTCCTCGTCTGCTGGATTGTTAAGGTTCGGGTCCTGTTTGTCTCCCCCAGCAAGGGGCTCTTCCCCAGTCTTCTTGCCAGCATCTCCCTCAAGGTGGCAGTTTGATGCACAGTTGTTCTCCTTAACAGACTCCAGCTCACTCACCGCCAGCTCCTCTGGGGGCTGGGGCTTTTTCGGCTCCTGGGGTGGCTCCGGGTTCTTGGAACCCTCCGTGCTCTTTGTGCCATTCACAATGACGTTGCACACCGCTGCACCAGCTTCCAGTCCTGGCGTGCCAGAGGCCAAGGAGACGGGACAGCAGTGAGCTCCATCACTGCATGGTAATGTTTTTGAGTCAACTGGGCTGCAGTTGTCCCTGCAGTCGCTGCAGTTCCTTTTGTCTGAGCTACCAAAAGCCAAATTTACAACACTGTTAGGTTCACGTTCAACTTTCACCTGGGCATGTAAAGCCCTGTGGATAACATTGTGCAGCCTAGACCGGTGGCCTACTGTTAGGTCTATCACACCGTCCTGTGGACCCTGTAGCACACTGGGGAAACCAAATTTACTGTTCGCTGGACTACTAGGTCTGACAGTCAAGTCAACAACTTCATTTTTACTGTGCTCCTGAAGCACTTGAGCTTGATTTAGGGACTGGCCTGAGCAGCTCGGTGACGAGTCAGAGGATTTAGACGATCCTTGCTTTGACTCTCGAGGGGATGAAGAGCTATTGGTTGGCTTTGCCCCAGGCGTCTCGCTGGAGGTACTCGGAATGAAGCTTTCGCCATTGCTGGAGAAGCCATTGGGGGGTTTGGAGTCGTTGATGTGAGGGATGGGGATGGGAATGGGGATGGGAACGGGCAAAGGGACAATGACAGGATATGGCACTAGTAGCGTTGGGGGTGGCACCAGGGGGGCAAGGGATGGCAATCCAAAGTTCATCATCTGTGGCATAGGCATAGGACCATTTGGCATCATGCTGACAGGGGGAAAGGGAAGACTGGGCAAAGGAGCTCCGGGAGGCGGAGGCGGCAACAAGCCTGGAGGATTCCCAGGCATAGTAGGTGTTGTCGGGGGATGGATATGAGGCGAAAGCATCGGCCTGTGCATGGGGCTAGAGGTGGGACCCATATTTCTGGGACCACCTGGTGGGGGACCGATTCCAGGAATCATTGGATTTGATAGAGGGCTGTTAGGATTTGAGGCATGGTGAGGCGGCCCACGAATAAATGGTGGACGGATTTGCTGCATAATTTGCTGTTCCATGAATATGGGCAGAGGAACTGGCCCACGGTTTGTCATCACCATGGGAGGACTGCGAGGTGGGACACCAATTGGAGGCACAATGCTAGCAGGTGGCTGGACAGAAACTGGTGGAATATTTGGATTCTCACTGATGGGAATAGGTTTGGGAACTGGTGTGGGGATTTTAGTGACAGAGCAGTTGGCAGTGTCAGACGGAGAGGCAGTGGTAGACGCTGATGGTCCAGGACCTTGAATTTGGCCAGCTGCAGACGCTGGGGATGGGGCTTTTCTCCGAGCATCTGCTAGCGGTATATTCCAAGAATCTGGAGTCAGCAGCTGCACCCCAGTGCCTTCTGCTTTATTTTCGACTGGAGGATGTAATGTACTGCACAGTCCAGCTGGAAGATTGGCCTGTGTCTCTTTGTAGAAAATGTCCATTTTGTACTGATTGAGACATTTTGCACTGCAGAACTGAAGCCTTCTTTCCCCGTCCCCAAAATCCAGATACTCTTTTGTGTGTCTTATGTGCTTACACCAGTCACATACCTACAACACAGTAATAAGATCAAATCAGGTAAGAAAAGCAATCCTCTCTTCATAGTGTTATTGCAAAAGTAATTTTTCAGTTGCTTTCTGAATACTCACATTATTTTTCTAGCAGAAATAAAATAGTTACGTTTGTCAAAACTATGCTTTTTTTTCTCCAAAATACTGGTGAATCGAATGCCACTCCCTTCTCTGGCTCCCATGATCTCAGTTCTACCTTACACAGTACATTATATACATCTTAAACCCATATCACAGAGAAGAATCCTTAGCTGGCATAAACTGTTATAACAGGCATATATAAGTATAGAAAATGCGTATGACTGTGATTACTCGTCAGTGGTAATCTAAGCACACCTGTACCATCTGAGATGTCATACTACACAAGGAGTGTGATAACTGGAAAAGGACTCTGGAAATGAATGCAAATCATTTTTGCTAAACGGCAGTGCACTGTAACATTTAGTATTCTATTAAGAGTATCAAATAGTAAGTTGGAAAGGGTGCGGTATTTTAAAATGATATCATGAAGCAAAAAGCATCATTCATCCTTTACCCTTCATTCCAAGGAGAAACTTGGAAATAGTCAGGACATTTGTGTGAGGTTCGAATAGTCCCAGATCGTGATGTTTCGGCAAGCTGGAATTATTTTCTGAGCTGTTTGCCCGCTCTTGTGTACGAGTCACTGAGTAAAACTCCTTGGCAAGCAAGGGCCTATTTATCAACTTTTCAAATACTATGGCAAAAAGTTTGTGTTGCAGGCTCATTTTTCTTTTGTTTCTCTGCTTTTCATTTGATCCATTTCTGTGTTACTATTGGTGTGGTGAAGGCATAGCCATTTTTTTTTAAAGAAAGGCTGCAGAACTAATTAAGCTGTGAAAGGTTTTCCCAGTTGTAAACCACTAGACAGCAAAGTTCAAAAAATAGTCATTCTAGGCTTCAGAATCCATTACTTCAGAGAAATTATTGTGATTTCATTAACACATTAATTTTGCAACACCAACAGCTCTCACAGATGGTGAAGACATGATCTACAATTCAAATATGACTCTTGTTTGCACAAATGCCTTTCCTTCATATGGCATTTTAAACAAGAATTAATATGAGTAATCTTGCCATAGCTATAAACAGATAAACAGATGTCAGATTTTTCAGTGCCTTACTTTTTTGACAGAATTTTACGCACACAAAAACCCCATTTTTGTCATTTACATTAGTTCTCAAAATACTCTGTTGACAGAGATTTTTGGTGCTTTCTATCAGTATGTTGAGCCTATGACCATGTCAGAATACATCCTGGTATTGTTTGCTCTGCCTTTTGCGAATAGCCCGTATTAGCTTTTGAAATTACTATATCTTTTGCACCAAAAAAAAAAAAAAAAGAAAGACTATGATTGTGAAAAGACTGCATTAAAAGGATAATTAATTTTAATAACAACTATTGGCCATATAAACAATTCCAAACAACATATGTCGGGCATCTGATTACCCATCTCATTTAACTCTCAGCTTTCCTTTAATATAAACAGTGGTGACATTTTTGAGTTTTCAGCAATATATCTTTAATATATATATATATACACACACATATACACACCCACACACCCTATATGCTATGGCTATTAGCCTGTTTAATTTAACTCTGCAACCTTTTGGTTATCCAGTTGGGTTGCTATTTGATTCCCTCTCCTGCCTCCCCACTCCATTCACACACTCACATGCACTCCCCCTCTCTACCACAAAGTTTTTATCCCAACATTTAAATCAAACTAAATAATTACTTGAGAAGTAGCAACTATTAAGTCACCCCTGAAGTTTGGGAATGCAGAGCCCCGATTTTTAGCTTGGGCACATGGACACAGCACCACGTGAGATAAAGCACAGGGGGTGCTGGTGCTGCTCGACATGTGCGGCATTAGGATGGGCATATTTCCAGCACCATGCCCCACGCAAGTAAGAAAATTTCCTGGTGAGTTGCAAACAGGGCCAGCTCTGCACTTAACACACACTGAAAATGTAGCGCTCTAAAAAACATGGACAAAAAGGCTGTCAAACGCACAGAAGAGTCGAGATAAGTGCCTCCGCTGCTATGGCACATGCATCCCCCCAAGGCGTAGGGCGGATGGGAAGCAGGAGTGCATGGACGAAGGCAAAGTGGGGGCATCCCCACTTCCAAGGGCCCCTGGGTTTCACCTGGCATCGGCTCTCCCTCTGCTCCCCGCAGGAAGGCTCAGCGGCCATCGCAGACAGCACCGGAGCCGGGCAGCCCCTCGCCGCAAATAGTGCAAACAAGCAGCAGTGGGCGCTGAACCATCCCGGGTATTTGGCACGGGTATGCGTTTTGCCACCCACCTGGCAAGTCAACACAGGATGATCTGATGGAAACACCTTATAACTGACCTCCTGAAATTTTCTGACTTGCCACTGTTTTCCAAGCAGACAAAAGGGGAATTTGTGAGTCTACACCGCGAGTTAATAAGGTACTATTTAACTCAGTAAAGCAGCTGAATTTACCTTAAAGGCATTTTTGATCGAGAGCTCGCTGCTGTAGCCACAAAATGCTACCTTTTTGCGTGTATGGAATCAGGATGTAAACCACTGTGCTCCTTCTGCCACTTGCAGGGTATGCTCTTGCCCCAAGGGCTGTGCAAAGAGGCAGGTGGTCTCCATATGTACCCCAAGAGCTGCACAAAGAGGTATCAGGAGCTCCCAGCTGGAGTAAGGCTAGGGGAAGCATGAAGCCCATGCCGGCCCATCACCCACCAAAACAGCGTCTGCTTGCAGAGGAAAGTTGAGGAGGAGACCGGTCCTGGAGGTGGCTGCTGTAAAGAATGGGTCAGGACTCCAGATGCAGCTGCTGCCCTGATTTAGTCCTGGGATGGTGCAGCTAAGACTTGCCCTTCCTTCGGGGCAAAGGGAACAAACCAACTCGTAAGCCTGCTGCCAAACAAGCACCTGAGAAATAGAAGAGAGTAAACCCAGCCTCCTTATCTTTCTAGGAAGAGCCCCCTCAGTGACTTTAATTAAACTGACTGAAAGAAAAATACAGACCCCAAAAAAGTTGTGGCACCTTTCCTAATAATTTCTAATAATTTAATTTTATTAGTTATCAGTTGAAAAATTCACTGAAATACTTCAGTGTTTTATTGCTGTATTGATTTGTTTATCTCAAGTGGGCTCCTATGTCACCCGTAGCTAATTAAGTATTTTCTCTTCCTCGGTAAAATATTTAGAAATCCTGCTTAGAAATTCTCTACTGATTTATCCTGTTTTCAATAATTCACTGAGGTATAAGAAACTCTGAAGTCTGCCGGCTTCACTCACATATTAATCACAGACCGTTCTGTATATTTTATCACTAAAATTAATTAAAGCCACAGAAATTAAAGGCAGCAATTCTGTTCCTCTGAACATCCTGGATGGACCAAATATCTAATCTATCTCATTGATTTTACACAACATCTCAAAGTGTTGAAGTTAATGTCAGTGAGAAATGTCTATCTACTACATCCATATATTTCATAATTTTCTTTCTTTCTTCTTTCTTTCTTTCTTTCCTTCTTTCTTTCTATATCTGTCTATCTAAGCAATCAGTCTATGCTGCTTATTTAACATACAAGTATAAAATGTGCATGTCATATGCAGGTAATACGATACCTTACAACACCATACTAAAAGGCAGAAAAACAGTCCCTACAATGAGGAGGAAATTACTGGAGGAGAAAAAACGTCACTTAAGAATTAATGAATCAAGTCTGTCTTAGAGGATTGATCATTTAAGATGAGGTCAATGAATTTATGATATAAATGGCTATATCACTAGAGGTAATAAAATGGAGCAATATCATTCATTTTACATCTAACTTAATGACGTGCTCAGAGTAATTACAGACTTCTTCTAAAAGCTTACACTGATTAGTTCAGATGTGATAGGTGAAACATATATATCTTTCCATTCAATAAAATAACATTTTCTTATCTGTAAAACACACAGCCAAAGTGTTATTTTTTTAAGTACTTGCGTTCCGTACAGAACATCGTCATTCTTCATAACCAGCTCAAAATCTCTCTGTTCATTTATTCCTTCTGCTTCCCTTTTCCTGCCTCATCCTTTCCCTTCACTGGACAACCAAGACAAGAGCTAAACTCGTGCAGAGTGCTTGTTAACGCTGCGCAATGGACTTGGTAGTGCTTACGCACGGGAGTAGCTCCCTGGGTTTCAGCGGGATTAGTCACAAAAGTTAATGCTGCGAGGTCACGTTGGGGGGGTCTGACCCAGCACCCGTGGAAAACAATGGAGAGTCTCCTCTTTAACGCAATCAATCGGCTTTGGGTCTGACACTCAACACTGACCTCCGCTCACCCTGGTGTCGGCAGGAGCCTTGCCCCTGACCTCAACAGGAGCAGAGGCACGGCCGGGGATTTCGGAAGGAACTGCAGCAGAAAACCTCATAGCACAAGTCAACAAAAGGAATATACGGGAAGAAAATAAATGTCGCGAGGCCGAGTTTCAGACATTTCCTAACAAACATCAGCAAAGCAACCATTTTGTACATTTCTACCCAAAAGGAAGTGGGACCGGTAGCGGTGTGACTGACAAGGAGCGAGAACATTTCCAAGATAAAGGGTCAGACCTTGCAAGGTGCTAACAGATCCCCTACGCACCTTCATCTCCCTTGGAAAATACTCTTAGGACCGCTCTTGGGCAAGCACACTTCACACCGCGAATGCCAGAACACAAACCCTGAATGACACAATGATCAGTAATAAGATAACTGCCTATCTCATTCAGCTGTAACGCAACAACCCTCAAGAAGATTAAATTTACCTAACTGGGACATGTCCAACGCTAAACAACAGAATGAACATTTCCTTCAGTACATTTAATGTATTTATATTTTAGTGGCGGGCTGCCAGTGTGCTACTTATAAGCTCAATGACTTGATATCATTCATCCGCTTTCCTGTGAAACACGCAGCAATCTACACCAGGAGACAACTCAGAAGACACCACATCAGCAGAAACACTACTCACACCTGATACGGGAACACCAAGGAAGCCAGGACCGAGCGATCCTGTACCGCTCGGATTTCTCTAATACAAAGAGGGGAATAAAGCCATTCCTGTTGGCATCTGTATCTTTATTTTGATAGAAACATCCAAAGCGGAGTCCAGATGTGGCCACGAGGTTGCCCCACAGGCACAACACAGGCATCCTGCTGTGCTTAAAAGGGCCACGCTTGGGCTTTAGGCACAGGGTAATTAATACTTTAATCGGCTGTCAAATGCAGGCGCAAAGTTCATCCAGTAGTGCAGTCCACCACTAACCTCTGAATGATAATCTAGTGTCAGACACTACTTCATTAAGAAATACATTTGCTAAAATCTGTCTGCAGAGGTATTTACATCAGCCTGAGAGAAACCAGGAATGTGTAACATGCAAACCCCACTGCTGTGATGAACGACAGCCTGTGCCTTATACACAGCACTTTGGAGTAGTATCAGCTCCCTGGTAAAGCTTAGCGAGATGACAGAAAGGGGTCACTAGGGCAAAGACGGTCCCTTTTCAGCTCCTCCAGAACCAGAGGGTGACTAATGAAGCTCCTCTCCTTGCTCAGGAGAACGCCGTTGTGGGACACCTTGCACAAGGGAGGGCTGCATCGCATCCTGAGGACCAGGCTCTTATCAAAGATGCCAAAACATGGGACTGAAGATTATCAAAGCCTTGCTTCCTGGCATAAAATCCATGTATTCGACTTTGCTGAGTAGTTTCTACTCCCTTTTCCCACTGTGGTATCCAACTGCTGTCTCTTCATACATGCTTAGGCATATGCTCTGGCTTCATGAATGCCACTGCACATTTCCTTTATCCCATTCTGGCTTCAAGGACACCACTGCACATTTCCTATATCCCATTCTGGCCCTGGTTGCCTTTTATTTTAGCCCAGACTGTGTCCCAGGCCCTTCCCTGCAGTTTCCAACCCTGCCACCCTCCCAGGATGTGTGGGGCTTGAAGGCAGAGGCTCCTACCCCATCCCAAAAGCCGCAAGGCGAGGAGACAACCCCCCTCCCCCTGCACAGGCTCCTGCCTTGCAGCCAAACAAGAACCCGACACACCAGCCATATCTTTTTCAGCGAGGGCTCAAGTTTTTTGAAGCCTGCCAAACATTGGACGAGGCAGCGATCTAGAAATTAGGAAGTGGCTTGAAACGCACATAACAGAGGTTTCTAGTAAACAGCCAAATGAGTCACAACTAGTGCTCTTACACACAGCTCAGTCAGACCCTGTGCAGATCACCCACTGGCCGCCGCAGCATGGACACCAAGGCATCTTGCCACCTGGGCCCCCTCGCAAGGCTGTGAAGCACTCCCAGCAAGACGCCAGGGGAAAATTCAGTATATCAGAAGAAAAGAAACCTAGATCTATGTGTCCTGAAGGACTATGTGCCTAACTATATTTAAAGGCCAAAGGAGTGTGAAACCTTTCTCAGCTGTCCTTGCCAGCTGCCCCAGCTTGTTGGGCAAGGTGGCTGCCTGCTCCCTCCATTTATCCACCACCAAGGCTCCTCTTCAGAGCACGTCACCTAAAAGGTAATGGCAATTTCTAAACAAATTCCCTCATAAATCCCGCCCACAGTGCTAAATCCTGCGCATGGCCCCATCTCTGCAGTCTGCTGCAGGACCAAGCACAGCGAAATTTTGGGGCAAGAGCTGTACCTCAAGTGTTAACGTATTCAATGCTTGTGAGCGCAGGGAAACCATGGACCCAGTGGGGCTCTGGGTCAGACTGACCTCTCCTGCAAAGACCAACTTGGAGGTCTGTACTAACTCTTCACCCCCCTACGCTTCACACCTCCTGGGGGGTCCCCCCACGGAGCTGCCCCTGAGGAAGCAAAGCCCCTGCCAGGTTGGGAAGGCGCCGCTCAGCTGTTAGCGCACAAACACGTGGTGATTTCTTTGACATAAAGATCGTTCCAAGCCACTGGAGTTCCCTTTTAGACTCAGAAAAAGGATGAATATTAAGAAGTGCCAGGTAGGCACCTTGCCATGCCGACTGGGAAAGCTGAGCCGGCTGGGAAGATCTGCAGAAGGACACAGCCATGCTCTGCTCAGATGCGTGGGGTCACAATGAGAAGACGAGGGGAATACGTTCCACCCAGAGACAACGCCAAATGACAAACTCTTTCGAGAGGTTAGCGATAATCAGCATCATGGAATTGAAATTCATAATTTAAAGGCTTTTTTGCTTATCCTAATGCTGTTGTGCTTTCTTCCAAGCTAATTGTGTTATCACAAAAGGTATTCATTCAGCTGCCAGCACCCTGCACCAAATGATGGAGTGGGCACAACCTTGCCAGAAGCCACCCAACCTGCCATCGCTCACCAAGGTGTCCTGCATCTCCCTACCCAATCCTCCCACAAAACGCTCACCCTGGACCTGTTCAGGCTTCCTCTTGGGAAGGACTGGGTAGCCCAGTGCACGGCCGCTGCCTGAGCAGGGTACACAGGGGTCTGCATGCCCAGCACCGCAGCTGCCGCACGCTGGCCCATGGGGTGGGGGGTCCAGGGGTCCCTGGCAGGGATACAGACTGTCCCCGAAGAGGGAGGGCAGTTCACAGCATCTACTTTCAAGATGACCATAACCAAGACCCCGTCTCAGCTGTCGTGACTGGGAATTGATGCTCTTTCACTACCAAATGTCAACCAACACTAGCAACAGGCATAATCCAAAGTGTGGCTTTGAGCAGTTATCCAGCCTCATCACCATTTTCAGTGTTCTTATTGCAAGACATTCAGCATGTTTATTGTTCCAGGATTTTTCTGTCCAAGATAGCTCGTGGTAATTTTTTATAATGATTGTTCCACTTGCATGGACTGATTATTATAAAAAATAAAAAAAAATCATTCCAGCTGAAACCTGCTGCGAAGGAACCCCGAGGCAGGCTCTAACACACTGTGAATGTGGTTACAATATAGCTCGTAGCGATGCTAGGTGTGAATGAAAACAGATTTTTACAATGTTTTGGAGCTTTGTGCAAAAACAGTTGACAAAACAGAACACTGGAGCTGCCTACAACCTAAAACTGTCCTGTGATGAGTTTCTGTTTAAAAGAGACCAAAACTTGCCTGCTTACTTAGTCTCCCTTTCCCTGACGTAATCCTCCTAAACTTCTTGTCCTCCTGAAAATCTTTACCATGGTTTTCTGAGGAGTGAATACTGACTTTATGTCATTTAAATGCAAGACCCACTCTGTCTCCATTTTTCATCCTAATTATGCAAAAATCTAAGCTACATGAAGCATAAGGAGAAAATAGAGCTATTTGGTAATTAATGGCTAATGATAAATTGATTTCATTTTTTGAATCATTGCAGTTGTCATCTGTGGTATTTAAAACATAGTCTTTTCAAAGCCCTTGTGTTCCTTTGTGTTGGGGGGCTTTTTAGTGTTCCCAGCCAAAAGCAATGAGTGTAAGTTATGCTAATGCCCGGTGGAAATTCAGGTTGGGTCTTGTTTCATCAGAGTGGCTACATGTTTGATTTTGTATATAAACAGCTGAGCTCTGTGTTTTCAACTTCAGTCTGAGGCTTTGAAACCACAGGAGGAACTTTGGATTTGAAACCACTGGTGAAGCCCACAATATGGTGGGCGAAACTTCAGGGAAAATGAATGTAGCGTGAGGTGGGGCTTGCCAGAGGGAAGTTCTTCTCCCCAGAAACCTTTCTGGCTGAAATAACACAGAATGGGACAATAACAGCATTTAAACCTTAAAATCTTTAATGTGGGGTTTTTACACTTGTACCATACAAGAGCTGATTACAGGGCACATCTGCACTGCTGTTTCAGTACTGGCTAAGGCTGCCACTCCAGCAGTGACAGAAGCCTTAAATAAAATTAAGATGATGCAGAAGATGAAAAGAGGGCAAGAGCGGGAGGGAGAGGTGGGGGGGTTGCATGCCCTCAGCAGGACAGACAACCTGTCTCACCAAGACACATTGCAGAAATGCTTGAAGATCACCTAAGCCTGAATGCCCTTTCCAAGAGTAACGAAGGCCCTGAGAAACCTCATCCCACTGTGAGTCCATTGGCCTACGAGCATAACTATGTCATGCAAGAGACTGTGGGGCAGAGCAAACCCCAGCTCAAGCCATCGAGTCCCAAGCTCAACTCTCCAACTCCCATCAAGCCTCAAGCTCATCAGACGGCTGCCACAGATCTGCAAGCAGTGGCCCAACATTTGCATGGTGGTGTGCCCACACAAAAAGGCCAAGAGGCAGTTCCTCTTCCAGACTTAACCTGGTCTGACAGGAGACCATTCAAGTGTATCTGTAGCCTCCGTCTTGGTGAGCCTAATTCGAGGGTAGGGATCTGTGGAGTCAACTGAGTGTCTGCATCATGCTCCTCATGGCCCTTAGCTCGTGGGTGGCAGTGGGAGAAGCCAGCTTGGCAGACCAGTGGCACAGATATATTTGCCGGTTAGGCAAGCAGTTTGATTCAGGTTAGGTGGGCATTGGTCACCTTGATGTCAGACACTTGATTTCCAGGCCAAGACTTCCCATGATGTGCATTCTCAAATTCCCCTGGTCCTGAAACGATCTGGGGAAAAAACAAGTAGCCGGAAGCAAGAACTACATCGAGGAGGTGAAGCTGGGAGCCTCAATGAACTACAGTAGGTGCCTTTTCACAACAGGAGGTTTGGCTTTATGATCCTTAAGCTGTTAGTGCCGCAGTAAGAGCTTCGCTTCTTCCTAAAGATGACATGAATGTACCTCCTCAAACTGCTGCCACTAAAGCCATGCAAAGTATTGGCAGTGAGAAGTGTCACAAACACCTTGAGAACAGGACAAGAACTGTCGGCTTTGAATATTCAGGAAGCCAAAAGAAAGAAAACAAAGCTAGCAGCTGGAAAAACATTTCTGGGGCTTAGAAGTACTTCCTCACAGTGTCCAGTGCCTGCCATCTCTTTGGGGCAGCAGAGGAAGTTTAAACTAGGAATCCCCCCTCCTTCCTCTCCCTCAGACAGCGGAAATGCATTTCTTTCCTCATGGGGACATTTACCTCCGTGTCCTTGGAGAACCTTCGGCACCGTTTACATTTCACATGCTCAGCTACAGGAGGCAGCAGAGCAGCTTCTCCATTCCTGGGGTCCCCAAGCTGCAGGGACTCACCAGTGTCCAGACTGGGAACCACTGCCAGCCCCTCTTCAGGGGACAGACAAGAGGCCCAGCACCGCTGCCAGGCCAGGAGCATCTCACTCCTATGCAGGGGCTGCAGAGACCCTGCTCCTCACGAGAACAGGACCAAACATCAGCCACAGAAGGTTTCTTCTGCAGAGCAGCTGTCAACCAGTGCACTGAAGAAAGAGAGCCTGTATGCAGCACTCCCTCCATCCAGCCCCAGCAATAAGGAAAAGAAAGAGAAATTGAGAGCAATTAACACTGTAAATGTTTCTATCAAATTCTTTTCAGAATTACGGATGCTGTTAAGCACAGGAAAACTTAAAAGTAAAAGAGGAAAGGGGCACTTTACTAGCCTCAAATAGCATCTTGCTTACTAAGTGATCAAAATCTCTCCAAATGAGAAATCTTCACCCTTGACAATCTTGTGCTACGAAGTCTGCAGATATCTTCAGAAGCCAAATGAAGATTTACATTCTCTCATTAATTCATTTTTTTATTCAGTACCTGAATAAACATCTTCATCCTTTTCTTCTGAACAAAACCTTATTCTGGTAATATAGCAAAGTAACATTGTGAGATGGAAAATAACCCATGTGGCTCATCTGTCTAGAATTTATATCTAGCAATATCTTATATGTATTTTTTCTCCAATATATTTTCTTTTTAATATTCAAGAGAATATAAAAATAACAATAAAATCCCCTCTATTATGTTTCCAGTGGCTCACAGGTTGGTTGACAGGACTATAAATGTAATAATGAGGAGGTTTGAGGAGCAGGTTAATGTTTTTTGCTAACGCATGATGCTTTTAGCCTAAGGCAATGCTGGAGGCCAACACCACTTCACCTGGACCAAAATCACCACTGAACAGCCATTAAATCACTCAGACTTAAATGCAATATTACTGGGTCTAGAGAATATTACTGTAATCCAGATTTGGAATATAATTAGTCCATAGAATAGCAAGTAGGAATGCAATCTGAAACCTTGATAAATCTTTATTTACCTGTAATGAAGGGTCCTAAGTCCAATTCTTCCTCTCACCTATGCCATTTTACAGTGGCATAACTCTCACAGATTTTTGTGTTGTTTCTTCTGATTTATGCTTGTACAAGCAAGAAGCTTACAGAAGAGAAGTCTCTGGGTGCTTTAGAATATATATATATATGGTTTTGTCCACCTTCTATATAGGTCAGGGATCTTCAGCCTTTACTATTACATGGTAATCTTTATCATGCAATAATATTTACAGGCCAGGACCCATTACACTATGTGCTCTAACATACACATGGCCATAGCATGGGCTGCAGCAGAACTGGCTGCGTCTCTCAGTCTACCTGCGGTAGACCCCTAACACACATTTCCCCACCTTTCCCAAACATATAAAATCCTTGAGGGACTGCATCAGCTGCTTACTTGGAAAAAAAATGTTAGGGAAAGATTGACTTGATCAGGGAAAGATTGACTTGACTGTTAGTAAAAAGGGATGAAAAAAAAAATCAGAACTTTCCAAGAGGAGCATTGCTGGATTTTAGTCTATGGAGCTTTGAAGGAAGTCAAAACTGTTCCAGATTTGACTGCGTGTGATTCACACTTCGAGAATTGCTGGTTTCGTCGCTGGTAATGGTACACACCACCCTGCATCCCAGAATACGTTCAGTTTAAAGAGCAGCCCTCTCTCTGGAGACCACATTTGATTAGAACAACCCTGGGCCAGATCCAAAATCTGCTTGGATCAAGGAAAAGTGTGTCACATCAGTTTCAGCCCAGGATGGAGACATGTCACATCTCTTGCAGATTGGGCATGGAGAGTCGAATTCATTTTCCCATTTCCTCTGGAGTTGGGGGCTGGAGAAGACGAAGCCAAGCGAGGGAAATTGCTCGGTGGCACACAGAGGAAGCATTCTGCATCCCTCTAGTTTCTCTTGCTGCAAGGCACTGATCCTGGCTGAAACCCAGAGCCCGTTGTTACAGACCCAGCTCCCCTTCCCCCTTCTACTAGCACAAAATCACCAGTGGAGAGAGGCTTATTCTGAGCAACTGTTAGGCTCACTCTTGGGCACTCTCATATGGAGCGGGTAAGACTGAAATAAGGGCCAGGGAAAAGAAGAGATGGGGAATGCAACAGTCTGCATATCCTCGAG